>JAVJGI010000014.1:81870996-81946578 GCA_035590275.1 Ibycter americanus
CCCCCCACTCCCCCTTGTTCAGAGCTTTCTTGCAATGAAAAGGAGAGAAGTAAATGAATAGTAGGAGAGGGGAAATAAATCCCATTGAAATGCACTGGTTGATAAAAGAAGTGTCTTTGAAACAGTGCCTTATGCAAGAATAATTGTAGCATTTGTTACAGTGCTGTACTGATGTACTTAGGACCATCTCTGACTATGGCAGAGATGTAGGAAGCACAGCTCCAGCTAGAGCATCCATGGGGCTGTGGGACTTTGCTTATAGGTTGTTAGTGAAGATACACTGAATTGGCCAGCCCTGAAGATGGGGGTTTTGAATTCTTTGTATAAACTGTGGAGGGTTTTAGAGCTGAAATATTGGCCACACATACACACATGCATGCAAACACGCACACATGCACAGACCACAGAGGAAGTGTTCTCTATTATCAAGTGACTGAGGACATCACCTCTTTGGCACAGAGGACAGAGCAGATATTGTGCATCTTGTGTTCTGCCCCGAATACAGAAATAGGCAGGGCTGAGAACAGGTCCCTGTCTGTCTCTCCCACACAAGCATTAGGGGGGAGAGCCAGCTGACTCCTGGAAAGACATGTTGCCTATTACTCACTGTCTCAGCCCCAGAGGTAGCTCAGAGAGAAGTACGTCTAAACCTTACTGTACAGGAAAAGGCTCTGCTCCACAAGTTACGTCTGGCTCCAGTTCTGGATTGTAGATGTGAACCTTCCTCCTTCGGTCCGTAGCTCAGGAGTTTCCAGACCCGCCACTGGGTTAGCTTTCATTTTAAGCAGTGCCAAATGAAGTTCAGAAGCTGAGGACAGTTTCATAGGTGTGATGTTTGGATCAGATGATCCTTTCTTTTCCAAAACTTGCATTTGATCCCAATCCAGAATTCAGTTTTCTCCTCAATGAAAGTTTGAGCAGGTTGTAAGGACCTTTTCCACAGCTTCTGGCTCTTGCCATTAATGCCATTGCTGAAACTAACATGTGTCGGTTGAGTTTCACCTTCATTTCTAAGGCAGGCAGTATTTAGATCCACAGCTGTCATTCCCAGGTCTCACTGCGCAGCAAAGCAAGTTATGATTGTTATTACATAAGATTCTGCCTGAGCGAATTATTAAATGAACAGAGTATCCATACTTTTTTGACAGGATGAAAACTTCTTCAGACAAGTCAGCAGAAATTTTGGCTGAGTGATTACCACAGGCAACCCTGTGAAAGTGGTATAGCCAGAGACACAAAGCTGAAGCAGCAGACAGTCAGGAATGAGAGGCCAGTGACAAGCTGAAATGCTGGTCTCTGTGCATACGCAGCCAGAGATAGGCATTTGACAAGCTGGTAGTGCCATAGTGGCCAAGAGCAAATCTGATAGAAGCAGTGAGCAAGTTTTGGGGACACGCTTTCTGAAGCTGTTTTGCTTGCCCACACATGCTAATGTCTAGGCGCCTGCAAAGAAGGCAGTGGCTGAAGGCATCAGTGACTACCACCAACTTCTCCCACTGGTGGCCAGCCTACTTCCAAAGAAGATATTAGTGTGCAGGGTGGCAGCCAAACGTGATGGGACAGTCCCTCACATCAGTAGCATGACTTCTCCTTCCCCCAGAAACAGCAGAAGCAAAAGTCTGATCGTCTGTGGCTCTCCTCTGAACTCTGCTCTTTTTCCACAGAAGGAGCAGCTTCACCCCTAAGTCACAAAACTCTATACTCACTCTGGGCCAAGTGCTTTTTCCAAGATGAGATCAGGGAGTCTGACTCTGAGCCCTCTTGTAACAGATCAGCTCTGACTGGCTGCAGTGATCCTGTTACTGGAAAACTATGCCTACATGCTTGTCTCTTAGCCACACACCTCTTCTCTTGGGAAAAAATCTTTAATAAAACATTTTCATGGTGGGAGAGAGAGAAGGAAGGAGAAGTCACTCAGGAAATAAAAGATTAGTGTGAGTGCAGTGAGGATATAGATGGTGCAACCAAGTGTGTTTTTTGAGGGGGTATATTTAATTGGGGAGAGAAGTAGGAAATTGCATTTCTCTCTGTGCATGGAGGGACAAATCCAGCCTTCTGCCTGAACAGGTTTCATCCTGAAGCATAAGAAGAGGTTGAGGCTCTGCTGTGTTTCTCTTTGTGCTGCTGAGCTGCACCTCTGCAGATCAGTCCCATGACACTGGTACGGTGAGGACGGAGTAGTGGAATAAGGAGCAATCCCATACACTAGCAGGACAGGATACAGAGCAGCCATGCCCCATAGAGCCTGTTTTGGTGATTGGGCTGCTCCTGTACACCAGCCCCAGAACTTTTTGACAAGTCCCGTCTGCATGCAAGGCCTGAAATTGGAACCGTCTCAGTTATCACTGCTCTCCAGTGCCAGAGACACTTATGGATGCTCAGGTATTCACTGGATTTACTTTTGAGTGTGGAGCAATAAACATAACTACTAGAGAGTTTGGATGCTACAGATGCAGGCACGCCCAGCCTGCCTCCTTTGCTTTGACTGCCATACAGCAAAGGAAGGAGAGCCTCTGTGTCAGCTCACAAAGGCAATGAAAACCTTCAACCATTCATTAGCAACAATCCTGTGAGCAGACATGCAAGTCTGCCTTTAGTAACTTAGGTAAGCCAACCTGAAAATACAGTAAAAATGAAAGAGAACTGTCAAGCTGATAATTAATGTGCAGTTCAAAAATTATGCCTTGTTGATGCTGTCCTGGTTAGAGGAACAGCCCTGGGGAGAGTCTCTGAACCAGCTTGTACTCTCACTCTGAATTTTCTGTTGTGGTAGACACAAGAGTGCAAGAACTCTTTAGCCCATTCAAATTGACATGGAATAATGCATATTTTTTATTAACCTGAGACTGCAGACCCAGTTACTTTGGTAGGTCTGTCCTACCTGAATGAAAGCAGCCTCTTTCTGTCCTTATAGAGGCAGACACAGGTTGCAACAGGCACTTGCAATCACCTGCTTGCTGGTTCTAACACCTCCACTGGCATTCTTCATTTGTTCAGGACTCTCATTTATTTTCCTAAGAGAGTGGGAAAAAAAAAAATTTTCTGATCCCATCACTCCATTCAGTGTGAGGTGCAGGAGGTCTCAAGGAAGAAACACAGTCATTCCGGGTCTTAGACAAGCCGGGCAAACACATAAATCTGGACTGGCATTAGAAGGCAACTGCTTTCCTTCCCCTCCCTTTCCTCCAGATTGTTCCTGTTCACAAAAATCCAGAAGGAAAATTCATAGAAGTGTCTTCACAGGCAATAAACCAAAGTTAATGATCTGATGTAAAGCCACTGGAGTAAGAATATTTTCATATGGTCAGAAGACAGAGGCAGAGTAGGCAGAAATATGGCCTTGTGTATGCCATATGACTTCATATGTTACACAGATTCTGGATCCTTTTTCCAGCTTTTAAACAGGACACTGCTCAAATTTAAAAGTTGTAGAACAAAGAAGTTTAGTAAGTCAATGCAGAGGTGCTCTGAAGCAGAACTACCACAGTAAGCAAAACAAACAACCTTGCTATCCCATTGAAATTAAAAGTACACAACAAAATTGACTTGTGGTTAGCAGAGCTGCACTGAAGGAGGTATGTGGTTACCTCCTCAGTCGCTCCACATGCAATGAAAGGAGCTCATGCTCCTTTTTTTGTTAGGGAACACTGAGAATCAGTTGCCTCCTGAAAGAAATGCTGCTGCACCGCTCCAGATATGTTACTGGTACATCAAAAAGAATTAACATCCTGCCTCCACTTACACAAAGAGAGGGGTCTTGTTTGATGCCAAATGGCCATGTGCACTGATACAGAAATAATGTCTTGGCAGCCAGCAGGGGTGAAAAGGAGCCAAATTACATCATTCACTCTCCTTTCAGTGGGGATAGAAGACTCTATTTACTACTTTGGCAATAGCCAGCACCACAGCTGCCGCTGATCACGTGTAAGGGGAGCAGAGGGAAGGCAACAAAAAAATAATCGGATCCTGAGAGCCTAGGGATCTTCTCTGCAAAATACCCCATGCTTGGTGCGACAGGGTGCTATCCTAGGACTCAGGAAACCTCCTTTCTGGTCCCACTGCTGTCACCAACGTCTGTTGCATGACCTTGGCCTGTCACTTCACCTCTCTTCTTTCCTGCTGTTCTTGGTCCTGTTTATTTGCCTCATAAGCTTTTGAGGGCAGAGATTGACATATTATGTAAACTCTGTGCTTAGCTCAGTGCTCTGCTGGTCTCATCTGGGTCCTATAGGCACTCCTGCAACAGAACAAAAACAACAGCAGCTGTATTTCTAATAAGAAAAAGAATACATTCAAAGGGCCAAAAAGGGGTAGATTTTCAAACAGACAGGATGAATATGTAGCATGGATGCTACAAGATAGGAAGTTCTGCCACTCCAGAACACCTTTAGCTGTGCAAATGATGGAATACACACACAATGATAAGAAGTCACCAGTGTGGCTAGAATGAGCAGAAGTAGTTAAGTAGTTTAAAAATTTTATAGCTGAAATTATCAGGGAGAGGAACTGAATTAATACGAGAAAGCAACGATAAATGCCTCTGTGAATGATTGCCAGATTCGCCTTTATAAGAAGAGCCAAAGTGCATAAAGAATACACCTATAGGGCATCAAAAAAAGAGAACAAGTGTTTAACTGTGTGACCTAACAAGTTTTAAGATTTGTCCAGTTTTCATTGCCAGAAAGCTCAAGTCTGCCTGTCTGACAACATCTTCTTGTGTGCTTCAAGCAACTGATAATTACTAAACATACAAGAGAGTGACCCCATTTTAATTTAAAATGCATGCTCAAGTGACACAACTTAATTCTTGTTGCTCAGGCAAACCCCTGCAGAGTAGTAATGTGATAAATGAAGACTAAAAAATACCCCCAAAAAACTGAAGCCCTTCTCTCAGGATGGAATGCAGTGCCAATTTATGAAACCTTTGTTAGGTATAATTCAACAAATCTGCTAAAAACCTGAAGGAGTTGGTGCCTCAGAGAATTTTTGTACTTTTAGAATGAACCATAATCGCCCTACAGAGAGAAGCTGAGGAGACCCTCATCTGTGCTTTCTCCGCAGAACAGACCCACAACTTCATTAAGAGAATCAGTGTATTTTGTAACTAAATGAGATTCTGTCTCGCTGGCAGGCAAATTCTGCTCACCAAACAAAGAAACCACACACAACAACATTCCAAAGGGAGATGTCCTTAAAAAAAGTCATTGTAACACCATCAGACTGCAGAGTCTGCCAGAAATTATGACTTTGTGGAAGAAAAAAAAGACTGACAGGAATTAGGAAGAAAGCTAGATGCATGTGACAAGAGTCTGTTCTCTTGACCTTTCTATTTCTCAGTTAATGCCTGTGAGTTTCTGCTTGTTATAAAGCAATTGCTGTGTTGTTTTGTTTCCCTGTATTCACAAGCCACACTGCTGCCCTCCAACTTCTGTGCCAGGGAAAAGGGTTTAGGGACATGGCAGCACCCTCAGAGTTGTTTGTGATGGATTTTTAGAATACCTCACTAAATACCTGGAGCTCTGGAGAATAAATCCTCGAAGAAGCCTTTCTCTCGAAGGCAACAGGCTTACTGCTCACCTCCTGGTGTGCTTGTCCTTAACTGCAAGCCTGACTGGGCCCATTAGGCCTGAGATGAAGAACTGCCTGAAAGACAAATGTGAAAAATCACAGCACTAAACCACCGGGAAATGCAAACTTCTCCATGCATGGGAGCCAACAAGGCTGCTGATCTGTAAGGAAGTACTCAGACACTGATCCATGCACTGTGTTCTTGCTCAGAGTCTGGGAGAGGAAAGGGATAATAAGATCTCAGATCTGGCAAGTAATGGTAACAGAAGGCGAGAAAAGGGAAAAGGGAAAAAAACACCAGTAAATTGAGGATGCAGATGGTGGTCTGAGATCCAGAGCAGTTCTGTCTGTCATGTTTTACTTCTCCCCTTTAAGATACCCAAGAGCAAGATGAAAAGGGGAGCTGAAGGTAAAGCTCCAAATGGGATTTTTATGATGGGCTTATTTTCTTCCCCTTATACGTGGCAGATTGTTAATTATTGTATTTCAGTTATCAAGTAAAAGTACAGGAATTCACTAGATGGCAAACATTTTCAATACCATATAAATTTAAAAATAGGCAAAATTTACCCAAGATGTGAAGTGTGACCTAGGTGTTCTCATCCTTCACATTCAGTTGAAGGAAAGGCATCTGCAGAAGGAATTTCTTCCCAACTCCCTTAGACACAGTCACTCAAAAGAAACTAATCTGAGTGAAATATTACACTTCAGTACATCCATAGTTAAAGGAGATGAATCTCTCGTGGTCACTGCCAGCCTGTAAAGTCACAACTTAGTCTGATCTCATGACTTCGTTATGGTTTGCAAACAACAATCCATCTCAACCTTGCTCCAGTCTCTCCTCAAACATCTGAATTCTGAAAAAGGTGTTTGCAGCATTTATGGAGAGATTAGCTAACCTGAGCTCTTACATTCATGGCAGAAGGAAAAACAGCCCAGAATAAGAAACATTTCTCAGAAAATCCCTCATTGATGTCTGTCTGTCTTTTACATTAAAAAAGCTTTGTCATGCTGATAACCTCAGTTGTGAGTATTGGATAGGAAAAGGTCAGCTGCCTCTAGGCAATGTAGATCCAAATCAGTTAGGGATTTAAATCTAATTCTGAGACAACGAGTGGCTTCCTGTTTATTTTGGCTGGCTCTAGAGTGGCTCCATGCATGTGAAACCAATATTAAACTCTACCCAGAAGTCAGCTGCTAGCTTGTGCAGTCTGTAGCACTCTAGTATTATGTGATGCAGTGTAAAACGCCACTAGTAAATGGGCTGAATGATCCAGAACAAGTCTCCTGGGGTATAAACACACATGAAACATAAGAGTTTTCTAAACTGCAAGTGATGGATAAGCATACCATCCAAGCAAAAACATTTACTTATCTTATCAAGCCCAAAATATATTTTTCCACTTATGGACAGGCCCAGGACTCCTATTTCATGAACCAAGTTATAAATTTTGTCTAGACTGCAGCTAGCATCAAGCTCCACCAATACCACTTTCTTCAGTCTCCCAATATGATTTATGGAAGTATACATAAATTTTTTGTAAGTCACATAGCCCTACTGTAAAGGGAAAGCTTGTCTTGACTAGTGAAAGTTTACTATGATGTTATGCCAGCAGGATATGCCATTCATTTCAGAAGATATTTGAATAGTTTCTACATGCTGAAGATGCTGAGATACTGGAGGCAACTTCTGTTTACCAGCTCCTGTAATCATCTCAAGTGCTGACCAAAAGGAGTTAAAAGAGAAGTTTTATTCTCTTTATTTCTACAATCATTTGTTTCAGAGCTTTAATTATTTTTTTTCCCAAAGCCATAGAGTTTTGCTGCATGGCATTTACAGACCACAAAAACCATTCAAACCTTGAAGCATCTTTAAACAACATGGAGAAAAGGCAATTAATTGTGTTAACACTAAAAGATTATAGGGGTAAAGCAATGAAATTTTTAAAGGAATCTGTAGAGTGAATATCAAAAAGAAATTAATTTATATGCACTCCCTGGACTTACTTTTCCTGCACCCAGTGAAACAAGGGCAACACGGCTGCTCCATCCCCCCTTGCCCTCCACCACCCCATTCCCTCATATGTGAAAGTTCACCAAGGAGTCAGAAGGGTCAACCCTGCCAACTTTTCAAGGGCGTTACCTCAGGCGTCTCCACAGACCAGGATGGTCTGTCCCTATATATTGATGTTTTTCAAAAAACAATCGTCTCCTCCTCTGCAGATGCTCTACCCGAATTAAAACCATGCTGGAACCCATGGAGGCTAGAAAATTCATTAATGGATTTGAGTGAAATTGCTGTTTTATGGAATGTAATTTCACATATGGGTAGCTACACTATCTATGGAGTTCATGGTTGAAACAATTTAAAGCACTTCTCACCCTAACACAAAAGATAAGCTCATTTTATGAGCTTCTCAGCTTCCTCTAGCCCACGTTAAGCACAAATCTATAATGCTAACAACAGTCTTGTAAGTTACATCATCAAGAGGAGCTGAAGACAGATTTATTGTTGTAAAAACAGAGCCCTTTTTAGGGTGATATGCGTGCCCTGTCATTTCAAAAACATAATCTGAGACATCAGCAAGCTTGCAGTTGACTTGCCAGATATCTTCTGGTATAGTGCACTAATTTTTAAATATTTAGGAGATACACTTTTACGCTGGGGAGATGTTTCCCGTCTCCAATTGTTGTGAAGCATGACTGGCAAGTAAGAAGTTATCTTCTCTCCAGAGAAAATAACACAAGTGTGTGTTCCACTGCAAAACCCACAACGATTATATGAATAATTTGCAAACCCCAAATTCAAGGCACATTTTAGTGTGCTATTAAAAACAATGTGTTTTAGCTTGCTTTGGTTCATCAAAGATCTTAAGTTTCTCATTTCAAATCAGTGTTTGGTATCCAATACCTGAGTTTCAGTCATTCATTCAAACCAGGTCTTCTGCAAGAAGTATTTCTTACCTGATTCACTTCATCACTTGTACACTGCATTTAGAAGATCTTATCACAAGCCATAGACATGTTTAATATTATTGAAATTACACTGCTAATATCCATATCAATTATGTTTTGAGATTTATGCTTAGTATAGATATTAATGCAGTCTGGCTTTTCATTTTTACTTCTGCAAGTATAATTTATTGAGACATAAATAGTAATATTAAAGCTATCAAGTATAAACATCAATACTTGACAGCAATGTGTAATTTAAGAGTTACATGCATCTAAATTCAGTTACAGTCCTTTCTGCATGCTCAAATCTTAACTGCAGACTGCAGCTCCCCAGGAATTCTGAGTTTTGGAAGCAGCAGGCTGTCAAGTAATACAGTACTAACATCTTGAAATAAGCTTTTCAGAAGGACTGGGGAATCGGCACCACATGGTAGGAACATCAAAAATGCATGGTTTCCGCCCCGCTCCACCCCCCCACCCCCACCCCCCCCCCAAACAGTCACTGTTTAAATGCAGTAACCCTTTTTCCCATCTCTCAGCCAGTTTAGATTAATTATACTTTAGGTGTTTTAGTGATTCCAGAGACATATAGGAAATTGGGCAGGAAGGAACCTCAGTAAGTCATCCATACTGTCAGTTCTCCAAGTTCAGCTACACTGAAACCTCCCTTAACGACCAGCTTGTGTCTAACATCCTCCAGTGATGGGAATGCTACCCTCCACGAGTAACTTATTCCTTTGATGTGCTGTTCAGTGTATTAGAAAGTTCTGTCTATTGCATGAAACCAGGAGTAACTGGTGAGCAATGGTATGTGGTTTGGGGAAGAGAAAACATATGTGACAAGGCCTGACAAAAAAAAATAAAATTATTTCAAACAGACATTTTTTTGGTGAACTGTAAAATAAATAGGTTCCTTAATGTAAAAGCTTACAAAGCAGGGACACCTATTGCTCAGTTAAAATATAACTGGCAGAGAAGGTGGGATTCTCTAAAGGCTCAGTCACTAATACAAGCTTTTCATCTTAGCTCACTGTGGACACAGACAATGTAAACTGGAAGGACTTGTCCTCTGGAAGTGTCTTCCCCTCTCCTTTGGCTACAGAGGGGACATCAGTGACTCAGTCAAGTGTCTAACTTACATGAAGCTGCATAAGATGAACTCCAGTTTCAGTGTCTGCAAAAGAAGAGAAGATATCTAGCATTTGCTATTGTTACAAGGAGCCCACATTTAGATTTTTGAATATCAATGGATGCACAGTGTTGCCTTCAATTTGAAGCTTAAAATATTAGCGTTTTGGTTTTTCATAGCTGTTCTCAGCAAATAAGCAGTAGTGAAGTACCACTGGCATATTTTGAGAGTATTGTGTTATTTGTGTTATGTGTTAATGTATGCTGTTAAGTGGAACTCTTCTACATCGACACTACCCCTAAGCAAAGCTTGCCTCTGTTCAGCTGGGGTGGTTGCATTAACAGAGTCCATGGCACGCTTCACATTTGATTTGTCTGAAGACACCAGGGAGAAAGTACCTTAAGATGAAGCAAACTGAGAAGGAAACCATGAAAGTCACGTTGAAGGCAGAAGTTTTACGTTTCTTTGGTTCACTGAGCCTCCTGATAGAGACAGATGCTTGTGCTTACCAAGAGGAGCTGCCTCTAGCAAAAAGAGCTAAAGACCAGACTTAGCACTGTCAAACACTTACTAACCTTTTAGTACTTCAGGGTATAAACCTGACCATGCTCTCTAACTATCTCAATGAGCTTTTGAGCTCATAGCCTTTTTATCTTGTATAACTTTTTTCCTTTTTCTGTTTGACATTCTGTTTTCATTAGGATTTGTCAGTGTAGTCAAGTGTGCATCTGAATAACCTGATACATGTAATGGCGCAAGTAATGGAGAATCATGTCTTGTTGCATGTGGAGGCATCTGCCCTTAAACACAGTTTCTTCTGCCACATGCAAAAATTTCTGTCTTTCTATCAGAAAACTGATACAACCCACCCTTGCACTGGAAAGACAGACTAACTAAACACTGTACTCGCTGTGTATTTCTCTGACTCTGTTCAGGAGAAATATTGCTACAAAATGACATTAGTATTATTTATTCATTTATTTAAACAACCTCTGACAGAGCAAGGATGAAACATTTTTCACCAAAGAAAGATCTCCCAGCACTACCAGTGTTACAAAAGTACCAGTACATGGTCAAAAATTCCCACATCAGTCAAACTGGAGCTGAAAACCACATTGAGCCTAGCCTGACAGCCTTGTGCCCCAGGTGAAATCCCAGCTAACAATTTCAGTGACAGCCTGTTGTTTCCCAGCTTTGGAAAGCCTGTGGACTATGGAGGTATGGCCAAAGAGGAAAGATAGCTGAAGGATCCCTATCAAAAAGTACTGTTGACAACAGAGATGAAGGAATCTCTTTGTGGGTCCAGCAGTTCCATAAATTCCGTTTTGGAAATATCTGTGGGATCAGTTGCATTTTTTCACCTCACTGATAATTTGTTCCCTAGTTCATGGGGAATACACCAATATTTTAGGACTTTCTTTTGTCTGTTAAGATTTTAAAATGCAGCTGGCAACATACTAATCTGTGTAACTTTGACCTCCTTTGAATGAGTTTTACATTTCAGTAGTACTCATCTAATTTTAGCCAGTCTGACCAAGTTAAAATAAATGTGGCACAGACCATGAAGGAAGCTATTTATTTACCAGCAAGAGGCAGCTACTTTCAGGACAGATGTTTATTGTGGAAAAGGCAGTGATCAAATGAAAATATTGGCAAAAAATGCAGAGAGTTACAGTCCCTGCTGTCAGGAAATGTATGCATTTCAAAGCATCATCAGTGGTACATGGAGAGGTGAATTATTAAAAAGTAAATAAAGATTCTCTTTAACTTACATTCTGTCTATAAAAACCTGAATAATACTTGGGATTTTGCCTGCAGCTGTGCAGGTGACGCAGCCATTATTCTCTCAGCCCTTGTTCTCACTCCCTCACACACCCTCGTTTCACCTGGTATCTGGAAAGGCAGATTCTGCTTTCCTTTGAAGTAACTGGAAATGAGAATAACAACACCTTGCTGCTGCTCAGCCCTGTTTGCTGGCAGGTCTCAAGCTTCTTTAGAGGAGCCATCAGCATAATTACCTACATTTTACCGATGTGGAGCCCAGAGCCCAGAAAACAGCAAGCTGTCTTTAGGGACACTCAGTGAGCCAGTAGGAAAATCAGGAGGAACTCAAAAAATCTTCATCTGCAGGTGGTGACAATACTGTGTATCCTCTCAGAAAGGGTTCATTTCTTCACCAGGGTACTCCAGGTGGAAGCCCCCGAAAGCTCACCTGCCCATCAGCAGGGGGACTTCCTTCAGAGGTTCAAACTCCATTTTCTGCCACATGACAGGTGCCTCATTTGCTCTGCTGCCAGCATTACCCCCAAGCCACAAAAGCTTTATACCTGTTTAGCATTCACCCCGCTGAGGTGTCTAGCAACAAAAAACATGCTTCCTGTCACCCCCACTCTGGTAAATTAATCAAGCTAGGCTTTTCTAGTATCCCTTCATACATTATGCTCTCCATTTTCCTAACCTTCTTAATAGCCCTTGTCAATCATGCATTCTATTTTAAAGCAATCATTTTTGATCCTGGGTGACCAAATTATACTCCACCTGCCAGCAGTGCATGTGTACACCCCTCTTTCTGCAGGAAATAACTCAATCCATCTTGGGTTTACAGGGTCCTTGCCTTTTCTGTCATGTTGTCAGCCTGTATACAATGTTATGTGCCTTTATCTTGTCTTTTCTCTTCCTCTGCCATTCGAGCAGAAGGGCCTTTAATAGCAGGCATCTAATGCCAGCAAGTGTTCTTATAACTCGTATGTCAATATATGATTTTGCACTTTGTACTGTGAGATTAACGCTATTTCTAAAGCTCTGTCCTCAAATTCTATATACAAAATATTCTGAACACCCTGTCTGTACCTAGGAAGTGTCACCAGCAAGTCAGATTAGTACACTCCCACTTTTTGATGAAATAAACCACATCTCTTCCAAGATAGCCCTTGAAGAAATCTGTTTCTTCCAGCCCAAGACATCTCACTATCTCTTTGCTCTCATAGGGAAAACAGTGATTTTATCCACCATTAAGGAGTCATGGCTATGTGCATGCTTGTGTCTGTGAGAGAAAGGGGGAAATGAAGCAGAATCTGGAATACTTGTTTTCACACTGAAAATCATCTGGAACTAATGGACAAACATTCACAGTAAGAAACACAACAGAAAAATTTGAAGGTAACCATGCTGCTGCAGTCAGGGCAAGGTAGAAAAGTAATGTGACTTCAATATAGGCTAACTGCAGCAGTGCGTGGCAGTGGTATCATTACCTTTAGGACATTAGTGCTCTATACACAAAGCAAGAGAGGGAATGACAAGCGAGAAGGTAAGACATAAGCAATCATTTTGGAAAAGGTGTTTTTTCCAGAGAACTGCATCCCAAGGGTAATAAGATCTTAGCCGCTGGAAGTGCCTATCTGTTGCCTTGACTATGGTGCTAGATGAGACACACACACACTTTTCATGTAATTAAAATGAAGTAAAATAAATCTAGGCATATGTAAAAAAAAAAAAGATCAAATTATTTGCATCAGACAGTCCTATAAAAATTCTGTATAAAATTACTGAACTACTAAGGGCTAAGTTAGTTTTGGTACCTGGTAGCAAAATTTTTACTAAAGGCTTGAAGAGTTACCATGAGTACTAGCAACCAATAAGCTTGGTTTCTGGACCATAAAAACTATTAGAAACTATAATAAGGCGGGGGGGGCAGGGGGGGAGCGGGTGTGTGGAAGTATGTGTAAGAAATACCAGTGAAAAGCCAGCATGTCTTTTGCAAAGGACAGTCATGCCTCATGTATCACACAGTTCTCAGAAGAGGTGAGGGAAAAAACCCTACAGCTGATACAGACTGCTTGGATTGCCAAAAAAATGGAAATGCTACCCTCTATCAAAGGGCTGTATGAAAACTAAATATTCACAGCATAAATAGCAATGATAAATTAGTAGCTACTTAAAAGAAAAAGAAAAGATGAGAATAATTTGATTCTTCACAGTATAATGCTGTCACTCATGGTGCTACTAATGGATTGGAGCTGGGCCCAGTGCTCCTCAACATATTCATAGATGTTGCAGGAAGCAGATAAGAAGGGCATTGATAACATTAGCTGATACAGAATTATTCAGGAAAGGCTAATCTAAAGTTGACCGTGAAGTATTTCAAAAGATCATATGTTTTTGTATTTAATTCCATGTTAGTAACTGCAGTGTGATGCAGCAGGGTAACATTCTGCTTATATATAGACAGGCAATGCAGATACATGTGGATGTACATGTATGCATGTACAGGCTACCATTTATAGGCAGTTAGATATTAAATTATCTAATGTCATTTAAGAAGAATAGGTGGAGTCCTTCAAGATTCTTTGAATATTTTGAATACATGATACATCAATGCTCAGGAACTATCTTAGAAACAAAGGATATTAAGGATTATTAAAAAGGGATAAAAGAAAAAAACAAATAACATTATGCTACTATACATTATTACTGTATATTACATACTTATTATGCACTTTACTCCATCTCAAAAGGATATACTGGAGCTAAGACAGAGAAGGGAAGACCAAAGACCAAACTTGTGGAACAGTTTTGTTACAAGAAGAGTGGATAGACTAGGTGACAGATAATAATAGACTAGATAATAGATGACAAAGATGGAATATGGCTGTGGTAGATATGATGAATAGGAAATGATTCATTCACTGTTTCTCACAATACAACAGCAGGTAGACTGATAATGGAATGATCAACCAGCAGATTGAAAGCAGAGGAAAAAAAATCTTTTCACCCAAGGTCAGGGAATTAATTCTTGCAGAATGCTGTGGAAGCTGCAGAATAAATTTGCTCCCAGCTGTCAGTGAGAGTCGCTGAATGCAGGGCTGCTGGCAACTGTGGACTAGAAACATCCAACCCAGGTCAGAAAATTCCTCAATGAGCAGTCCCCAAAGTTGCCAGTTTGTAGTGGAAGAAAAATCCCTGCATATTTGTCCCTTCTCTGAAATTCTCTTTCTAACCAGCATTAAAGACAAGTTCTAGAGGCCACAGGAAAACCTCACTGGGACATGTATGTATTCGCAGTTTTAGTTTACTTGAATGAGGTTACATCATACAAAGTTTTGAAATATGTCCAATGTATTTCCATAACTCAGCGCTGTCTCTTAGAGAAGAAAAAAGATGACACATGACTTCCCTGTTTCTGTTCTGTGATTGAGTTCTTTTCCTCACAAAATACTGTTTTTTGACATGCCTAGTTTTGTTACTGGTATCCCCAGTTTATTCGCAGAAGTAATCCCTTCATTCTGTCTACAAATACAAGAGCCTGCCCTTTTCTCCCGTTTATTAAAAGAAGCAAACAAGCAAACCCCATAATCAAATAAGGTCAGGGCTATTCTGTAAAAATCACATCCTCAGATGAAATAAATTACTGTAACGTTATCGGCTTCAGTGGAGCTATGGCAATTTACAGCAGCTGAATGATTCAAGTTATCAAGAATGTGAAATGCTGCAATATTGATTCAGAAAAGTCTATTTGAATTTATTTTTCTAAATTAATTTGCTCCCAGATCCATTAAACATAGTAGGGAAATATTTCTAGAATGCACATTAAGTGCAAAAATGTAGACTGGAGTCCAAACTCACCAATGCATTTAGGTATTCCTAGGCATTCTTAGGCTCCTAAGTGCTTTATGAGTCTGACCCTTATGGTGCAGGATGGCATCAATAGCCTATTTAGCAAATGTCATTTATATGGATTTTTTACATGTAGTCCTAAATATTACCACTGTTATTTTTTGCTAATGATAGTATTCCAGTAGCACTCATGGGTAGTGTCCTCCAACAGAGCTATGGACATACCCTGTCTTGAGATCTCACAATTTATAGAGATAATATCGGGAGCGTACATGAAAATTCTCCCTTCAGACTAAACTTGCCCCAGTGACCCTTCTGCCTTTCCATTGTATAATGGTTAATTTCCTCCAGATACCTCAGCAAAAATGGTTCTTGAGAAGGATCACGAAGGAGGAAATGACATTGTGATTAAGTTTTTATCAGCCAATCCATCCATAAAGTCAAGGTTGAAGAAAGTATAAAGGGCTGTATTCAGATTGTCTGCTACGTGTAATTTACTCATTGTAGCCCCTTCTCTCCACTGACTATGAAGTCTGGAAGCAATGTTGGCACCATGATTTGCTCCTTTCTCTCTTAAACTTACACAGCAGCAACACCTGATTTATGTGCCTCAAGCCTTTTGCCTACCTATACATTACAGCGTTGGATAAAGGAAGCACACATGCAGTCAAACCTAGTGTTGGTAGCAAGGCGGAAGAGGCAGGACACAATGTGCTAACACAGGGGATAATAAGGCATTTTAGTTTTAAGAGTGTTAATGTTGAAGGTGGTGACTTTAAGCTACAAAGAGTGGTTCGGGGCTCCTGTAGGCAGAGAATGACACTGAAAGGAAGGAGCAGGAAAGCTGCTGTTGGCAGCTGCTTTCTGCAAGGGATAACTTGGGGTGAGAAGAGGCACAGCCAAGGAAATTTGTGTTACTTGAGGACCAAGGCAAGAAAGACTTAGATGAAAGTTTGGGGTGGAATTCAAAGGTGAGATGCCTAAAATGCCATAAAATAAATTACACTATAAGAAAACACCCTACAAGAAAATTGGAAAGCTGTCATGCAGCTGTGGTGCCAAGGGAAGGGCATGGCCCAAAGGAGGAGGATCTTGTTATTTTGGCACAGGAGAAGGCCTTACTCAAATGGTTTGTTTTCAAGTTCTGCCACAGGTCTCCCATGTGATTTTGGACATGCCATTATTTCTTCCTCCCAGCTCCCCATCTGTGAAGTGCTAGTCATATTTCATTTCTAATGCTTGTCTTAGTTTTAAGTAGCTGGTGGTAAATTTGCTGGGGGAAAGACAACCTTTATATGTCTGTATATGCATGTGTGGATGCAGCTTTTTGTAAGAGTCCAGTTTTCAGCTGAGCCTCTATAAAATACTGTAAAACAAGCTTCAGTTTATCCATAAAGCATGATTGCAAAATTGCAAGCCTTAATGACATGAAAATTATAAGACCATCAACAATAAAAAAGGAAAAAATAGATGATAAAAATAGAAAAATAGACAATATCTTTGAGATAAATATAAAGAAGGCAGCGTTGATTTCTTTTCACCTACATGTACCTTTGACTCTCACCAGGTCCTCAAAGATGTTTATACTAAATATTTTTGGGAATCCAGGTGATAACCATAAGCAGTCTGCACGTGTTAGTATCATGAGGAGCAGTGCTAAGTTTTTTTCTTTCTACTTACAGTATTTGTAACTGGCACCTACACTTACCAGCACCATAAACAAGTGAGAGAGGGGGACAGTTTTTCTCCACTGTCTGTGTATTTCTCTCATGTGTTTGGCAACATTTGGAACCAGACCAAAACCAATTTAAGTCAATACTCAAGTTTAGTTTATTCCCTTTATAGCCCATTTCTCCTCTTGGTTTGCGTGGGTATTTCCAACAGCAACAGAGAAGAGAAAATATTTCAAAGCAAAGCAAAATGTGGTTATATAACAGCAAACAAAGGCAGGAGGTTTCAAGGGGAAAATGTGACTCCTGAAAATAATTTTAGGAACTTATCTTATACAGACTGCTACACTCACTAATAAAATTACAGAAGCACAGATCACACACACACATACCAATGCACAGACTAAATACAATTACATCAGTGCTTATATGAGCATGACTTATTTTATTAAAGAAAGAGCAAAAAGCTGTGATGGTATTAGACCTGCATGCACCTTACATCCATGATACTCATTATTGTTTTGGCTCAAACACTTACACCCCTCATACATGTGGTCAGACTGGTACAAAAACTGGATGTAGAGCAGTGCTATCCTTTCTGCTCCCCACACCCCTCCCCTCCCCTTATTTTAAGGTTCTTTCTTTTCTCAGCTCTTTTCAATTATCATAAGGTTGTGGCATGGTCAGCCCACCCACTGGAGAGAGGTTTGGTTCTAGCAACGAGCTGTTTATTAGTGGTTTAACTCAAAAGCGTGTTTGTTCTTGGCTTCTTTGTGGCAGCTGTTGAAGGTGAGTACAACAGAGCTCTAGCAGCATTTAATGGAACCCACCCAGTGTTATAATAGTTAGGAAAAAACATACTGCAATTAAATAAAATGTGTTGAGTTAAAAGGACTTTTCAAATTCAGCTTTTGGACGTGTGTATGTTCTTAATGGCTTACTGGTTACTATGGGAACAAGGGCTTTCCCCTCTCCCCCGGGTTTTGCCTTTAACTGTTCAGTGTAATGCCGCTCCATGTCATTCTTTGAGCTAGTTGAGGCAGCATCATATACTTTTATTGCAATACATGTATAGCCACCTACAGAGAATGAAAAGGCTGATTTTCTTCTCTGTGGCAGGCATGGTGTTAGGTAACACAGTTATCTGATTGTAATAGGTAATTTGTTCCAGTTGGGTTTATTGGCTTATTTGCTCTTTCCTTCTTTCCCTTCTTTTAAATATTGAGGATCTTAAACCTATCACAGGTTTTGATGTCTCTTAAAAAAACACAAGGTTGAAAAGCAACTGGCAGTGCAATTAGTAATGTTAAATCAGTGTGAATTCTAATCATTTAACTTGCTTCTTAGCAGCTGATACTAGGAATACGAATTAGAAGGTGACACTAAAATTGAACTATTGAAACTGGAAATCTTCAAAACAAAAGACCCTGGGTTTCAGGCTGAGAAAAACATAGACTTCTTTTAATACGGCAATAAATAAAAAAGAGAAGGCCAGAACATGAGTTTAATGAGCACATGTTTGTTTGCTTTCCTTTCAAGAGGCTGGAAGCTCTACAGTGTGTGACTGTGAGGATGCTTGCAACGGCACAATGAGCGCTCTCACCCCTTCTTCCTTTGGTTCGGGTCAACGCTCAGCTTGCTGCTCAGCAAAGATCAAGAGTACAATAACTGCTGTGTCGTGGACTGCTCTCCTCCACCTTTCACTGAAGGAGGGGAATATACATACCAAATAACTCTGGGTGTCACTAGGAAAGGGTTGTGCTGCCATTTGCTGAGCTGTTGTACCTGAAAGAAGACACTGGAGCCGTTTATCCATTTAACCCTGCTCCAGGCACATCGTTTCCTTCATCTGACAGCAAAAGGATGCCACAGCAGTGGAGTTCTTCTTTCTCTTATTTTTTTGATTTAAACAATGTCATAGCTGAATGATGAGCAAAACATGCTGATTCCTCCAAGTACTGCAATCACGCACGGCTGCATTTTATGTGTGGTATCTCCCAACCTCGGTCACTTTACTTAAAACTTTAGGCTCTGTTTCTGTCTGTCTCCTGGCAGGGATGCACACACCCAGATTTCCCAGTTCACATGTGATACCTTCCAACTTGAAAAGCAATTATTTTCCACTAGCAGTTTTGGTCTCAGTTGTTCTTTCTATCTTCCATCTAATTTTGCTTTGAATACTCTTTCACAGGGAAGTTGAATCAGACCAAATGAGCTTTGCATTTTCTTCTGAAGTTGATGAGTTCATTGTTATCCTGAGGCCTTCCCAAGACTCTTAAATCTGGGATATGTGCAGAAAAATTATTTGCTTCACATGCCCCTGGCTTTATCACGAGTCTTGCATTTCTTGCCAGCTTATCAGTGACTGAGCCATTGAAAGCAGCCTGCAGAGAAAGAGGAGGTGGGGGAGGCAGGAGGGTTGAGGGGCTGGTGGCTAGAGCCAGTGTCATGAGGACTAGTGTGGTGCTGTGTCCTAAAAGAGTCTAATTCATAGACTATGTTGGGTTAATCCCGAGTTTCACTAACAGGTCTTAGGTTTTCTTTGCAGTTTAGTTTCTGTTTACTCATTTCTTGAAGTAGTGGTAGGAGAATAAAAAAAAATAACTAAGACTGAACTGCTTATCGCTCACTCATGTGAGTTGCCAGGTAAGCAGCAGTAAGACATGTAAGCAAAAGTACTTTCAAGGTCAAATTCACTAATCTGTCATACTAATGTCCTGCCAGAGCATCCATTTGGGCCTTCCCTGGGGCCAGGGTATGTAGCTTTGGCTTCCCCAAAGTCTTAAAAAGCTCATGTGGATGAACTTGCTGTGAATGGGTGCTAGAGCTCTTTGTCAGGACCACTTTCCTCCAGGTATCCTGTCTGCTTTTTCATGATGCCATATAACCAACATCACACATACCAGGTGGATCAGGTCCTTCCTACAAGGCTCTGAAGTCACCCACCATAAAGACACAGAACATTTATGAGCAGCCTAAATGCAGGTCCAGCCTGTAGGAAACAGATTTAAGATGCTTCTTCAGCTTCGAAGTGCACCACATCCTGGGAAGCTCAGGAGCAAGGCAGATGTAACCTAGGAGATCCTGCCGCTTTTCTATCGTTTTCTGCAAAACTGAAGGTCATCTGAAACCTTGTGCCTCAGCTTCCAAAAAATCTTTTTTCCAAGGCAGCAACGAAGACCTCAGCAGAGGTTTGCGCCCCACACTTTTTCCTGCAGATTGCACGGTCTCCACAAATACTCATGCATATGAAAGCTGCATTTCAGACTGTCACACATCAGAGGGAATTTCAGAACCAAGCTAAGCAGGTGTAACTCCACTGATAGCTCCCACCCGCACCCTAATCTCAGTCTCCAGTGTAACCATATCATGGCAAAGTACACTCGGGGAACACATGCTGTCGTGCTACTCAGAAGGTACTCTGTGAAGAAGAAAACATCTGTTTCATTGTTCGGTTGTACATGACACACCATGGACGAGCTTCTCTATATAATGTTTTAAATTAAGAAGTCGGTGGAGAGGGGCCCCTTTCTCAGTTTAATTTGGTTTTAATTTTCACAAATTCCCACTAAGGAATACTAATGTCACAATGGAGAACAAATCACTCCGGTATGTCACACAAAGTCAAACCTTTTCATCTGACCTGAGAGATAATTTCTCTAAACAATATCACCATAGTCAAAAGGAATTATAATTAATTCATACAGTGAGAATATAATTAGCATTCTTAGAAAAGAACCGACTGCTGATGTACTTTACCACCTTACGAAAAGATTTTTCTTAGGAGGGATTTAAATAAACTAAGAGGCCTGGAAAATCTCTTTTAATTAGTCTCATGTGCAGGACTATCACATTTACCACTTGCCAGGCACCCTTTTGGAAGTATAATATATTAAAAAGCTGTACGTCAAATATAAATACAGAGTTGGCTACTACAGAAATTGTGTCCTTCTGTATTAATAGCCAAAGAACAAGCAATCCTCTCCATCTCCATGTCTATCTATGCAGTCAATTTCAAATTGATTCTTTATACTGATTTATAGATATGATATCAAAAAAGCTGAAGAACAGCCTTTTTCTTTCTAGGCCCTGAATGTGTAGTACATGAAATCTAACTAAAACATCAGTATACAGTGCAAGAAATACCTTCTGCAGGTCAGGTCAGGTAGGAGGGAAGACATCTCTTTAAGACATTTCTAGCTGTTTACACTGGGGTTTCCCAGGCTGGAATGCACACTGCCATACGGACACACAACTTCAAAGTGATGCCACTTCAACACACTACGTGGTCCACCGGTATGAGTGTGACCCCTGATTGTAGGTGTCATTTTGCTGTGGCCAGCTGCTCTCCATGCAAAGAAGACTTATATACCCTAGCTCAGCGAGGTTTGCTTGTGCACTATGCTGTGTCCATTGATAATTCCTGGGAATAATAACCCTATAGGGATTTTCATAAACTTGAATGGAGCTGAATGGCATAGCAGAAGTCAGGAACACTCACCTGAGGAGCAGAACCAATGCACAACAGAAAGTTGCACTGTTAAAACCAGTAAGCGTTTTGTCCTTGGAGTTGTCTTTTCCAGCAACACAGCAAACTGACCGTTTAAGTGATTTCTTTCAGACTGTGAAACCTGGGCACTCCTGTTTGGGGCTGATGCTGTTCCTTGTTTTCTGTTCATGCAGAATATGTTGTTCTGCTCATCTCCTTACTACTTCTTTCCTATTTCTCATGAGTTAAAAAATACAGCCATACCAATAGAAGTAAGTATTGTAATTTCTGGTTTCATCTCAGCTGTTATCAAAGAGAGCTTTCTGACCATTTGACAGTGCATTACACTATCATTGTACTCTAAATTTTCCAGGTTTTTCCACAGGCATATAATATCAACATCCATTTCATGTTCCCTATTCCTTTCTTTCTAGGCAATCTTTGCATTCATAACTTAATCCCAGGAACACTATCCTTAACCATTTGTGCAAAAGTGATGAGAAAGCATAGCTACACATATTAGTTTAAAAACTAATACCCAAAGTGATGAAAGAAGATTTAAGTTCTTGATCGAGTCAGTTATTTTGTGAATAGTAAAAAATGGTGTACATTCTAAACAGTGAATAGTGGGCTTTTGTAACACAGCAATAATTGTTTTCACTGGGGAAAAGCAACAGAATCAATAAGCACTAAGTTTGCAGACTGGTTTTGTTGATTGATCTCATGATCTCAGCAACTTCTAAGCAATACAGTTACTACTGTTGGCCATTAAAAAAAATTATGCATGTTCTGAAGAACTACTAAACAAATGAAACAATACTATTATTTTTAAAAGCCTCCTAATTCTGCCATTTCGAATCAATTTTAATCGTTTGAGAGAGTTGCCTTTGTGTAGAAACCTCCAGGATACGTTAATGCACTTCAGCTTAGTTGTCTTCTATCTGGAAGGCCATTTAGAAGTCACTTGGCTCAGACAGGCCTTTGCACAAGATTTTACTTATTTAATGTCATGTCCAGTCTCTGCCATGATTTAGCAAGGAGCCACACTTCTATTTCTCTTCTGTATGTCTGTATTTTTCATTGTGTATGTTGTAAAGGTAAGTAAATTTCTATGGAAGTCTAAAATCTTCCTTATTTGGCTGCAAGGAGAACTTCACTCATAATGGGTAAGGGATATGTTTATACTGCAGTCAGGTGTCAGGTCTTTCACTAGGTGTTGCTTTGACCTTGGTAAATGGTTTGTTTACTGTCTGCCCAGGTAGTAACTCCATATCAATATGCCCAAGGCAAATGAGAATTTCCAGAGCATCTTTAGAAATCAATGATCCTTTGTGGGAAGTATTACAACCTGAGATCTTCATTCAATATCAAGTGTATGAATTGTAATAAACCCTCAAGGGGACATCTGAGTCTGAAAGGAAGCTGAAGGGGAAAAAAGTATGGGAGAAGACACTACTCTCCAGCTTAGTATCCTTTTTGGGAAAAGCAATTCTGCAAACAGGCCTTGTCAGAGAATCAGTTCCCATCTGACAGATGTGGAAACTACCAGGTAGCTTTTCAGTTGAATGGTATTGATATAGACTATCTCAAGCTAAAAAAATGATTAGTAACTATAAAAAAATGTTTTTTCTCTTTTCACTTTTTTCTCTACAGCTGTCCCTAATATACCTTACTTGCTCTCTTAAGTATGCTATGCTGGATTATTTTGTGTTTACAATAAGGTCTAGCTAACATCATGGATGACTATGGGGTGTCTGGCAAATCACAGCATCCAACTTTCAATAGAACAGCCAACTAAGCTATTGGTGCCCAAAACCTCAGTTCAAAACCAGAGCTAATGCACAAAGGAGCACTGAGCTGAGGCAGCTGGTAGCCGTTACGGGATTTCTCCAAGCCTTTCTTCTGTCTTTTACTTACAGATACTCGTGATGTGACCCACAGCCTGACTGGAGATCAGCAGGTCCCCTCGTCTACCTCATTTTGTAAGCCCAGTAAGCTGTTTTGAGGTTCTCCCTTCAACTGTCATAGCCAGTGATGGTCAGGTGAGGTGAGATCTTCTTCCCCTGCAGAGGTGGAGATCTGGCTAGGGAGCCCTCACTGTCTGAGGTCTGTGCCTGAGCCCTGAGTATCCTTTAAACTTTCACACCATCCAGCTACAACTAACACGACGTAGCAGCAGTACATGAAAGTGAGCAGGCAGGTTTCTGAGCTCACTGTTAGCTACAGGAAAAGACACCACTAAACAGGAGGAAGGAAGGCATTATCCAGTGTATGGGAGTGTGTTTGGCAAACTGAAGAAACATCCATCAATATTCAATTTTGAATGAATTATCTAGACGTTTCCTTGGATGGTAACATAGATTTGGAAATTAAGCATAGTTAACCATATGGATTAACACAGAAAGCGAGTGCATATTCCTGCTTTCCTTTAGGTTCCTTCTGTAAATACTTTAACATTGCCTAAATAATCATTATGCTACATAATCTCCCTGAAACTTTAGACGACATAGGATTAAGTCCTTGTGAGGTGAGGAAGGGAACAGAAAAATCAGTCCTGGTGCTGCTCACTGATTGCACTTGAGGAAATATTTGTCACCATGACAGTTTTTTTACCATTTGAGACTCTTGCACAGAAATGAAATGAGGGGTGCTTGTTCCACATACATCAGGAACCATCTTCTGAGAGCAGCTTTCCATGCGAGGCATGTAGCATTCGCAATTGGAAGGCAGATGGGGCTCAGTTAAAAGGCTTCCAAAGGCTACCAGACGCGCTGGGTTCCTTATAGCTAAAAGGAAGCATTAGAGAGACACAATGACGCATCTCCATATTTTCTGTTGTTCTGTATTATGTTCTGTACTGTGGAGCCATTTAGACAAGTTGTTTCCTTTAAGTGTCCTCCCATCCTTCTGCTAATGCCACTTTTGAAGCCATGATGTCTGTGCATAGGAAGTAAGTGATAGGAGAGGTGTGAAAGTAATTAGATTTTAAGAATTTTCTGGGGAAAACTGATCAAAATCAGAATTTACTCTTAATTGTTTTCAGCTATTTTAAAATCAGTCTAGAAATGACTGAAAACTCTTCTGATTATTAGAAAATCAAAACCTGAGGTAGATAAATGCTTCAGAAAAAATATGAAATTTTCAATTTTACTATGGGGGTGGTGGCGTTTGCTTTTCAAATAACTAACTGAGCAACTATGCATTTTATCAGATCCATCTCTAAAGAGAAAATTTATAAAATTTCTCCACAGTGCTGATTAATATTTAATGCTTTAGATTATTTTTACATCAAGCAGCCAATTAAAATTAGTTTACTTCTTATTGGTCATACTTGAATTTAATCTGATTTTAGCAATATTGATAGCAGAAATGTCTGTTGATAATTCTTGATGTTTCAAACGTGTTTATAGTAACTATTGCTTTAGGATTTATGCCTTCTGCTCATGACCAGAGGGAATTGGACAGTAAGAAGGCTGAGTAATAATAATGACCTAAAAGCTTCAAATGAAGTTTCAGTATCACCAAGTAGTACAGCAGAAACTAACATACCCTGCAAATAAAAAGAGCAGCACGATGGATCCTGTTCCTGGTATGTTCTCAAATGTCTTAAACTCATTTCAAGAAATGTAAAAGCAAGTATAGGAGAAATGCTGAATATAGGAGAAAAGAGTCATACCATTTCTGTCACTATTTTTAGTTGTCTTTTACTGTCCTCAGTGTTTGCACTGGCAGTACATCAAGTATCACCTGTCACAGACACGTACCTAGGTACGGTAGAGACTCTGAACAACAGAGAGACTGCTTCAATAGAAGTGACAGTGGTTAGATGCAAACAGATGGGTGAACATGAAATAGTAATGAAACATTAATAAACAGTGCAGCCTGAATGGTGTTCTGTCTTACGGGCACCCACAGACAAGGAAAATTTCAACAAGGTCTCTGAAATTTCTGGGAACTCCTCCTAGGTAAAATGGGCAAGATAGAAGTAAATTCTCAGGAGAAAAACAAAACCTGGCACAACAGTGTGGCTGGCATGCAAACTTGACTTTACAATTCCAAATGAGAGCTGGCTGGTTGGAGGCATGACTGTAAAAGCCATGACAACTGCTGTAAGCTTAAGGCAACAAAATGAATCTAGCATGAACTTTACATGGTTAGAGAAAAGGACAAGTTACAGTCAGTGTGATCAGAAATAGACAGCAGTGGGTGAAGTCCTTTCTTTGAAAAAAGATATATCCTTTCTTTGAAAAGAGATTTAAATGCCAAGTAGAAGTGCATGAGCACAGGAAAAGGGTCAGAAGAGTCCTCAAGCTCTCCACTGAAGTTACGTAAGGTGAGCATGAAAGAAGATAACAAGGGGAAAGGACAGAGCCAGGAGTTACATTTTGGCAATAAGGTTAAATTGGAGGACATAGGTCAAAGGACAGTGATATATGACATCAATATAGCGGGAGGGAAGAGGAACCAGTGCTTTTTAAAAAAGAAAAAGAATGAAAAGGGGAGCATCAGGCCACCACACTTAGCTCCAAGATGGGGTATGTAAAGGAAGGAGAGGACTTCTGTGAGAAAATGTTAGGCAAAGGGATACAGGTCTTTAAGTACCAAAAGTCAAACAAACCACTCAGATTTTTTTGATTGGCTGTGCTCTTTTCAGAGATGACATGGATGACAAAGGAGACATAAGGAGAAGCAGTAAGATGAAGTGAGTGGTGGCAAAGGGAGGATACAGTGACATGCAGTAGTAGAAGGACATGGAGAGGAGACATGCAAAGGATTCATTGGAAGGAGGCCAAAGGAGGGAGAAGTGGGCAAAACCAGGCACACACTAAAAAGGTGTGGTTATGGATCATGGCTTGTCTGGTGGAAGAAGGGAAGAGACTGGGAGGATAAAGGAGCAGAGAGACCTCATGAGACACTCTCCAGGTACATGAATTGTAGGGACACAAAGGGGAGGCACTGCAGAGAGAAAAGGGACATGAAGCAGGAGGGAGAAGGATTCAGCGAATCAAGGCAGAGAACAGTGAAAGCTCACTGAAAGATGGAGCTGGAAAACATTACAAACAAGCCAAACCAAAAACCCCCAGTGCCTACAGAGTCTTCTCTTTGTTTCTGGAGAGGTGAAGCATTGTTTTGACTTAGATGTTCTTTGTTTTGCCTGCAGCTGCCGTTTTGCTGCATGTGGTACCATGCTTGTTTCAGAGAGGGGAAAATACCCTTTAGAATGGAGAAGGCCGTTGTCTACATTTCACAGGCAGTTGTTCTCCTCCACCAGCCAGTTTATAAACAGCAGCATCCTGGCTAAAATGAAATTATTTTTTCTTGGCAGAAGTATTAACACCAAATGACTTTTGCTATCTTTCATTCAAGGCAATGGGCAAAAGAAAACTTCAGAAGTATTCATATGAATATTTAAAAGTAGGGGAAATAAACAGTCCAGATATGTTGCAATTCTGTCTAGTTCCCACAGGCAAAATGATGCCAATACATCTCTCCAAAGAGCTGTTACGTTGGCATTTATTGGTCCTCGTCAGCTGCTGATTGGAGGGGGAAGGAGATAATGTTCAACAAACAAGTGTATTAGAGGGGTCCCATTTTGTGCTTTGGGATTTGGATTTGCTTGCAGTATTATCCAGTTCCACCAATTCATTTCTCCTTGCACATGTAGGTTCAGTACTGAATCAGATTCATCTGTGCCTTCCTGTCCCTGTACTCCCATTACTGAAGGAAGCAACACAGTGAGCACTGTGAGCAAAGGGTAATTTAAGGGACTCCAATTCCATGCATTGGTGGTTCCTCAGGAGGGCCTTTACTTTATCTGCACTCGTCTATCTATTAAGCCATTTACACCACATTTAACCCACTCTCTGACAGAAACAATACTATGCTTTATTCTTACTGCTCAAGTGAAAGTGTATTTGGGATGTGATGTATGTGATGACGACAATCTGCAGGTTTTTAAAATATCCATACTATTTCCAGCGCTTTAGTTTGGGCTGAGCAATTGCCCCCTTGTTTTCTGGAAAGCTGAAAGTCACTGCTCAGCTCTTGCCAATGCTATCTCCTTTCTTGTGCCTTCCAGTTTGGACAGCTTCCTGACAAACAATACATACCATACTGTTTCACTGGAACCCCTCCTATCTCTCACCTGTATCCTGTAGCACACCAGATGGGACAAAGACAAGGAAAGATTTCAGTTTTTAGTATGGGAAATAAGAGTAGCTGTCCAGGTGCACCAGAAAAAGCTCACAGTTGCCTACATGTAACACATAATTGCCTGAACTCACGTACAATGTCTAGTTTGTCCTCTGAGTAGGCAACAAAATACAGAGCTCAGCAACAGAAAGCCTGAAAAGAGCTGGATGCAGGCAAGAGCAACTCTCTCCTGCCAGAGACCTGGAACAGCCCTGCCCCGAGGAGTTTCTGATGCAAGCCAGGGGAGTATGCTGACTTCATTAGGGGAAGCTTTGATGACAGAGTGAAACACACCTCTTCCTCAAGAAATTCCTCCAGGACGAGATAGTGGTGCAGAACCTGCCTGACTTCCCGTGAAAAGCCTCCACCAGCTACCATCTGGAGCCCACCTGCAGCTGTGCAGCATAGCAAGTTGCAAAACGTAAAACCTGTCACCCACCACCACTTCGGCAGTGGGCGTAAAACAAGCTCACTAATCTGAAAGGCAAACAACAGCCTCCTCACTATATGGCTGGGGTAACTAAAGACAAGCGTATAACAGATAAGATGGTTTGCTAGCCAATTTACCTGGCTTTGGTCAATGAGATTGGAGACTAGGCAGCTGAGGGGGAATTATGCTTTGTATTTTTTTCTTCCACACACACCCCGCCCCTGTTTATTTCTTTAATTTTACTTTTTAAAAGGTTAATAAGATGTAGGTAAAATCCATTTCAAATGGCCATATTGAATGAGAAAATCCAAGAAAATGAAAATGTTTTAGAGAAGTATCTAATTTTGACCAGAAGTCACTTGCCAAGTTTTTCCATTAATTCATGAATAGCTTTATATTAACTAAAACCTGTGCTTTTCTTTGAAATAAAAATTGCTGAAGTCTGGCTGTGACATGCTTTCTGCCATTAAATATTTCTGAATCAGTAGATACAGTAAATCTCCGCTCACATGTAACCAACAAAAAAAGCTGATTGGCTTGGTACTGCTGAAAGGCGGTTATGAAAGAAGTTACGGGGAGAAAAATCACTATTTATCCTAATGATGGGAGGTTCTTTCAGAATATACTGTGTCTTGATTTTGTCTCTTCTTTAACCTATTCACTATTATCACACAGATTCCGTCTCTGATTTCAACAATGCTGTCAGCAAATATTCCAGAGTTAAAAGCAGAAACACTGAACAATTTATTCATAACCTTGGCAAGTTTATTCATAACCTTAACATCCTTTTTTATTTGCAAACTACTGGTGAATATATTTAGTGTTCACAAATTTGGTTATTGCCAAGAGCTTTTCAATTGATCATTCAGTATGCATAGCAAGTATTCATAGGATTTTAATTTTGAGCATTTGCTATGTGTTTTTCTTTATTTGGGTAAGTATCTTCTGACTCACTAACCCATATAGGACTTCCCATTCCTGATGCACACACCTGTACACACCCTTGCACAAGAATTCACAACATTGTTTCTTTGTGTGAATAAACTTGTGAACAAAGATTCACATATATGTAATTATCAGCCAACAGCTGGTCAGCACCAAATTAGGCACTCCTGTAAACAGCACTTATGAAATATTTGGCTATAGCAGTTCTTACCAACTTCAGTTAAGATTTTCTTGGTAGAGGTGTGAACTGCCTCTTCTGTGTAATGTCCTAAGCCTATTAATAGTGCCTTTTTGGGGCAGATTTTTTAAAGGTCTTTCGAAATAACTAACTACAGGATTACCCACAAGTAAGGCATGTGAAAAGACTAACCTTATCATGGTTTCTTCAGGAATGGAAAGAAATCCCAAGTAACACTAAATGTATGTCCAACTTAAAAAGCACCCACTTGATCTAGCACAAGCATAAATACCACCTGATGCCATGCAAAACACACCTGTAAAATACGTAGCAAATTTTCAACACCAAGGAAAAATTCTTACAAAAAGGTAAAATTTAAAGCCTGTTGTTCACATGCATGAAAACATTACCAACAACTTATTCTGAAGTGACCTGTAGCACAGCTCTGAGCTAAGTCGACTTGACAAGCCACACACCTGTAGTTAGCTGCTCCCCCAAGCCCCTCTAGCTTTCTGCTCAGGGGTCAAGAGTTGCCCTGAGCAGTGTGAGGTTTGAAACAGGAACATTAGCGAGCACATTACAAGGCTCCAAATTCTATGCCATTCTGGCACTCCAGTTAACCTCCCAAGGGAGGCAGGTTTGGCTTTTCTGGGAATGAGGAACATATAGTTTTATAGAGCAGCAAATCCAGAAAGCAAAACACGGAGAAGGTGACCAAAAGCGGCAGGAAAAAAAACCCTCTTTTGCCACAACTTTCCTCAGGTCATTGAAAGTATTCATGTCTGTCCAGGCTTTTTTTTACTCCCTTTTCCATTTTTTGTCACTTTATATTGCCATGCATTCCTTGATCTCTCTCCCCTTTTATATAAACGATTTGCCCTGACACCAACATACCGCAGAGTAAATGAATCACTGCAGTCATCATTATGAAAATATAAATCACTGGTTATCTGTTCCTGCATGTGTAGGCAGACAATATATTCGGTAATAAACCATGTGCTGAAATGGAGAGATTTATCTGGTGCATAATCTTTGGGAAAATGCTTGCACCTAATATGAATCTGTGTAAGTGTGATCTCACCTGGTGTCTCTCTGAGGGGAGAGGAGAGTGTGGAGGAGCAGGATCGGTTTGGGTTCTTCTAAAAGAAAAACTGTTGCCAAAAATGCATTTAGGCTAGTGTGAAAAGCAAACATTATTCCATAGAGGACTAAAAAGAAAAAACAAGCTAAGAGAAAGAAAAAACAGTAACTCAAAGAACAAGGAAGAAATCTGCTAGTAGCAAACAGCTTCCCATACAGTCTGCCATTAGTCAAGAAGAACCAGGGGCAATAAGCAGGTGTGGTCCTGAAAACTTTGTTATGTCTTGAGCTGCCCTTCCAACTATATTCCCAGTAAGGCAGATAATCTACAGGCACAGAAAAGGGACAAACGTGAACAATAACAATTCCCAAAAGATAAATTCTATTAAAAAATTCCTCTAGGTCTTTTTACCATATTATCTCCTGGACAAAGCGGGCATTTGGTGAAAACCTCAAACTTATTTGGCAAAATGAATCATCAGCTGGATTTGATGTTGATTGTGGTGGAAATGAGGTTCACATGCAGCCATACAGGGCAAGACAACTTTTGCAAACAACAAAAACAACAAACACAGAGGCAGTACCTATCGGCCATTGCTACACAGACAGTGCAAGGGTGAAAACAGGAACAGTCTAAATCCGTGAGCTCTGTCATTGCATAAAACACAGTACTTGGGGGCGAGCAGGTGATGTTTTTGTTGTGAGGGTGTTTCCTCCCCTAGACAAAGAGACAGCCCTCGTCAGTGTACCTTGGCCTCTAGAGAAAAATGCCAGTGAAAGCAAAATGCTTGTAACATCTGCTGTAGACAGCCCCGTAGAAAATATCTTCAAGCAATGCAGCAGACTGCTGGCATTATAGAGCAACAAAGAAGCAGAAGAGAGGAGAAGTTGCCAAGTGTCCCACTGACAGTTGTCTCAACAGATCTCCTTGGATGGAAAGTGCAGACAATATATCAATGTGAAGGGGTGACTGGTAGACACTCTGATATGCAATTAACTGTGTGATCGCTCGTAGTATTACTTCAAGCTGAGATAAAACCTCTTCAAATGTTTCATCTACATGTAAATTTCCTGCTGCAGATCTTAAGAGCAGTTTGGGGGGACCCTGCTGAACCATACTTACCCTCAAATACGAAACATTCTCCAGTTTAAAAAAGTCAGGATCAGAATAACACAAAGAGTTCTCGGTATGCCAAATTTCTGAGTTTCCCCTCCCTCTTCTCCACCAGCCTTGTGGGATACTTGATGTTCAGGCAACAGCATGGATCTAGGGTCAGGTCCAGACTTGCAGCATGATCCTTTCCTCAGTTCAGTGTCTTTGATGCCATGATACAAGTGGTTTGTGTCAATGAGAATCCATTCATCTGACAACTTTGCACTTTGCTTTAATTCAGCACTGGTTTAAGGCAGAAATCGCATAAATTCAGTGTCAACTGGCTCAAGTTTATGGTGCATGCGCAGCAAGCACAGTGGCCTCTTATGTGCATGTGTAGCATAACTGTGTAATACACAGGGTACCTTGGGGCATCTGGCACTCTTAATACGGCCGTCCTTTAATTTGATTGCCTATCTGATGTGTTATGCAAACGCAGGGAGGTATTAACATTAACCACTGCATGAAAATCCTTTACCTATTTTCAGTGTCTCACTTGTAACCTGTTACACTTTCACAGAGCAATAGCTAGGAAGGTGCTTGCCCCTCTACAAGTTCAGACAGAAACTGAAGATCTGGATCTCTGAGATGCCACCCAAATGCCATCGTTATTTGCCCATGCAAGTCCTATCAAAATCAGCTGGAAAACTCTGTATGTGCTCATGAGAAAGGCTTTACTGCTCCATTTTTTGACCAGTAGTTAGAAGGCTGGGAACCGCTGGTGGTAGCAGTAACTTGGTATCAGCGCTGTGGAAACATCCAGAGAACTTGGGATGTTCTCTGGGGTCTTGAGATGGGTCCTCTCAAACCTTTTTGCAGAGGCTAGACACAAATAAACAGGTAAATAAGTATGCTGAGTGGTGACACCCCCCACCCCCACTCCCAGAAAACCAGATTTCATTTAACTGTAGAAGATAAGCAGCTGGACAAGTTTCCTGAATCAAAAGGGGACATGAGAAGTGCTGTGTGTGTTCGTGATTCCAGAGATCTTCCTGGGCTTCATCCCCTTAGTTTAGATCCTATTAATCCATGGAGCTGTTCAACATTATACCCAGGATGTGTTTCCTATGCTTTGTGTTAACTTCCTTCAGTATTACTGACCAAAATACTTTTTTCTAATTAACAGAACTGACTTTTTGTTTGTTTTCATTAAAAAAAAAATAAATTACATATTTAGCTTAGGAATAGTTTTCAAAATGGACCCAGGAAGAGGAAGACACTGATAGAAAAATACAGATGGGTTATTTTGGCACTAACACATGCACTTAAAATTTGTTGTAAAGTAAATTACTTTTGCCCCAGGCTTGTTTTAGGATTTTGTTGTTCAGTTCAGTGAACTGGTTCACTTTTATTGTCTCGCTAAAGTTGTGACTTCAATCAAAATTACACTTAATGCATCTAGCAGATTAGTTAACTGGGCAATATAATTTAAAGTTTGAAGTATACATGCATACATATAAATAAATACATAAAAAGGCTTTTAAAGTTTTTCTTTGGGGAAGATCTTTGTGGGTTGTTACTTCTTACAGGTAAAAAGCAAGCTTCTGGAGACTTTAATTGGCTTATAATTACATTTGATAGGGAATAATTTTTTAGAAATAGATTCTTTTGTTTTTCACATTCAAAGCTGTTGAAACTGAATAGAAAAGATGTCTTTTAATAGTAGGAGAATAGATAGTTTTAAACTTCTACCTCCTCTGTGGTACTTTGATTTCTAGCAAGATAGAAATTGTGTGAATAAGGGGGGCAAGCCTTAGCATCACATATTTTCTATATTCTGTAACACAGGAACAAAGAGGGTTTTTTGGAGGAGAAATTTCTTCAGCACCAGAGGGGAAAAATAGTTTTGGTTTTGAAGTACCTGATCCTATTTAAGCATCAGATCTACATCTTCTTTGTCTTTAAATTTTCCAAGCTGAGGGATAAAATGGAACTGAGCATTTGCTATCTCCTTTAGCATGTTTGAGATAGCAGATATCACAGCTTCAAAAAATAAGACAAATAATGACAGAATTGATCCATGCCAGTTCCTTAAGTGTTTCTGGATTATCAGGAGGGTAAACCCTGACTGCAATCTATAGACCACCCTACATGGCTCATCTGCCAGCAGTTAACTGAGTCATCTGAGGCTTCTTCACCCCTGCCATTTACTAGTTGCCTCTCTGTTCTGGTAAATCAAAATTGTTGTGAAGTACGGTGGCACAGGAGGTGGCAGAGAGCAAGCTTTGGCAGGGGTCGTTGAGGTTCTTAGGGACAGTAATAACTAAAATGCACTATTACTATTTACTTCAAAAAGAAGTTGACGTTGGGCTGTAGTTCCTAGTTCCTTCAAAGTACCAATAACAAAAGGACAATGCAAAGTACTGTCAGTATCACAGTAACAATCCTAGGGGCTTTTCAACCCTTGTCTAGAGAGAAGGAACAGGGATACAAAATCTTTCCATTAAGGAGTTTGTGGAGTGCTGAGATTCCATACAGAAATTAACAAAGTACATGTAAATATAATTTGTAGCTATAGCTCTGAAAATCAGCCCTGTCTCACTTCCATATAACATTATGACCATCCATAAATTTTACATTTTATTTATGGAACTGTATCACACAAACTGACAAGATCTCAAGCATCATGTGTTATGTCATGTAAAATAACCTGCAATGAACCACTGCCATAAGCACTGGCTGGCCCGGTGAAACACCCAGCCTAAATCTGTGTTAGTTTATTAAACAGTTGAGGACTGTCCCTGGATACTGAGACCCAAGCACTTCTACCAGGCTGGGGCAGAGCAGTCCCTGGTACAGTACAAGCCTGGACCAACCAGCACTCTCCCAAGCAGTCCCCAGGCAAGATCCACGGACCGCTCCAAACAAGCAGTTTTAGAGGTTAGAAGAGTGTATCACATCATGGGCGTGGGCTGTGCTGCACTGCTTGGTCTTGGCACAAACAGCTCCAGGCACATACAACTTCCTAGACAGAGATGAAGCCATAAGGGCAATCTGAGATCCAAAAACTGAGACATTTAAATTTTCCACGCACACTTATGTTTCTCCTGCACCTTTCTCTGAACTAGTCAAATGTAGCTACTGACATTCTGGTTTCATCTGTGGGATTGCTTACATTTGCTGTAAAACACAGCAAATGTCGTATTCTTTGTTGCTTTATCTCCTCTGACATCAAGTAAGTTTCCTTGAAGGGGATTTTGGTCAATGGGAAGTTTCCCCACTATATCTGACCACCAATACTCTTTGTAAGGAAGGCATTTGCCATTAAAATGTGGTGAGATGTGCTTAACAGTACCTACCTGAAACCAGTGAAACATGATTTATCATGATTGATTACTTAAATAAAAGTATTCTGTAAAAAAAAATAAATCTGGAAAGGTTCTCAAAATAAATACTTGAGTGAATACTTGTAGATGATTTATATTACTCAGTCTATAATAACAAGCTTTTCTCCTCTTCCCATTCACACAGTTTCACATCCAATTTATATTGTAGTCAGGTAAGGTAACTTGCCATCTGCCCCACACAGGAAAGACAAACATTTGTTTTCAAGCAGCTGTGCTGGTAGTAAGGTTATCACCCCTACTCATGTCCAATTTTTTGCTACCTGTTAGCAGAGCTGCTTGTCTGATTGCTCCCTAAGCAATTTAGTTAAAGTGACCTCTATGAACAAACACCTGCCACTTGATTTCTTCAAGCTAGCTGGTCCCTTTTGGACTGAAGCAAGCTAGGGAGTGTTCATACGAGTGTTTGTGCTGACAGACACAGAGCAATAACCTCTAGCTGCCAAGGCAGTGTCAAGAAACTGAGGACAGGGTGGGGTGAGCATCCTTTTCCGCCAGCAGACTTCAACATGGAAGACAGTGTCTGTCCACAGCCAAAGTGAAATAGTTTTTTTAAACGCAATCCTGTCAAGACATAACATCACACTACATAAGAACAACTGCTTTTTTTCTCACTCTAGAATGCTATTACTGTGTTAAATGTTGGAGTGAAATACATGTGTATCTCCAGACATTATGGAACTGCAAATGTATAAGATATGTTTGGTGGTGGTTTGGGTTTTATTTATTGTATTGTATTTCCCTGTCTCTTTGAGGATAAAAACAATCATCAACACAAAGTGCTTTATTAAGTGACCAATTAAAGTAGTTTTCTTTAAGTGTCAACTTTAAAAGAGGAAGAAGTCTCTCCCTGATTTTCACCCGTGTCTACACAGAGGAGGTCGTAAGTCCTGCAGAGCACATTTCTTATTTGCATTTTAAATCAACAGTCTCAGCCTTTGCTGTCATTTTTTCCCAACAAAGTGACAAAGCAAGGCTGTACATTTTTCTATACAGATTTTTTTCTTAAGTCAGTTAATTTTAAAATGGACTTTCAGAGAAAGGTACTAGAAGTGGCCCTGCACACATCAAAGGAAGCTGGAATAATTCAGAAGTCTTATATGAGAATTTCTTAGTCCTAAGACTTTGCTGCATTTTAAAATGGCATAGGACTGATTGATTGTTAGCTCTAAGATGAGGTTTATGCCATTCTGGAAGAATTCCCAATACATATGGTCTTTTCAACAAAGTAGGATAATGGCTCCTTGCAGGACTTGGTGTTTGATTCTCCTGCAGGTAATACATGTACGGTCTGACCAGAAGATCTCCTGCCTGGATTACGGCTTCAGCACAAACCTGGAGAAGTTCTGCGTTATTGTCCTGTCCCGGCCTTTGCTTTCTGCCATCAGCACCTCCCACGTGCTCTTTCCATGTCGTACAAGTGTCTGAACTTAAAACACTGGTGCATGACTTGAAGACATTTGCTAAACTGGTCCCACTAGACTTCTGAAAAATCATTGTAATGGTTTTCTGCCATAATAATAAAGAATATGTACTTTTTAGATACTTCAGGATATTTTTTGCACTAAAGATGCAACTGTTTTACAGTTATATACGTTGTTGTATACAGCTACTTTCCAAAATAGGGGCCTGCTTTTATGCTGTGTCTGGAGCAGAAAGGATGGAAGGCAACTCTGTCTAAGCCTTGGACCTTTGGTAGATGCTACATCCAGACAGAGGTGGCAAAATTAAGTCACTGATGTTAATGGGAAAAAAACATCTGTGTGTTAAAAAGATGTTCTCAAAAACATACCCATGATTACATGTCCAATATATTAGTCTAACTTCAAATATTTCAGTAATTATTTTCCCTAGTCTCCCTAAAGTTTTCCAGTTTGCAAAGAATGGCTAGTGTCTGTCTAGACTGAAAAACCTCTGCCCTGAAGCATTTAGATGAGATCTAGGGATTTGGTGTACTCTGCCATTGCTAGACAGTAAAGTAGTTTGTAGACTTTGTGATCCATTTTTCACTGGTATACATGCAAGGATTCAGATCTATTAATTTCTAATTCCCAACCACAGAAAGCATTATTCCAAAGTCTTTCTCGCAGCCCTTATTTTTAGAGGGAGTATAAAATTATGGAAATGGAACTTCTTATGGGAGGGAAAGCCTAACATCCTTGGCTGTTGTCCTTTTAAACCTGATATAATTAAGTCCCAGGAAAGCTCCATCTCAACAGCACAGAGTTTGATTTTAATGAATAATGCTTTCTCTTTAAAGACAGAAGTGTGTCTGCAATAGAGGTCTTGGCTTTATAAAATGTGGTCTTGGAGAGCAGAACCTGCTTGAACCACAACCTCACCACATGCTATAGCTGGATCAAGTTTTGATATAACAAGGCCAACCTGTGGAAACATGCTCCTTTTCTACTTCTCTAGCTATTTTCCCCTTTTCAGAAATAAATAGTGTGACAGACCCAGACACCACAATGCTTGGAACCAGTAGAGCTTGTGGAGCAGTTACACAAGCTGCTCAATACAGACCCAGCAGTCTGCCACAACCATGACCTTAAATAGCTTTTTTTTTTCTATGCCAATTTAAGCCATGCTTTGACTATATAGCAAATCTGACTTCAGGGCTGCTAACATAGGAGCAGAAATGCTGTAGCCACTTAATGCAAAGCATTGATCCAATACAAATTCACTCTGCCAGTTCAAATCTGCTGAAACAATATCAAGAGGTTATGTTTGTACAGGCAGGCTTCATACCGTCTCATGTATTCGCACTATGCTGTGCTCCTAACAGGTATCATCCCTCCTGCCGGAGATGGCAGGAGGCCAGCATAGACTCCGTATCACGTGCATGGACTAGCTGGACAGAAATGCAGTCTTGTGCCCATGCCCAACCCACATCAAATTCATACTAGTGCATGGTTCAGCAGTGTCCCATCACAGCGTTACAGGTCTCAGGGGCTCAGCTGCATTCCTTCTTAGTCTCGAGAGCTTGATCACAAGAGACAGACATCTGCAGTGTTGGTTTTCTTCCCCTTCCCCTTCCCCTTCCCCTTCCCCTTCCCCTTCCCCTTCCCCTCCCCTTTCCCCTCCTCTTGTTGTCCCTTCTTTTTTTCTCCTCTCCTCTCCTCTCCTCTCTCTTCTCTTCTCTGCCTCGCCTTGCCTCGCCTCTCTCATTTTAATTTCCATTTTGTGTCTGTCTGTCCATCTGTATTTAACACAAGCCCCTGTTTTCCCATGAGATGGTGTGGGACTGCTGTCTATCTGACCACCTTTCACACTGTCTGAGGGGCATCCATGAGGAAGAAGAGAAGAAAAATCAGAGGCATCTGATCATTTTCCCTTGGACTAAAACATAGACTGGAAGGATAATGTAATACTGATCACTGGAATGGTATAGTAACTGGAGAGCATTTACAAATATTTAAAGATTCATCTTTTACACAGAAGTTTTGACTGCTAAACATAAACAAGAATACCCATCAAGCACATAGTTCAGTGCTTTCATTTTAGCAACAAAACTGTCTTATATCCAGAAAGCCATTAGCATAGTTTCTTGAAGGAATAAACCCAGTAGCACCAATCAAAAAAAAAAAAACAAAACCAACCAAAACCCAAAAACCCCAACCACCAAACAAAAAAACTCAACAACAAAACCCAAACCCTAAACAAATCATAAGATATGCATACTTCTTCAGATGCAAGCCTTTGTAAAAAAAAAAAAACAAAACCAAAAAAAAAACCCCACTAACAAAAAACCCCCCAAAACAGCTTGAGCACTAATATGGACACATAACTCTCTGCCTAAAGGCTTCATGTTCCTGATGAATTATTTAACTGCAGAGAGGATACAGGTCTTAACAGGGTTCAGCAAATCTCCTCGTCTTCTTTAGGGGTCCCGCAGTCATTCCCTCTTAGGTGGCACCAGTACTTATCTCTCTCCCAGCTGCCACTGCTCTTTCTGGCTCACTCCCTATTAGAGGAAGCACACGTCAAACACGATTGAGAACAAAAGTTTCTCAGTGCTTCTCAGAATGAAAAGTTCAGTAGCATGAATTAGGAAGACACAGTCATGCCCCTTCTCCGATAGGTAACCCACTGCTACATCAAGCTGTATAGTACGGATTTTTACTCTTGGTTTCAGAAGAACAAAGGGAGCAAAATCAGTTATAATACTCAGGAAAAATTTACAACCACCAAAATATTAAAAACCTCTTTTGATGATAGACTTGTGTCCAGTTGCATCATTCTTTCTCTGTACAGACCATTCCCCTAAATAAATATTAACTTTTCTGTTCAAGCATCAAGCAATTATTCACATAAGCCTCATTCCTAATATCATGATACTGGCAAAAAAAGATAACACACAAACCAATACAAAAGTATTTTCAAACCTACCCTGGCAAACACTTTGTGTTCTTTATGGGATGGTTTGCTGTGATGTGTTACATTACTATGGTACTATTACTTGTTATATTACTATGTTTGGAACAGACTGACAGTAGCAGATGGACTATTACTGATATGCAAGTAGGTGAGATACAGTGGCTGGGCAAATTAAATCATTATTTGCAGATCTCTGCTAGTTTCTCCTCGGTAGAGGGCCATAACAAAGTAGTAGGAATTCCTCAATATTAAATCATTGCTGATTTTTTATAATACAATATAAAAAGCAATGCAAACAAAAATTACTGGTGAGTCACAGTTGTGAAAGACATTTCTATGCATCATTAGTGTACGTATTTACAATAAGATATAAGACACACAGGGATTTAGCTGTGAAACTCCCATAGGGAAGCCATATGTGGAATAAATCTATGTACATCTTACTGCAAATTTACTTAAGCTTTAAGTGTTTGGGTAACTTTATGGCTTTAATTTACATGTAGAGTTTTAATGGCTAGATTTGGCAGATTTTAATGCTTTAAATTAGACAGGAAAAAATCTTTTGTCTCAAAAGCAAGGCCTAAATGACTTTTCCCCATACAGCTGGCTTATTAACGAAATGATGCAAAACAAAGTCGATTATGTGCCTTTTTCTTCTCTAACATCAGTAGCAATGGGGTCCTCTGGTCGTATCCAGCCTACAATGAGGAAGAGATGAAATCAGCCTGTGGACAACAGCATCCTCACAGATGGTAAGCAAAGCAGCAGCACACAAACAGGCTGTGCATCATGTGTTTGCTAAGATGAGGTACCCAGTCAGAATGTACAAGCAGCCCCTGCTGAACTGAGTCACCTACAGGGAAGGGAAAATTGCTGGCTGGTCTGGCTCGGGTGTTTATAAATTGCCGTCACAGGTGCTCAGACACAATCATTCACTGGGGAAGGATGCTAGCTCATAGATGAGGCAGCAAGTTCCTGCTGTCCCTTCCTCCCTCCCTTTATGTATTCAAGAATAACACCTGAATAAGTTTCATAGAGACTATACTTTCACAGCAGCTTAGCTTGCCTTCTGCCCATCTCACTGCATCTCTTACACTTTGAATGCTGAGATGTAAGCAAAGAAAATCAGGTAGAGGCTACCAGTGGGTCACGGTGCGCAGGAATGGATATCTGTGTAGGCAACACAGACACAAACAGATCTGTGAAGCCTCAGTTGCCCTGTTCAAGTCAGAAAGCAGTGGAAGTGGTTCATCGCCACTAATGCCTGCACTGCTCATCTGGGTGTGAGCACCACATCATGCTGATGCAGAAGGTGAGTGTAGCTGGGAGAAGACCATCTCTTTTTTCTCAGTCAAGAAACAGCTCAGCCATGAAATGAAGGGTTGCATGCCTGATTGCCGAGGAGAGGGATGCAGCCCTGGGAGCCCAGCAAAGCCAGCAGTAGTGGCCTTGAATCCTGGCTAGGGTGTTCCAGGGTGGAGAGCCCAGAAAAGCCTACACAGGCACATGTTGAGCAATGACTCATGAGCACTTCGTTTTGTCTTCTCTAATGGGCAGACCTGATATGAAGGTCCTCTGCCTCCCACTCTGACTTCTAACTCAGTCAGAAAGGTGACTATATTGGCCTCCTGCAAGCTGTATCAAGGGCAGGTGATGACAGCTGTCTCCATGATGGTTGAATTCTTCTCAGAGCCCTGGTAACAATGCTCCTAATTAAAGGACGAAAAATGAGCAGTCTCCCCCTCCATCTCTCTCCTTTGTATGTACAGGTACACACAAACACAGGGAAAACCTAAAAATGAATGATGCAGCACTCCTCCTGACCTGAAGAATATGCTAGCTCTGGAGATGGAGAATGTCCAAGTGGGCCACCTCCAGCTTTCTCCCTGCTGCAGTGCCTGTGGGGATCCTGGAGCTGTGTGGCAGCAGGACTGCACCAGCAGGACTGCAAAGGCTGTTTTCCACAGGACTGCATTAGGCAGAGTTGTGACAATGAGGGTGCACCAAGCTGTAAAATTTAGCATCTTTGCCTTTGTAATTTCCTATTGCTTCACCTGAAGGTACTTAACCAAAGTGTGGCTGGGAATGGACTGTAGGCTTCATCACTGAAGGGGTTGGGGTGCCTCTGTGCCAACCAACATAAGCCAGACTCAGTTTTTACTTATGCCTCCTCCATGTCAGTGGATTGCAGAGTTCAGGCTGATCAGAGGTTTTTAAAGAGTTCGCCTTCTCCTTTCTAGTTAACACTTTTTACCGTTGTTTCAACCATGACACAGCCAGGGCTCTGTCCCTGCTGTAATGTGCTACACTAGATGACACCACACACAAACTTCTTCATCCAGTGCAGACTCCGTGAACTGAGACCTTCTCAGGTGCCGTAACTTCTGTACCCTCACACAGAAATGCTGTGCAATGAAACTCTCACAGGCTGCAGTTTTCTGCCTTCTAAACTTTAGTCCCATGTAGTTCTCACACACACATAAACCTCTAGCATTCCATGCGGAACTCGGGTTATGCCTTGCTTTTAGCCATTTCCAGACAGCAAATTCCCCTTTCCCATTTTGAGCATCCTCATACACACCTTGTCCTTTCCTAGGGTGAGTAATTAATTTCACCAGCAGGCTTCTGCCTGTTTATGCTGTACATCTCATTTGAAGTTAATTAGCCGTATTAAAGTTTTCAAGCTAAAAATAAAACATTCCCAAAGATGCTATTTATGCCCTTAAAAACACTATTTGTGCTGGCATGCACAAATTCCACCTGTCTGTTTTTTGTCACAAGTAGCCAACGGGCTCATTTCCTCTCTCACAGTTTTCGCCTCCCTCTGAATTTGCATTGCTGTGGGAGCCCAGGGGCTCTTCACGGCTCCCCTTAGCCAGGACCTTGTTGCAGCAGAGCACTGAGCACCCACTCAGCTCCAGCAAGTTCTTATCCCACTGAAGCCATGCGGGAAAATAGTTTCCTAGGGGAGAATGTAACTTTGTGCTGTGGTGTCAGTCTTGAGGTAAAAGCAATCATGGCCTGACAAGAGTTGGAGGGGGTTTTGTCCCTATGGGGGAAAAAAAACCTGAAAAGATTATTTTGAATTGTTGCTAAAATAAAACTGTCCTTGAAAGTTCTTATTTTTAAAAAGAACCCTCAGTGGTAATTTTTATGAAGGTGCAGCACATTCTTACTGTTATTGAAGAAAATAATAGGAATATTATAATATGCTACCATTCTGAAATGACAATATCCAGTGTTTCAACACTGACTATTATGGTACCTGGAGATTCTAAGACATGCACTCAACACTAAATATTGGGGGGAAAATCCACAGCTTTCCCAGATAATATACCAAAACTAGCTTGTGGATGAAACATAAATAATTTGAGATTCTTGCTTTAACTTTATGAATTTAGGTAGGATTTTTCAAAATGTAAATGATACCTACTGTATGAAAGGCCATTCTGCATCAGACCAAAAGTCCATTAGCCCTGTCTCCAAGAGCTGCTTTTCCCAAGGGAAGCATAAGAACAAGACAAGAACATGTGATATTCTCTTCTCATACTCTTCCAGTCTCCAGCTGTTTTCAAGCAGAGACTGTTGGCTGTGCTAGAAGTGGTTTCTGTGTAATGAGTAACACACAGTGTATTTATTTCTTATGTATTTGTCCAGTCTTGCCTTGAACCCAAGTCAGCCTTTGAAATCTCCTGTCAAGTTATCCCCCACAAATGGGAAGGCTGTCAGTTTCTTTCTTTCTCTTCTTTTTTTGTTTGTTTCTTCAATTGTTTTAAAGAAAGTTGAGATTTAATAACGGAAGTGCACAGTCAGTGTTTCAAGGACGCCATATACTGTGACAGCTGGAAACACTAGGAATAGGGAACAAACATTTTACATCAAGACATAAGCCAACTTCTGACCACTGAAGTTTAGGAAGAAACTGGCCTTGCAATTTATTTCATAACCCGGTACTGAGCTGCTTCTTGCAGTTTTATTTGAGGCATTTGGTGCTGGTGATCGTCAGAGGCAGGTAGCCAGATTACACAGACCTTAAACAGGAAAGTTTCTGTGTTCCTGTTCCAACAGTTCATTTTATTTATTAATTGAAGAAATGTGCAGATTTGACAAATGGTTGCTTTCCTTCCAGAACTAAACTTCTGCCTTTCAGACGAGCAAGTGCTTTTTCTGTTGACTTAAGATATACTCCTTCTCTTATTAATTTGTGTCGGGGCAGTGCACATACTTTCCCATACTTGCTCCTTTGCCTGTATGCTTTCAAGCTTTCTCCATCCCTGCTGCCTTTTCTGTAAGAACAGAAGCCCTGGCCAAGCATTTTTAAACACTAATATCCTCTTCGGCCCATTCCTCCCCCGTCCTCCCTCTCTTTTTTTGCTACTTTGGAACCAGCAACTGCCTCAAAACCTGCAGGAAAGAACACCACAGATTGCTACTGATGATAGCCATAACGTTTGCACCCCTTGAAAGCAAGCTGAGGAATGTCCTAACGCAATAACATGGCCTTCATTGTCCTCAGCAAAGTCTATCTGGGCTGTGAAAACACCAAGACAAGTCTAAGCAAGACCTCAGACCTCCTTCTGGTGAACAGCACTGACCTTTAGGCTATGGGAAAGCCATCGGAGGGCTGCAGGAGTAAAGCACATGCTACAGTATTTCTAGGAGCATCAGCCACCACAGGTAATGACACTGTTCTCATCTGTCCGAAGAGGTATGGCTGTGATCGCACCTGTGGCAACCAGATGGGCCAGCTTTGCTGGATGCACCCAGCCTGCTGAACAGGAGGTGGTCAGGGAGTGAGTGGGAGCACCGGATCTCCAACCACCCTCACTGCTGGTTTCCCAGTGCCTGGTGGGGAGCAACCTGGCTGCACTCACTGCTGGAGCAGCTCCCAGAAGAAAATGCAGATGCAGCTGACTATTTCTGCCCTATATAGTTGACCAACATTATCCCAAAAGGTTTTCAGTCCCAAAAAACCCTATGCCACACTCCAGTATATGCAACACATTACTCTAGGTGCCTGCAAAAACCCTCTCCCCAACTTGGTGGGTTATAAGACAGCCCTGATGTTATTTCAGACATCTCCAGCTGGTAAAATGGACCCTAACAATTACAGCCTAGGACTGCAGGGGTGCTACCCGAGGCCAAGTGTTATGGGATGCTCGAGGGGATGCCAACCCCTTTGTGACACTTGCCAAAGGCAGCTGGGGCTGGGGATAAGTCTTTGACCTTCTCTGCTCTTCTGCAGGTGCAAATGAAAATGATTCCTGCTTCAAAAATCAAACCCTAACTTTCAATGTGGTTTACTCTGGGACTAGTTTTAAAATGCCACTGGAAACACTTGGACAATGCTTGGGGTGGAGAGCCAGGATAAATGCCTGTAGCCTGCATCTGCTCAATGATCCAACAACCGTCCACCAGACTGTGTGGAGCAACGCAGTCATGAGGGTGCATTTTTGGGAGCAGTTTATGACTGTGGATATCCACGGGTGCAGGTTCTCACAGTGGGGTCTCAGGGGTAAAATGTTTTGAGGCACCACAACCTGGCCTGAGGCCAACAGAAGGTGCACAGGCTCTTCAGTTGCTGGGTGTCTGGAGGTGGACATTAAAAACATAGAAGGCATCCAATATGAAGACATTTTAACAGATCTGCTCCTTAATTATCTCTAAATTGGCAGTACTAAAACTCAGCTGCTCCATCAGGTTGCTGTAAAGGTTAAACAGTGGCATTATTAAAGTGCTTTTAAAAGGTAATTAATCAGCATTTTTATTTTTAGAGCCAAATTTAACCATTAAAAGAAATTTAAAAGATATGTCTCATTTTCCTGGCACTTGCCTACCATTTATTCTTCAGGAATATTCATTTCTAAAGACTGCTGCTTTTTTACCTACATCAGAAGTTCTCAGTTAATGCACGCCATATCATAATAATTACATTTTTGTGTCATTTAACATATTACATATCTTCCAAACTCTCTCCCAGGCGTATTTTAAGTGCAATTGAATTCAGATTGAAGCAGTGACCACACTAAAGCACTTTTGTTTGGAGCAATTTCTCTTCCCTTTTCACAGGAGTGAGTGACTGAGCAACAGTCAGAGGCCACTGCACTGAGCAAAAAATCACAATTTCTGCCCTTTGGGAGATTCCAATATTTTTATTTTTATTTATAATTGCAGATCAAAGGAAAGAGTAATTAACAGAACTTTCTGTAGGACAAAAATAATTCTAGGTTCTAACAGAATTTCAGAGAGCTCAGCTGAATCATTGTTTCTGGGAAATATCAGGTGATGTAATATTAACAGAGAGCCAGGGGTTTCAGGGAAGTTGTAGTACACCCATAAGGAAAGCTGGGAACATGAATTACACCTCCTCTGAGGCTCCTGCACTTTGGTGCTAAGCACAAAACAAAATGGCTCCTTTTTTATTTAAAAAAGTGAAACACTGTGATTTGGCTTGAACAGCAATGCAATATTTCACTTTGATGGCTTAAGGAAAAAACAAACGTTTTGGTCTAAGTAGAAAATTCCCTTCGGATACTCTCACATTTCTGGAAAATCTTTTTTTCTGACAGCAAAAGGATAAACATTTAATGGAAAATTCCCAATCAATCTAAGGAAAAGTCTCAGTGACTGCCAGCACGGAGCTATACAGGAGGCTCTCCCAGCAGCATTCAAGAATTTTAGCCTCTAACCCTTAATCTTATTCTCTACAGTGTTTTTTAACTGGAAGTTATTGTTTAGGAAAAAAACTCTGTTTTCATAGGCATACATTATTTCTGGCACAGCTGAGTGCTCAAAAGTGAAACTGTGCAGAATCTCTGCTGTACAGGAAACAGCAAAAGCTACAGACTTGAATTTGTCGTTTCTTAAAAAGAGCTGTGGGTTTGACCTGTACATGTACTACGGAGCTGGTTCAAAACCAGGAAGATTTCCATGCTAACAAAAACCATTGATTTTCATAAGGAACTCAGAAGTAATTGAAGATTACAAAATCCTATTTATTTTTAATGGAAATTTTAGAGGTGTTTCAAAAACTATCAAATAGAAATCTAAATATTTCTCTTCAAGCACTCCAAACCTGAGATGAGAAGGGTTGCCACAATGTCTCAAAGGAGCTGTACAGCCAGGAGTTTGCCCTCATTCAACTCTGTGGGTCAGGGTCTTGGGCCAGGCTGGGTTTCCCTCAATGTACCAGATCCCAACTTTCTGGAGATGAGACAAAGCAAACTGAGAATCACTAATTCCGAAATGACATGATGAGAGACAAACTGGCCATGGCAGTACAGCTCCAAGGGTACGATGAGCACCCTATCATTCCCAAAGTCATTACAGCAATTTGGTTTCTGCTTTCAGGCAGAAATACCCGTTTTGAAATATGAGTTTCCAAGCGTATTTTTCTCTTAATTCTCCACAAAGGAATGCTCGTGGCAAGATCAGTTCTGTAAAAAATTAAAAAAATTTAAAAAATCTATTTACAGTCAGAAAGTTTTATAAAATGAAGATGTTCAACCAGTCCTGATTTGATATGACAATAATTCCAGTATGCTTAATGTAATCAGCCTTCAGACTGGTGCCTTCACTGTACCAAACTGAGCTACTCCCCATAAATAGGTAACATTCACTAACAACAGTGAAAGCAATGAAATGAGTTATGACATCTTTTCTTTGAGGAGAAGAGTGTGGGTGTTTATTAGCAGTCTATGTGTGAATTTGGTAATGATACACTGTGTTTGCTATTAGCAAAACACATATGGGAGCCATTCAGGCTGCACCAGCTCCCAGCACGTGCAATTCCTGCACCGAGCTGCATGGTGGAGGTGATGGTCCACATGAGTCAAGGGCACGCAGGGGGAGCATCTCCATGTGGGAGAAGACCCAGAAAAAGGGCTTGGGGGAGATATGGGATCTCAAAGCAGGGAAAAGCCAGCAGAGCATGAAATAGGAGCACAAAAGAGCAACTGTCATGCTCAAAATCTCAGACTCGCCAGACCTGTGCAATAACCAATCACTCGAGTACTTACATCTGTTTTCTTTAGAGGTGACAGTACATAAGCAGAGGTGAGGGTCAGGACTTGGGTATAAACAACCCCTGCCTTCCAAGTCCCGGAGAGTAAGAGGCCAGACACATCAGCTGTGTGAACAGAGTTGTCCCATTACTGCCCACAAAGATGTGCTGATTCACACCGCTTGATTTCCAGAACACTATTTCTTGCAGGAGAATATGTAAAGTCTTACTCCCCAGAGGCCGAGGGGAGAGAAGCGTACACCTTGTTCACAGGGCAGTAAGGAAAGCCCTGCTGTTTTGTTTAAGCTTGGTCAGTTGTGCTGTTAAATGTCTTTCCCAACAGCCAGATGAAACATGGTATCTGCTAAGCCCACTCCCTAAGCTTGCTAAAACCAGTGATGTTTCACATGGGGAAAGCAGCAGCATTCAGGCAGACCTGTAATCCCTCCACTTAAATTCTGCTGCAGACAGACTGGGCATCCCTCCAGCTGCCTGTCTGGGTCCAGTCACATCATTGCTCCTTCGTATTGCTTTATTTTGATTTTTCAGTTTCCTCTTTCTCAATCCTCTAAACTGAAATCACTGAGCCTTCTGGGTTTTGATAGAGGTGGCAACATCAGGTGAAGTCTCTAAACTTTCTCTGTTCCCAAGAGCCTCAGCTAAGCGACAGCTCATGACACTCAGTTCCCCACGGGTTTTCCTCTTTACATTTCTTTGTATTTTTTCCTGTTGAAGTATTGCACAGCAATGTTCAGTTATGAGTCTTGTTCAACAGGGACTGGGTGGAGGGGAGATTTAGCACAAGTCTGCCTGCAAGCAAGGACACAAATATGATTAAAATAGAGCTCAACTATCTCATCGTAGTGTCCTACAACGAGTTTCTGTTTGAAATGGTTCCTAGTAAGAAACCATCCTGCTGCCTGGCGCATTTTGACAGAGGGGTAGCACCTGCAGAGGGGAGAGCTGGGGTTTCAGGAGGCCAGAGCAGGGGGCTAAGCACTGAGCCAGCAGGGCAGGCTGACCCCACCACTGCCCACCCTTATGCCTGCCTTGAGAAAGGCACCCCGGACTGGCAAAACACACACACAGAAACTTGACCACTTTTTTTTGTTTGTATTTTGTTAATAACTGAAAATAAAAACATTTTAGAAAAGGATATTACCTCCTGCAGGAGGAACAAGCAAAACTCAGACCCGAGCTTGCATCTGCCTTCTCCCAGCACCCACCCTCGGTGCCCCCTCGGTCGGGGGCTGCAGCCGCGGGGGTTCCGCCTGCACTGCCAGCCTTTGCCTCTGCCCTTGCCATTGTGCCAGGGCACAGCTGGTGTGGCACCTGTGTTATATTCACTGCCGCCTTTTGCTTAGCACACTACACATTTGCTAAGGATTTTACTCGTCTGGACAAATCTCATGTTTCTCCACTTAGTGACTCCACTTTTGGATTTATAGGTATTTTTTTTTAGCTGAGACTGAACAGTTGCCTTCTAGTAACACCAGCCACATGCCAGACCATCTCCAGCACTCATTCCTCCTCACTACTGACCTTTCTCAAGTGTTTTGGAGAAGTACTATTTCCCGCAACCCTCTCCTCTATCCTGCTCCCCACTTGATAATTAGGCTGCCTCAGGGCACTAGAGAGTTAAGATACTCAAGTGGGAAGCAACCAATACATCTGTCCTGCATTTAGCTGGCAGGGTGCAAGAGCAAGTGTTTGCCACAGCTTTTGTAATCTCATGGCTCCCTCCCCAAAACCTGCCCATAGCCAGCAGACAATCTCTGAACAGGCCTCCCTAACACTTATATATTGATCCTGCAACATACTGAATTTTACCAAGCCCCAAGAATGTAATTTTTCTGAATAAAAACACAGCCTTTAAAAAAAAAAAAAAAGAAGGAAGAAAGAAAAAAAAATATTTAGATACTTTACTGCCAAAATCTGCTTCTGATTATCTTGTTTTCACAAGCTTTTCACCACTATTGTCAACAGAACTGAGCTGAATAACACACCTGGAAGCAGAGTCAGTGCCAGGCTTAGCTGACCATAGCACCTTGAAGCATTTTCTTTCTTTTTTGGTTCTTTATAATGTAAAAGCCCGCTTCCAACATCAACATCTCTGTTGTTGCAGTTGCTCCCAAGGCCTCCATTTCCAGTTGGAGAGCTGATGTTTCCTAGTGCACAGTGCTGTGCATACTCCAGCTTGCTCGTTGCAATTTAAAGTTTCCTCTTCCGCATACCTGGGCCACTGCACAATATAAACAATAGCTGTGTCTTGAAAACCATCCAAAACAAATGGGTCTCGGTGCCTGTGCCGCTCTCAGATCTGTAAAGAGAGCTTACTGTATGCACAGTTGATTTGATCCTGTGAATAGTCTGGAAAGTATGATATAATGTTAATTTCTAACCGATGGGTCCTTTGTTGGAGTCTTGCTGGAGAGAACTTACCCCAGATTATTCTTTGCTCTGGTCTCTGTAGCCTATTGAATAGCTGAGTTGTATTTCTAGAGCTATTTTTTCTTCCACAGTAAAATTAACCGTCTGTAACAAGGAAAGATGTAAAAACCAAAAAAAAAAAAAAAAGAAGGAAAAGCAAATAATCACCCTCCATCATTATCACTTGGCAAAGCAATCATAATAAGCAGCTAGAGCCGGAGTCAATATTTGCCAATACTCTGAACATTTTGAGGCATGCTGTGCACCTGGGATTTTTACTAATATTTCCTGGATACTCATATTTTTCTTTTGCCTCCAGCACAGTTTCCTGCTGTCTGACTAAACTCCTAAGAGATGCTGTTTTCCCAGTCTCCTGTGTTTTAGAATTCAACAGCAGTTTATCACTCCTTTGAGTAATCCACAGCGGCGTACACTGCAATCTTCTGCTGCCGGGATGTCAGGTGTGGGGTCTTCCCTCCAACTCAGAGCAGCTGGTTTGCTGACCTTGTCACGACAGAACCTCAGGTCAGAGTGGAAGTATCTCAGTAAAATAAGAGATTAATGTCTCTGTCAAAGGGCAGGCTGTAATTTAAAGGAGTTGACCTAAGAGGATAATCTGAAAAAACAGCCAATTCAGGTTAAAGATTTACATTTTTTTTCTCAAATCAATCTAATTCATGTATAGTCAACAAGATTTATTTTGAGGTGGTCAGCTGGGATTTTCTCCTCATCATCTGTTTCCTACTGATGAGACCCCTTTGTAAAGGAAGCGGACTGCATATGAGTCCCTAAAGTCATGGCTTTTTGTTGTGTGTTACTACATGCTGCTGTATTGCCATCATTCTAGTCTTCAAGGTTGCCTTATTCTTCTATAACATATCTTTATGTATCTCTGCATTGACAAAGACTCCCAATTTCCTTCAAATATCCATTTTTTTGGTGCCAAGATAATCTATAAAAGACCTTGAACATTGTTTCCCAAAACAGTCCTTGAGGATGACTTTAGCCCAAAATTTTCCAAGAATTTATTTGACCAGCTAAAGGAAATTCCCACTGGGATTATCACACAACATCAAAATTCAAGAGATATGGAATTAATTATTCTGTCTATCATTAGTGAAAAAAATGAGTATCAGTCACAAGAGCAGCCTTTGATTAATGCATTAAAAATCCCATTTAAACTGGATGATTCCCCTTTCAGTACAAGACGGTTACCTACATTCCAGTCTGCGCCATATCCCCTTATAAGCATTGTACATCTTCTTCAGCATAACTAATAACTTCTTATGTGGTACCATACAAAAAAAACCCAACAAAACAAACAACAACAACAACAACAAAAAAACCCCAACCCAAACCAAATCTAGATAAATTAGACCTACCTTTTTCTTGTCTAAAAAATCAGTTATCTCATCAAGGAAAAATGTGAGGCAAATCAGATGTAATTTTTTTTTTTTTTTTTTTTTTTTTTTTTTTTGTGAAACCAAGTTGCATTTTATCAGTTTATCTTCACATATTTAAGTATTGCCCAGGTGGCAGGAAGGCCAAGAGCATCCTGGCTTGTATCAGAAATAGTCTGGCCAGCAGGACTAGGGGAGTGATCTGGGCACTGGTGAGGCCACAACTTGAGTGCTGTGTTCAGTTTTGGGCCCCTCACCAGAAGAGGGACATGGAGGTGCTGGAGCATGTCCAGAGAAGGGCAACGAAGCTGGTGAAAGGTCTGGAGCACAAGTCTTATGAGAAGCAGCTGAGGGAACTGGGGTTGTTTAGCCTGGAGAAAAGGAGGCTCAGGGGAGACCTTCTCACTCTCTACAATTACCCAAAAGGAGGTTGTAGCGAGGTGGGGGTTGGTCTCTTCTCCCAAGTAATAAGCAATAGGACAAGAGGAAACAGCCTCAAGTTGCACCAGGGGAGGTTCAGCTTGGATATTAGGAAACATTTCTTCACTGAAAGGGTTGTCAGGCACTGGAACAGGCTGCCCAGGGGAGTGGTTGAGTCACCACCCCTGGAGGGATTTAAAGACGTGTAAATGTGGCACTTAGGGACATGGTTTAGTGGTGGACTCGGCACTGTTAGGTTAACGGTTGGACTCGCTAGTCTTGTGTGTCACTGAATTCAGACTAATGGACCTGCTGTTGCTTAAGTCACTTTTTCCCCTTCCGGTAGTGCAGACGGTACATTTACTATTTGCTCTCATGGCACAAGCTCTCAGCTTGCTACTTTCATTATAAAAGTTTTGCAATTTCCATGCTAGTTTATTCAGTATATAGGATGAACAGTGTCCAGGCCATCTGATCCAGGAGCATTAACCTCCATGAGTTTTAATTCCGCCTTGGGAACAGTAAGTTGCATTTCCTTACACTCATTCCACTAACCAGCATCTGTGCCCTGACTTACTCAAACGGAAACCATTTTCTTTCTGAAAGATGAAGTATTCATTTAGGTGTAGGGCCATAACATCCTTCTGGGAAAATGGCCCCATTCATTTTTCCCTTAATTGGTTTTCAGAATCCCAGATGCAGTTTGTCTACCCCAAAACTTCATGATCATTGACATGTGGTTTTCTTTGTTGATCACTCTTTTCCTCTCTTCATGCAGGCTTTTTCCTGTAGATCTTTCTGCACTGATTATCCACCCATGAGCTTCCAAGAACTACTCTTTTTTTGGCCTTGCTTTGCATGCAAGGTCCAAAATTTTTTTACCCACTTCTGTAAAGAGGAGCCTGTGATCAAGCAGAGGTGTTTCTGAAGAGGTTCTGCAGGGACTGGCCCCTGGCCTTAGGCTTTTGAGTAATTTTTTCAGTCTGGAATGAAAGAGTACCTTTATCTTCAAAAAATGCAAATGACAGGAAACTAAAGGAGTAGTAAACAAAGAGAAAAGAACCTGATGGAATTAGCATGGTCCTTAGATGTATATGCAGAATAAATGTAGGGATTTTATATTCAATTTTTATTTGGCACTGATGAAGCTGCTGTTGAATCTGGTTGTGTTAGATGATATAATGGAAGTAGATGAATTTGGGAGAATCTGAGAACTTCAAGAACGATACAGGACTGAAAGTTTTTCTTTACTGTGACTGATTAAAGGTAGAGCCTACCTGTGGGACACACATAGCTTCAGTATCTGACAGGACTGCAGAGCCACATCTATAAGATTTTGGCATATCAGTATGTCTGCCAATGGCAACAGGCTATGACGGAGGGGTGGGCTGGACACGGGATAACACTCAGATCTATTTCTGAGATGTGCTCTCCTGTGTGGCCATCTAATTCTCTGCAGTGGTCTCCCTTTCCAGTGGAGAATCATTTCCTCTGCACACTAATTTCCAAAGGATCTCTGCAAATCGAGGAAGATGCCTCTGCTGACCATAATGTATCTCGCTGCTGCTGCACCCTCCAGTAGGGAAAGATAATTCAGTCTCCTGAATTCTTTACAACTTTTAAAAGTTCAGATTTTCACTGTTTCAGAAATAGAAAAGAGTAAGTGTCAGCTGCTAGTAGCAATCTTTTAAAAGGCAGAAGTCCTCCAAGGATTCTGTGTACACTGGGATTTTCAGTGTTCTAAGATGCAAAGAGGCAGCTCCATTGATTATCACATATCCCATTAAATCATTTATTGTTGAAGTCTTTCTGCAAAATCCTTTTTAAAAAGCAGAGAATATTTTGTATTATTTATTACAAAATCCTGTTCTGCCAACAGTGAGACTCATTTCATACAGAACTTCAATAATGGTAAACTAACTGATTTACTGCAAACTAGCTGATTTACTGGAATAGCTCTTACATTTTTAATAGCTCTGTCTGTGTGCCTGCTGTTATTTGCACCCTGCAAAAGTGGCAAATGATATACAGGACAGATGTTCTGAAAGCTGAAAAAGAACACTACAGTTTTAACAAACAGCTACCTGTCTGGGATGTCTGCTGGAAAAAAAATCCCATGTCTAGGTGACTTTTGATGAATAGCATTTAAACAGATTAGAAAGTATTATTGGCCCTACTGTCATCATGGCTCTTTTGAAAGGTAGACCACTGACCAGTGATAAACATGGATCTTTTCCAGCAGAACAAGGGTTTATTGAGACTTGAGATTAATTTTGTTCTACCGAAGATCAAATCTGAGAATTTATTCTGGACAAAAATTTTCTCACCTTTTTCAAGAAATAGCTGTCTCAGATTTAACTGCTTTTTTATGCTCTAATGCTCCAACAAGAGTAGTTAATTTTGACTTAATGAAGTAGACATTTATTCCAGTGGACTCAAATAAGAACAGACTTACTCTGTTTGTAGTGGAGAACAGCTGACCGTCTTCATTTAAAGTAACTACTAAGTATCAGGAGTTTGAAAATAAATAGGCCTATAGGACAAAGTAGAGTGTCCAATAGTATATGGTACAAAAGTTCAACAGGTCAGATTCATCCTAAGCGTCACTCCTCTGCAGCCTATAGATCAGTACAAATTTAGTTTGATGTATTGAAAGTGACAGGAGTCAGTTGTCTGGTTGCAGGAGTTACTGTTTATTCTTAGCTCACATGCCCTGCACAGAGAAATGGAAGTAGTTAATACTACCTGGTTCCTTGAAATTCAAAGCATTAAAACTCCACATGTGCCAGATTTCAAATGTGTCCAGCAAGGATAAACAACAGATTGTTTCTCCTGAGAGCTGGAACTGTACAGAACAATAAAAGAAAAACAGGTACCTCCCAGCCTGATGGTAGTATTTAAAGGGTCACAGAAATGAATTGGGATTTTCCCCCCCTCTTTTAATCCCTGCAAAGCTTACGGACATTGCTGCTTTAGGTACCTAGGAGTTCCAGACATAAAGCCCCATGAAAACAGTATTTCCTTAAACAGTTTTGTCTCAGCTGCATATAGACCCTCTTTGTAACCCCATTCAGTGCCATACATGACAAATGCATTTCAATTCAAGCAGCTTAATTTCATTTTAGAAAGCAGGTCCAGGCAGGCATGGCAGAGAGCTGCCAGAAGTGTGGATACTTGTCTTTGCATTTTGATATAGGCCTGTCCCAACGACATGCAATTTCACATGAAGATTATGCTTCACAGGGATATGTACTACAATGCTATTGATGCAAAGAAGGTTTGTTCAAGCAGGTTTAATGCTACTCAATAATCTATACTAGGAGTTATGTCCCTTTTGTAGCTGCCAAGTCCTTTAAGTTAATGAATAGGAAAAAGAAATGAAGGGGAAGATACTAGGGCAATGGTTTTTTTACTATGTGACTTAGAACTCAAAGTCATGGCATTCCATTAAGGGTTGTGTAAATAAAATTGAATAGGATCCCTGCTCCCAGAAGGTAAGACCAGAGTTTTAGACAAGAAGGAAGACACACATGATGATAGGCAGGCAGGCAGAATTTTTTTTACAATGAGGGCGGTGAAACCATGAAACAGGTTACCCAGAGAGGTGGTAGATGCCTCATCCCTGGAAATATTCAAAGTCAGGTTGGACGGGGCTCTGAACAAACTCATCTAGCTGAAGATGTCCCTGCTTTTTGCAGGGGGGGTAGACTAGATGACCTTTAAAGGTCCCTTTCAACTCAAACCATTCTATGATACTACAAAAGGTAACAGGCAGCAAATACGCCAGTAAGCAGTGCATCCACACATGAGCCATTCATTTAGCTCACAAAATGATAGCAAAATCCTTTACCCTCCCAGTAGTCTGCTGGAATACTGTAATTGCATACAACCACGGTAATCAGGACTCCATGCTTCCCACCAGCCTTCAAAAGAAATCAGCTTAATGTGGTTAACAAGTCACACTTAGATATGAATGAATTGCAGCAAAATGCAAACCTGGCAGTTCAATTATAAAATATGTCAAGGTCTTCCAGAAGTGATTAGCACCATAACATTGAATAAGGTTACCAGAGGCGTGACTGACTAATTGGCAATGCTAAATTTATTTTTAAATGCCAAACAGCATCTTAACTGATATGGGTTGTTGTATGGCCAACATACAGCATTTGGTAACTGGTGGTACAAATATCTAAGGGGTTCTGTATCTCAAACAAACGAACAACATCCAAAGGGTTTGTCAGCTGACTGGCAAAAGTCATAACCTGCAAAGTTACTAGGGTTAAAGCCTCTTTTTTTTCCCTAAATGAAGGACTGCTAGCTGATGACATTGTTGTTAAAGTTAAGATACTTTTAAATAGCCCAAAATTACATATATTTATTTTTACGGAAAATAATCTTTCCAGATGCTGTAGAGACATTTTAATGGTCCCAGCCCAAATGAAGCTGAAACAAAGCAATTGGTGACTGTCTTGGCCACCGTGGAAATACGGTTTTGCTGGGAGCTGTTTCCTTTCACTTCTTCAGTTACTTGCTCAGAGGCTCAGGCACTGTGTTCATTATTTTAATTTCCTATAGAAGCATCTTACCTGACCTTTATGACATGTAGGGTGGTGCTGTCCCTCCCCCAGGGAGAGCCTCCATGTACATCAGCCAGATACAAGATACAAACAGGTGCAGAGACAGAAGGGATGAAGTGACATCACATCTCTAATAAGAGGGTAGCACTGTTACTATTGAAGTGTTCAACAGCAGGTCTTTCTAAGTGCTCTGCCTGTGTGACGGGTGTAGTAAGTCATGAAAGAACAGGGGAAAAATACAGAGAATTCCTCTACTGAAAGATTAAGGAGAGGGACTTCATTAAAATAATACGGGATGTTTATCAGCTGCGGTTGTGAGCTGTATCTGCACTTACACTGTAGGGTTTCAGAGGAAGGTGGGATAATGTACCACATTGGACAGGGGCTCCAAGTAGTTTCTCAGCTCATCTTCGAAGACAGCATCCACACCTTCACATTGTCACTATCGTCGAACTGCCTGATCAGGAAGTAGTAGATGCGTTGTTCAGGCAGCTGGAAGAAACCCTGCTGAAAGAGTCGCCCATGTCACTTCAGGACCACTCTCCACTATCTTTGAAAGGTTGGGGCAACTGGAGGAGGTTCCTCAAGGACCAGAAGAAAGAAAATGTCACTTCTACTTCAGGAAGGAGGACCATGGGAGTGATAGGCTGGTCAGGCTCAGATCAGTCACTGGGAATGTGATGGAAAAAACAATTCTGGTAACTGTTTCCAAACATTATGGAAAATAAGGTGATTGGAAGTACTCAGCATGGATTTCTGATGAGGAAATCATGACTGACCAATTTGATAACCTTGACTGGCTTGGTGGACAAGGGGACAACATTGGATATTGTTTATCTTGCATTTAGTAAGGCTTTCAACATTGACACCCACAACATCCCCATTTCCAAACTGATTAAGGGAAGTGGACTAAAAATTGGCCAAAGTGCCATGCTCAAAGGGTTGTAAACAGCAGCATGAAGTCAGCTGGAGGCGAGTCACTAGTGGTGTACCCCAGGAGTCTATAGTAGGCCCAATACTGTTTATCATCTGCGTTAATTATCTAGATGATGGGACAAAGTGTGCCCTCCTTCAACCAACACAAGTGAGAGGAATTGTTGACCCACCAGAAGGTTTTGCTGCCATTCAGAGGGACCTTATCAAACTGGAGAAATGGGCTGACAGAAGCCTTGTAGATTTCAACAACAGAAAATACCAAGCCCTGCAGGTAGGGCAAAATAACTCCATGTACCAGCACTGGCAGGAGCCAACCAGCTGGAAAGCAGCTTTACAGAAAAGGGCCTGTGGATCCTGGTGAATACGAAGTGACACACAGGCCAGCAATGTGCCCTTGCAGCAAAAAAAACCAAACAGCACCCTGGGCTACATTAGGCAGAGCACCATCAGCCGGCTGAGGGAGGTGATCCTTCCTCTCTACTCAACCCTGGTGAGAAACATCTGGAGTGCTGGGTCTGGTGCTGAGCTTCCCACTAGGAGACAGTGACATACTAGTGCAAGTCCAGCACAGTGTTGCAAAGATGATTAAGGGCTTGGAGCATCTTACACGTGAGAAGACACTGAGAGTGCTGAGACTGCTCAGCCTGGAGAAGAAAAGACCCAGTGAGGATCTTACTAATGTGTATCAATATCAGAAGTGAGGGTGCAAAGAGGACAGAGACAGGCTCTTTTCAGTGGTGCCCAGTGATACAGGACAAGAGGCAGTAAGCACAAATTAGAATAGGGGAATTTCCATTTAAACTAAGAACATACCTTTTTACTGTGAGTGTGGGCAAACACTGGAGAAAGTTGCCCAGGCAGGTTGTGAAGTCTCCATCCTTGGAGATACTCAAAATCTGACTGGACACAGTCCCCGGCAGCCTGCTCTAGTTGACCTTGCTCTGCGCAAGGGTGATCTCCAAAGGTGCTTTCCTGCCTCCACAGCCCTGTGATTGCAGTTCCAGTTAAAGATACATCTCACTATGTATCTGTACAGCAGTGAGCCTGGGCTTTGGTTAGGGGGAAGGCAGACAGACACTTCTGGCATCTCAAAACCATCATTCCTGCACTGATTTTACATTTAAATGGCCAGACTGTTTCCTTAGTCATCTTATCTCATGACAGAGAGAGAACCTTACATTCTAGTAAAACCAAGAACAGACAAGTATATGTATTTTGCAATGAGAAAACATTTTCTTAATATATATTATTCACCAGTGTACAGAGTTCTGTGTGAATGTGATAGTAAATGAATTTCTCCAGTCAGCTGGACAGACACACATCACTGAACTCATGTTCCTGTAGCACCACAGGAGTTATTCTCCTATTTTATTTTTTTAAAAAAAAATGTAAAATGTGAAGTGTGAGTGCTCATTAGCTCATTTAAAGTACTTGTTTCATACCAGTCAAAACTGCAAATATTAATTCATGTCAAAATAAGTTTCAGAAAGTGTAACCTTTTAAAACTTTGAAATAGGTGCACTGTAAACTAGAACTGAGCTTGCAGTAACTGCTGGAACAGAGTTGTTTCCAAAAACTTGTTTGCCCTGTTGCTGTTTGTGGACACTGAGCAGATGGCTTATGCTTATTAATTAAAAGCAGCACATAGCCATTTTCCTGATCTGCTTTCTGGATTGCCTTCTGTTAAATATATAGTAGTCTAGTTGTGTGATGTACACACAACTAGTGTTTCTGACTAAAAATTGGAGTAAATACATACTTAAGGCAAAGTTTTTTTATAGCAAAACTGCAGGGTAGAGTTAAGGCTATTTGACACACTGACCAGACATAACAGAATGTTTAATTTTCTTTAAGTGTTTTCTAAATTTTTAATTTAGAAATCAGAATATTTATTTGGGTAATAATCACAACAGTAATTTCATCTTTCACTATTAAGGTACTGAATTGTATTTGTAAATTAACTCCTGGTTGATATAACTTGTTATCAAGGTATATATAAAAACGTATCTTTCTTACACACAACTTCATAGCTTTGGCTCCTAAACCTCTGATTAAAATGAAGTTTCTAAATACTTTTTGAAAATAAAACTTTGATATTACACACTTTGATATGTTACAGCCAGGCTCAGAACAGGATTAGGTCAAACGATCACGTCTATTCAAATCACATCATATCATCAGACTGGTTTGAATACATACACACATTTTTTTTCCTATTTCTTAGCATACTTGTTTGGGTTTGGTATTGTCTTGTTAATAACTCTAAGGATCTGGCTAGAGCTTTGGAAAGGCATCAGAAAATTCAGGAGGAAATACTAGAAATTCCTGGGATAACCACTGCAAACACGGTCCTCTGCTTGCAAAGATTCAGATGGAGGAAAGCATTTATAACAAAGGATCTGACTGAAAGGCATAGAAAATAATTTAAATAACCAAAAACACCACTTCTTTAATAAGAATGATCATTTATGCAAGCTCAGTTCCATGATCTGGCATTTCTGATGTAAATGATTTTGATCAATATATGCCAGAAAGAGCAAACACATGTGCAATGGAACTGACAATAAGACTACAATGAGTAATGTTCCTTGAAATGAGACATTTGTCTCAATAAGTAAAGCTCCTTGAAATGAGACATTTGTGAGGTATGATCCCAAGCTCCCAAGTCACTTCAGCAGGACTTTATACATTACGGAGAATGTATGGTATTATTACATATGCTGAGGCTTTTGAGTATTACATGAAACAAAAACAAAACAAAAAAAGGAAGTTTAAATATAAATAAAACCTCATTTATTACAGAGTCAAAGACATGACAAATAAAATTTGAAACACCTGGCAAAAATGTGTTAAAACACAGTGACTGAAAAGAATAAAACAAAACATAGCAAAACAAAAAAGGAAATAAATAATGGATGAACTAGTGGTTCCTCTTGCATTGTTAAAAACACAGCAGAAGATCAAATGACATTAAAAGAGAACCAAGCATAAAAGCTTCATTCTGGAAGAAGAACTGTCAACATTCTCAGAATCCATCTTTAATTCAGCAAAAACATAAAAAGGAAAAAACACAAACAAAAATTCACATTGCTTATTAAAGGAGGTTTGGAAGTCTACTGTTTCCCTTTTGGGTTGACTTTTTGTGAAGCTAGTAAGCTTGTGGATTTAAAAAAAATTATCCTGGTTCACCTAGGGGTTGAAATAAGAACATTGTATAAACAGAAAGTAAAACAAATACGTAGAAAATTTATGCAAAAACCCCTGTAATTATATAAAACCTATTCATCTTTCACACAGTTCTACAATAGTTTTAATATTTTTCGATATGTCTGGTGGTTTCCAGAGTGGCATCTGCTCAGACAGGGACTGATCCCCTTTACCTCTCTGTTTTCACTTCATTTAATTCCCATAGCAAAGTCGAGGGGTCTGCTTTTATTAGTCTCTGGGAGTTTTGCCATCTCCTTGGGTCTCACTTTGATGAGAAAAAAATTGGGCTTACATTGCTGAAACCCAAACCAGAAGCTATTTCCAATGCAATCTTTTTTGCACAGTCATTTCAGTACCTGGGCACAAGAACAAACATAGGAACATACAGTCCAGTCTCTGTTCTCACTGGTGAGTACTTGTGCGGCAAATCCTATTAAAAACAACTGATATGTCTAAACCAGCCCTTTTTTTTCCTCATTACTATTATTTCTGTGACAGTGAGGCTTATTGATCAGACTGACAGTCGGAGTGAACATTAGACTTCATTGCCCTTCTGGAAATGAGGAAGATCGGGGAAGGTGCAACATCACAGCTTTTTCTCGTGCCAGCAGGTCAGAGGAAGCCATCCTCTGCCCTTCTCTGGAATGATTTTCTACTGTTACTTAGCACACCAGGGTGGAGTTTTTTTCCTATTCTTGTTTGTCTTTGCTTCCGAAGGGAGGATTCAGCTGCATAAATGTGTCTGAGATTTTATCCGCTGTTTGGATACCATGAGCAGCTACTAGCTGTCTTCCCACAAGGTATGGCTTGGATGAAGTCTTTGTGTCACTTCTCCCAGTCCTCTGCAAACCATACATGAGGGTATCTGAAGTGACCTGACATTCTTATATTCAGGCAAACAAACCACTGTGACTGACAGATTTACTTCTCACTCTACAGTTGACTTTTCCCTATCTCCAGGTAAGATCTTACACATGGAAATTTAGCAAGACCCTTACTTTTGGGTTCAGCTGGCTCAGGTGGAGCTGTCTGGAAGATTACAGTCCCAGGAAGTCTATGGGTTACAGAAGATTGGACCAGGACCTAGAACAGGAACGGACATCTGATAATAGGAGTCTGTGCAGAATATGGGCTGGGGTGCAGTGATCCCCAGTTACATTTCTTGCTGAGTAGGCACATTGCTGGATATTGCATAAACTGAAGTCTGTGGGTACAACAGAGGCTAAGGTTAGTTAGAAGCAAGGGATTGCTGCTTTGTCATGAGATCAAATGGTTGGATATCACCAGATCCACATTAAATACAGATTATTTTATTATAGAATAAGAAAGGAATTAACTCCTTTCTATATAGTGCTTCTGATGACAGCAGCTGTGATATCAGGCTGGAAGCTGTTTGGTTTTTTTCATCTGCCAGGTTTGATCAGCTGTTGAGATCTGCTTCTAAACAGAGAGCTAGAAGGATGTATCAGATCAGACCCATGAAAACAGACATATCTACATTTGAAGAGACAAAGGGGTTCCTGTGGTAGGCAGTGTTGATTGTAAAATCCTCTGTAACACCAACAGACGAAGAAAGACCGATACATCCTTACAGAGCAATAATATCTATATCTTCATGTGGCATAAGATTAATATTTGGGTTTCCTCAGTGACCTTGGGAGCTTCTTGCTGATTGATCTCATTAACTGAGCTGCTGAAACCCTTCAGAAGAGCAACACAGGCAGGCAACTGGGAAACAGCAGAACTACATGCTTTAGCAACTAGAAGGAGTGGAGGAAGGTGATCTATTAGGAAGGTTTAGGCAAGAAATAGTCTTGGTTTGCCTATGGGAAAAAGCACACCCACCTTTAAACATGTCAACTTCTCTGGATTGGGTTAGTGCAGAACGGCACTGAAAGAAGTATTTTTGTGAGACATGTTAAATCTGTTGAACTATTACATGGCGGAGCTTGGAATTACTAATATGAAATACAACTACAAAGCATATTTACTAACAAAGCAGAACAAAGTTATCTGTTTGAAATACTGAGGCGTGTTTTGTAACTAGTTTTCATATGCCATTGTGAAGGTCAAAAATGGAGAAAAATAATTCAGCCTACCTAATGAACAATGGTTATTATTGCCTCTGTGAAAGACAATCACAGAATTGTCAGGGTTGGAAGGGACCTCTGGAGATCATCTAGTCCCTGCTAAAGCAGGTTCACCTAGATCAGGTTGCACAGTTGTGTCCAAGTGGATTTTGAATGTCTCCAGAGAAAAAGACTCCACAACCTCTCTGGGCAGCCTGTTCCAGTGCTCTGCCACCCTCAAAGTAAAGAAGTTCTTCCTTATATTCAGATGAAACTTCTTGTGTTTCCCTGTTGCTTGGAACTACTGAAAAGAACCTGTCCCCGTTCTCTTGATGCTTGTCTTTAAGACATTTGTAGACATTAATAAGGTCCCCTCTCAGTCTTCTCTTTCCCAGGCTGAACAGGCCCAGCTCTTTCAGCCTTTACCCATAAGGGAGATGCTCCAGTCCCCTCATCATCATTGTAGGCCTCTGCTGGACCCTCTCCAGCAGTTCCCTGTCTCTCTTGCACTGGGGGGCCCAGAACAGAGCACAGCACTGCAGATGCAGCCTCACCAGGGCAGAGTAGAGGGAGAGGATAACCTCCCTTGACCTGCTGGCCATGCTCCTAATGCACCCCAGGATCCCATTGGCTTTCTTGGCCCCAAGGGCGCACTGCTGGTTCATGGGTAACTTGATGGACAGCAAAGTGACAAGCTGATGGACAACAGTTATGTGCCCTGAAGTGGGTCTTTACATAGGCTTTTCCCTTCACAGCTGCCCAGAGGGTTCTTTCCTCTCCTTTATCAGGAGTCAGCTCAATCCAAAGCCTTAATGCATCCCTTAATCAGAACAGCTGACAGCGCTCATGAGAGGCTGCCAGGGCTTGACAGGAGTCCATGATTCCTTTAGCTCTCCATACCCAGCAGCAACTATCACCCTGACTTCCCTCAGAGATTTTCTGGGAGCCACACCCCCATGATCCCAGAAGCAGCTCCCTGAAGATTTAGAAGATCTCAAAGCAAACCCAGAAGCCACTGTTGCTGTTGTCTGCCTCTTCACTCCACTCAACATGGTAAATTAGGCTTTTGACTTAGCACTACTGCCCATGAAGAGCAAGGGGTGGCCTAGCTATCTGCCTCAACCATTCCTCGAAAGCTTGGAGTTACCTATCTCTGAACACAGGGGAGGGATCTCCAGCATTTTATGGAGATACAGTTGGACTAAACACTGAGCTTGCACAAGGATGAAGCAGGAAGACATGGATTCCACCTGGAGTAGCAGGTCTACACACAGCTTGCAATCTGGATAACAGGGACAGGCAAAGGAAGAATCACCACCTCCGCTTTACAGATGACGAGCTGCAATGTAACTGGACTGGCTGATCTGCATGAAGGCTTATATAAGGGATAGGAATCCAGTGAAGACCAACTTGAAAACTGGTTATGCCAGTCAGCCTGAAAACTATTTCATTTGTATTATTTAGTTGGGGTTTTTTATTCAAACAAGACTGCTAAGTCAGTATATAAACTTGATGCATATATTTACACAATATATCTTATGTGTATGGAAGCATATTAAAAGCTACTGTCGGACTTCAGAAATACCCTCCACACATCTCTGTTTTCATCATGCAATGTCAATCTCTGTTATCCTTTCACAGTTGGCACTTCTCTACTTTTAGAAAACAAAAAATGGCTGGCTTGGTAGATGGGAGGAGAGCCATGGATATTGCCTGCCTAGACTTCAATAATGCTTTTGACATGGTCTCCCATAAGATTCTTGAATAGAAGCTGATAAAGTGTGGAATGGATGAGCAGAGAGAGACATAGATTGAAAACTGGCGAAATGGCCAGAGAGTGGTGATCAGTGATATGAAATCTAGGTGGAGGTCAGTAACTAGCAGTGTAACCCAGGGCTCATTATTGGATCCAGTCCTCTTCAACATCTTCATTATCTATCTGGATGGCAGGGCAGAGTATACCCTCAGCAGGTTTGCTGATGACACCAAACTGGGAGGAGCAGCTGATATGCCAGAGGGTCATGCTGTCATCCAGGAGGACTTCAACAGACTGGACAAATGGGCTGGCAGGAATGTCATAAAGTTCAACAAGGGGAAGTGCCAAGTCCTGCACCTGGGGAGAAACAACTTCAAGCACTTGTCCATGCCAGATGCTGACCAGTTGGAAAGCATCTTTGCAGAAAAGGCCCTGTGGGGCTCCTGATGGACACCAAGTTGAACATGAGCCAGCAATGTTCCCTTACCACAAAGGGCTAATGCTATCCTGGGCTGCATTAGGAGGAGTGTTGCCGGCAGGTGGAGGGAGGTGGTCCTTCCCCTCTACTCAGCACTGCTAGGGCCACATCGAGAGTGCTGGGTCCAGTTCTGGGCTCCCCAGTACAAGAGGGATATGGACATAGTGGATAGAGTCCAACAAAGGGCCACCACAAAGATGGAGGGACCAGAGCATATCTTCTGTGAGCAAAGGCGGAGGGAGCTGACACTGCTCAGCCAGAGCCCTGTTTCAATAGGTGATTGCCCTTTCACAGGTTTTAGAACACAAAAATTGGAAGTGTGAACTCTGGGAGTTTTTCCAGTTTGCAACACTTCTGTTCAATAACTCCTATTAATTTCCTCTAAAAAGGTGCTTGAAATTTGTATGATCCATAGTTTTCAGATTACCAGTCCTTGAAAACTTTCAGGATATCAGTTTTCTTTCCCTACTCTGCACAAGGGGAAAAAAAAATAAATCTGAAAGCCTCTTCTGGGATAAAACAAATCATTTCATTCCCACTCCCTATCATTCAGTCCCCAGGTGAAATACTGGCACCAACAGAATGAACAGAAGATTACCACTCTCAACTGCCTTAGGCAAGGCAACATCCTTATGGATTTTATTATGCTCTCCATTTTAAGTATAAAGAATTTATTTTTACACTGATAGAATCTTTCAAAGCAGTGAGCTTTCTGAAGTTCAGTCTCTGTGAAGTTACTAACATTTTTAATTAATGCCATGAAGGCACTCAAATCTCTTTTGTATAATACAGTGAATTTACATAAGTTAAAACAAAACAAAAAACCCTTTACCAATAAGTTCTCATTCTCCTATTCCTAGGAATTATTAGCAGGCAGTCTTGCCAAAATTGTATGATTTTATATCCACCAAGCCTTTAGCACCTTCAGATGGGATACATTTTACCCATCTTCATTGCCAACGTGATAAGGTCTATTAGATGTTACTACACATTTTGAAACCTAGGGATGCATAAGTAGAATTTAGTATACTCTTGAAGGGATAGCATTCAGTCTTCACACTGAATTTTTGGATGCTGAGAGATTCAGATTAGTCTTTTCAAGCTGTTTTAACTTTATTTTGGACATGCAATACATAATATAGATGTGCAAAATAACACAATGTTTGTCATCTTGTCACAAGGTTTGACAAGATCACAAAGCATTTAGCTAAGTGGTGTTTAGCTCCCTACCTTTACTCATTAGGGAAGGATTGGTAGGTAGAAACCACAGCTAGGATTAGGTTCAGAGAGCATGACTCAAGGGAAAAGATTCGCCTAAGGTGACCCCTGGCTTAGTGAATAAAGAGACTGCAAGAGGCAAGCAAGTCCTAGGAGAAAAAGGGCAACAGATTGATGCAGTAAGCTGTTTAAGAGTGTCCAATTTGTGAACAAGGGATCATAGCCTGACACTCCCTGCCCTGGTAGCAAACATTATATAGTGTAGATAGACTGTTTAAAAAAAGTGGTTGTAGTGCAAAACAAATACTTGGAGTCAGTACTCCATGTATAAAAAGTGCCTGCAAGATGACAAGACACACTTTTCTAAAGGAAGAGGTTGAAAAAGTGCTGTCAGTAATCAGATTTGAATAATAGAAAAGTGGCTTTGGTGGACCCAGTGGTCTTCTGCCCTGAAATACTCCTGCCTGTTTTGAAATAAAGGTCTGTAGTTAGCCCTCCAGCAGAGTAAATTGGGTGCTGAGTGTGCAATACAGCTCTTCTGTCAATATATAGACCACATAACATCTTAGTGAAAGAGCCATGTGAGAGGTAGGAAAAGAAAAGCATCTGCCACAGCACATAGTGTAGAATAAGTCCCCCACACCTCTGCAGCCACTGTGTTAAGTCTGAGGTTCTTAGTGGTTTAATCCCATACAATGCATGTTCCTTTCTTAGTCCAAAAAGACATGAGAAGCCACATATTGCTCACAACTGTAATGTGTAACCCTGCCATCAGCACAGCTACCAATGACTTACAATTGCAGTGAGCCTTCAGTGTGTGTCAGTCCCTTGTACAGATTTGAAGGGACCCGATACAGTTGTCAGCAATGTTAGAGGTAGTACATCCACACTGTTTTGGCAATGTTGTCCTAGCCTCTCACAATGGTTGTCCACCTGTGTCTTCCCAGTGCAAGACAGTGACATTGATATTCCTTTTCTCTATGCCTCTGAAAGCTACAAATGGTACTGCTTCTCCTGCCTCATTACATGCTGATCTGATGAAGAAATTCCTAAGATCATGGAGATACTTGATGTGCCATTGCCATTTGCAGCTGCTTTTGTCTTTGCTGTGCATCATGACCTCTTGCAATCACTTTGTTCGAGGCAAGAAACATTCCTGTGAAGGCTTGAGTTATCTGCACACTGCTCAGTTATATTGAAGGACATGGTGGAACTGCTTTGTCAGTTTGTTCTGCATGCTTATGCTTTTGTATCTCTTTCCAGCCATTCCTAAATATTCACACTGTAAGTACAGTACCGACCAAGTACTGCTGATCACTTTGAAAAAAGATAGCAGTGAGATCATCCTGTCCTTTGCGTAAAACCATAGCAACCACATCAACTTTCAAGTCAGTGAACTATAGCAATAACATAAGTCATTTTAAGGCAGATCTTAGAAATTCTAAGAAAGTGAGCCCATTAAAGTCAGTGGGAAATTGAAAACCTGGGGTGAACTAAAAGGGGAAGGGACCATCTCACAGGCAAGCTATGTAATCATAAGCATTGCCAACCCAGCCATTACAGAGCCCTGCTTCAGGAATTGAGAGTCATTCCCAGCTTGGCTGTTCTTTTGTATATATTTAAGTAGAGCATGACAATGGAAACAAATGTAGATGTTACAATGCCTTCCAGAATCTGCAGGCAGCCTGAGCAGCAGCTTTGAAACAGCTCTGTCACCTCCAGGTATTAAAGCAACACCTACCCATAACATTCCTCCTTTAACAACACCCCCACCGTCATTTCTGTCCAGCAAAAGAAGCCACAAACTTCAACAGCCTATTCAGATATGCTATGTGGCTATGAAATTCTGGGAAGAAAACCTGGTTCTCTCTCTCTCTCCAGACCATGTGAGAGCCCTGGTCATTTCAAAGAAGAAAAGGAACCCTCTCCTGAATCTGCAGTTGAAGATGAGCAAAAACTGCAGACACAGCCAGATAGAAGGCAAAGGCAGATGGTGTCCAATGGCTGTCATAGCTTCCTCTAGGAAGCAGATCAGCAGCTAATTCACCCCAGAGCTTATACTTTTGACCTATATTTTATAGTTCTCAGCCTTAGCTCCAGAGTCAAACCAAAATATTTACTATTTCATGTACTGCTCACACTATGCTAAAGAATAGCTGTTGCCAAATCGGATACCTGTTTCTGATCAACGTAAATGGAACTGCAGGACACCAATTAAAAAACAGCTTAATCAATCTATCATCCATGATCCAATCCAAGCTAGATATTAAACCTCTAACCAAGGTGCAAAAGCTTCATTCAAAGTTTATAACTGCAGCAATGGCATCAGCTCACACAGTCAAGGTCAAAGTGCTTCCCATAGTGCACTATCCTGCAATGTGGGAGCCAAAGGAAAGAGAAGAGGAATGGGAACATTCCACAAAACAAGCCTAGTGAACCCACTGGCAAAAGGGTAACAGAAAGGTAGCACACACCGCATCCTCTTTCATTGTGGCTCATAGAATTGCCTGGGGCTGCATAGAACATGGACCTGCGGCTGCCGGCAGCCTGCTTAAGAAGAGCAAGGTCTGGGGTGTTCCTGGGGAAGAAACCATACATCCTATGGTCAGGCTGGTTCTCTAGTCAGGCAAATGGTGGGCTAGTCTCCTGCCCACCTACTATCAGTAGGATAGCACAGCAAGACAGCCTACAGGACAGGAAGACACAAGGGATCCATCCCCATACAACCTTACCAGCCAGTGCCCATCCGACCACAAGGCAAACCTGGAGATGGCAGCCAGGTCCAGCCAAGGATCCAAGTCATCATCCAAGTTCATGGCAATCAGAAAGGTTCAAGGTGAACAGAGGAGGTCAGATCACAGATCAGGTCTTATGACTGCCTGGCAGAACCACTAGGAAATCAGCCTGTAGGTCCTGGTGTGGATCAACAGGGGTCATGACTAGGCGAGAGGTCCTGCTGTAGCTGAGCTGCAAACCAGCACTCCAACAGCATCACTCAAGCAGGTAGTAAAGGCCCAGGGCTGGTCTTAAATACGCTTCTAGGCTTATGGGCAGGTGATGTAGGTGGATGCCACAGGTGAAGCTGTCCTGGCAATTAAGACCTATCAGTGCCCTCAGGGCTCTGACACTAAGTGTGGTTGAAGAGTAAGATTTCTACATGGTTTTTCTACCAACACTGTGTGCAAGTAACACAGAAAGTTGTATTTCCCTGGCATATTCAGTGTATTTTGTCACCAAAGTTGGCTGGTACAAGTCATCAGAGTACTCTATTGTCAGAACAACTGTCAAAAGTCATCCAGGAATAAATAATTCAATTTTTTCTACTTAAAACACATGGTTTATGAGCAAGGAGAGCCAACAAACTATCATACTGTAGTATGAGACATCTACATATCAGGTGCCTGGCTCTTTTCAACAAAGCTCTACTTTTACTATTCGATAATTTATTAATTTGAGTTTTAAAGCCTGCTGTCTGTATGTACTGTCTTCCTGCAATATTGTTTTTCTAAATAACATGATGTGTTAAAACCTCATTTTTCTCAAAACTTTTGCTCAGGTGAAAGAGCAAAACCAAAACAAGATGGGAAGGGGGAGGAAGAGAGAAGCTCTCTGGGCATTACATGATTTTTGCCTTAGCTCATTAGTACTTCAGAGAGGTTTTGTAACTCCTTTTGGATCTCATTCTTGTCTTTCTCTAGGTTCTCTCCACCATGAGGAATATGACTCTGTGATGTTAAAGGAGTCATATACTGTTGTGGCAATAAATTATTTTCAGCCTCATTTTTAAGCTTGTGGAACCATGCTCGCTGCCTGTGTGTCTGCCCGCACTGTCCCCAGTTAATTTGTAATCCCTCTTTTCATAGTCACCACCACATTTGACAAAACTGGACAAATGTCACTGACATCAAGTTCCCACAAGCTTTGTGAAAACAGGTGGGCCAAGGTAAGGATGAACTCAACTTTTAATAGACATCAGAGAATCCATTGTGAGCTCAGGTCTGAACCTTACTTACATGCACATGCATGTGTTTACAAAGAGAGGCAGTTTTTAGAAGTATTTCAGTTAACTTTCTTTTCTGGTGAAGAATGTGTTGCAATTTGACAAGTAAAAATCATAGAACCATAGAATTCTTTAGGTTGGAAAAGACCATTGAGAACATTGAGTCCAACCGTTAACCTAGAACTGCCAAGTCCACCACTAAACCATGTCCCTAAGTGCCACACCTACACATCTTTAAATTCCTCCAGGGATGGTGACTCAGCCGCACCTTCTGTGGTGTTAACATGATTTTCTCTGACATCAAGTTCTTCATCACTTGACCTCCAGTAAATCAGAGGAAATCCCATAAACATGCATCCTACCTTCCTTGCTTTAGATGGAGATTCACATGCTTGCTCACAAATGCACTCATGCTAGTGGCTTTATTTTTCCAGCACATGGACAGCTATATAGAAAGGTCAAATCAGCCACCATTGGCATTCCTGATAAACATTATTTTACAAGCAGGTAAACATGCACAGTCAGGAAATACATGTTCAGAAAATGCATAATGAAAAATGCATGATTCTTCAATATTCAGGAGGATAAGCTTGTCTTTGTGATGACTGCCTTAGTAAGAAACATAATGTTTAAGTCATTAGCATTGTCTCTGGCCCACATTCAGGAAGCATATATGCCACCTAGCTCTTTCTGCTTGTCTTCCCTGCTGGTGGTCCCGGGCCTTCAAAAGTGCCAAGCCAATTGCAAAGACAATTTGAGGCTCCCAGTAGTTGTTCAAGGCACTCTGGTCCAGTCACAGTTTTGGGTCACAAACAGAAAGGTCAGCCCACTGTCAGGGAATGGAAATGGGGCAGAGAGAGGTGCCTGAGTACTCAGGTCTTGCCTAGCCCCATAGGTACCATGTCCGAAACTACCTTGGGACTGAAGAAAGGCAAATAGCGGATCTTTCTCCTCTATGACTTGTTAAGATCACAGTATGTAGGTCATTTTCCTGGTTCATCCTTCCACTCTCTTACAATTTATAAACAACCTATTCATCCAAGCCTCTCTTTGCTAGGGAGTTAGCAAACCCAGTAGACCAATGGAGGTGAGGCTGCTGCAGCTCCCTGCCCCCGGGCCCAACCTGTAGTGAGGCTGAGCATGTTTTCTGCGCAGGAGCACACACAAAGGCACATATATACTACATGTACACACATGGAAGACAGACAGAACAGGCACACAGAGCTAGCAATCACACCCTGACGTAAACATCCATTCTCACTCCTGTTGCTGGCACCACAGACACATGGGCCAGCGCAGCTGCTGGTACCCAGACCCCAATACACACACACACAGACACACACACATATACACACACATATGTGTACAGGGAAAAGACACACCCTCACTCCTCACTCAAGAGTTGAAAAGGAGCTTCGTAGGGAGACAGGACACTGTGCTGATCAGGCACCGAGCATGGACAGGCATCCTGACCAGCCACTGTTCACACACAGCTGACACTTTTTGTCCCTTTAACCCTCTATTCTCCCACATTTGTTCCTCTCCAAAGCACTCTGATCCCTCCCTTTCCCCACAGCTGGTTCCTCCCCAAACATCCCATACTGTCTTAGGCAATCCCAAAATATTCTTCGTTTGCATCCCGTAATGTGTACCATATCCATGCAAGCAGCAATCCCTTTGGTCTGCAAGACACACCAGAGTCTCTCCATTGACGCAGTAGGTGGATGTCCCCCAGCGTATGGGGCTGAGGCTCTCCTGGCACAGCTGGGGTGGGGTGATGGTGGTGGTAGGACCTCTTTCCTCTGGGAGAATGGGGTTCCCCTGTCCACCATTGCCTCTCTGTGTCCCGTTGTACATGTGCACAAGTGTGTGTGCCATTTGTGTGCATGGAGATGAGCTTTTTAACGGCTGATGGCTCTCCTGTGATGGGCCAGGGACTACTGGGCTCAGGGCATAATTCAGGTTCCCCTGCCTGCCATTGTTCCTCTGTGCTCTTTTGTGTGTGCAGAGATGAGCTTTTTTTATCACAGAACCTGGCAATGTCCTGCATGTATACACCCTTATATTACTATTCCTGACAGCATCATCCTTTATTGTACATCTTCTCCTTTAGTCCAGTGACGTTCCTGAGAGCAAACACCAACAAAGGAGAGAGCATATTCTCTTGGCTGCCAGACTAAGAAAAAGGTAGCAGAATTATTTCTTAGTAATGCAGATCTGATTCTCCACTTTTTGCTTAGGCCGTCCACATCTTGAAACAAAACCAAAGTTAGCAGCATCTAGGTATATCCTATTACGAAGTTATACTAACAGGGCAGCCACAGAACTGGAATAGCCTGATGCCTCCCTTTGGTATCCCTGGGTATCTCTGTTACCCAGGCTAAATGGGTGTCAGTGCCAGGCTGCTCTTCTCCTCTCAGCCAACCTAAGTGGCTGACAGGTGAACTACCCAGGAGTTCCTTTCGCTTATGTTGGGAGCCAGCCTTTGGGAACTTGGAGAGGAAGAAGGTAGAAGGTAATGCAGCCCTTTCCCCACTCCCTAGGCACTGTAACAGAGCTTGGACAGACCCATGGTTTGGGATCTCTGGCTCTCCCCTACTTCTTGCATTTGCTGTGAGGAAAAGGAAAGATGTGAATCACTCTGCCACCACAACCTCAACAGAATCATAGGATTGTTTAGATTGGAAAAGACCTTTAAAATCATTGAGTCCATTAACTTAGCACTGCCAAGTCCACCACTAAACATGTCCCTAAGTGCCACACCTACACGCCTTAAAATCCTTCCAGGGATGGTGGCTCAACCACTTCCCTGGGCAGCCTATTCCAGTGCCTGACAACCCTTTCAGTGAAGAAATGTTTCCTAATATCCAAGCTAAACCTCCCCTAGAGCAACTTGAGGCCATTTCCTCTTGTCCTGCCGCTTATTACTTGGGAGAAGAGACCGACACACACCTTGCTACAACCTCCTTTTGGGTAGTTGTAGAGAGCAAGAAGGTCTCCCCTGAGCCTTCTCTTCTCCAGGCTAAACAACCCCAGCTCCCTCAGCCACTCTTCATAAGACTTGTGCTCTAGACCCTTCACCAGCTTCATTGCCCTTCCCTGGACACACTCCAGCACCTCCATGTCTGTCTTGTAGTGAGGGGCCCAAACTGAACACCATGTTTGAGGTATGGTCCCACCAGTGCTGAGTAGAAGGGGACAATCTCTCCGCTAGTCCTGCTGGCCACACTATTCCTATTGGCCGCCTTGACCACCTGGGCACACTGCTGGCTCATATTCAGGTAGCTGCCAACTACAACCCCCAGGTCCTTTTCTGCTGGGCAGCTTTCCAGCTGCTCTTCCCCAAGCCTGTAGCGTTGCATGGGGTTGTTGTGACCCAAGTGCAGGACCCAGCACTTCTCCTTGTTGAACCTCATACAATCGGCCTCGGTCCATTGGTCCATCCTGTCCAGATCCCTCTGTAGAGCTTTTCTATCCTCAAGCAGATCAACACTCCTGACCAACTTGGTGTTGTCTGCAAACTTACTGAGGGTGCACTTGATACCCTCATCCAGATAATCAATAAAGTGATTAGCAGGACTGGGCCAAATACTGAGCCCTGGGGAACACCACATGTGATCACTCACCAGCCAGATGTAACTCCATTCACCACCACTCTTTGAGCCCAGCCATCCAGCCAGTTTTTTACCCAGGGAACAGTACACCCATCCAAGCTAAAATATGTTTATATTCCTCTCCACACACCATGTAATAACCCTAGGAAGAACGAATGTGTCCATGAACAGTATGCACTTCTGGTGCAGGGTATAAAATAACTGAAAGATCAGGCTGAAAAAGTCAAGATGAACCAAAATAGAATTCCCAGAGCTAATTTCCTCACCGCACAAAGGTAAAGGAAAGAGATCAAGAATATTGTTAGTTCTGCACAATAGTTCAGTTATTTCTAAAGTTACATTGATTTCTATGACAATTTGCTTTACTGACATGGACAAGTTTTTCCTGGTCATCTTGAACTGAATTTCAGCTTCACTCACAGAACTAGCAGCAACCGCTACAGCTATATAGTGTGGGCCAGGTTCTCAGACGTGTAAATCACAGTAGATCCACCGAGTAGCCCCAGGCCTGAGAAACCTTATAAATCTTGTTCGCCTTTTTCTGTGCTAACCGTGGCTTCTTTCCTTGTGATCACAGTGATATCCACATATACTTTCCTGTCCACATTCATATTTTGTGGAATCACTGGTCTAACAAGTTTTGTTTGCCTACTTTTTTTTCTTTTTCTTTTTTAGACAATCAGCTAAATTATATTTTGCTGTTTACTAAGCAACAATTGTCTTCTGACTCCTGATGTTAGGTAAAAAATGGGCTACTATCGTGGAAACTGTCTCAGTGGAAGCATGCCTGTGAAAGAGCAGTTACACTGCACGTCCTGGATATGGCATAACCACCTGCAGGACATGCACAGGACTGTCCTGCTGGCATGGCCATGCTATCTACTGAGGCCCTGAAGAGCACGAAACTTCATTGTTGCCACTGCCTGGTTATCTCCTTACCAGAAGGCCTGAAGGCTTCCTTTTATTCTCACTTGTGAATGTTTTGCACAAACTGCAGATGATTAATCCTTAAATATGTATGTTAAGGTCCACCTTCTGTTTCTTTAATAGCTTTAAGGACTTACACAGCTCTCCAACTTTTCTGTTTCAAACCTTAGTTTTGCAACAGCCTTAGGGGAGTCTCCATCCTCACACCTGTAATGACTTCCTGATAAACCTGATAATTCAAGTAAAGAAGTTTGATATGGCTCTTCAGATTTCCAGGCCAGCTTCTGTTTGTGGAGGTTAATGAACCTTTGTATATCCTTTGGTCCTAAAACCAGAGTTTGCTTTTCCGTGACAGCCTGAAAATTACCATCTCCCTGCTGCAAACTGAACTCCTCTCTCAGTATCCCAGAGGACTGCAGGAACCTTCTTTAAGAAGTCAGCGGGTGCAAAATAAAACCCCTTTAAGTGGGAAGGCAGCACTTAATCTACACATAATAGGAAGAATTCAATTGACTTTATCAAGTGTTATTTGCTGAGCCTTGTCCTGAGCTAGTCAATATTTGTAATGAGTAAGCCTGTGTCTTTCTCAAACTTTATCTAAAGGATTTCCAACCATTTAAGTTTCATGAGTCTTAAACCTATGATACATTTTCTTCACAGGTTTTCTAGAATTTTCTGGAATGTGCTATAGCGTACACTGACATCAGACAAGGCAAAATATTCCCCTGCTAGCACCAAGTGAGCAGGCTCTGAATCTAACAGTGCTAATAGATGCATAAGCCATTTAGCCATGGATAGAGGACATACCACACAGGATTTGGTATCTTGAAAAAAGACATCTTTCAGGACAAAGACTTCTTCATTGCTTTCTAGTATCTCAACTTCAAAAATGCAACCATGAAAAAGAAAAAATTAAGTTGAAATTAGGGTTTTCATATAGTTCGTTGAAGCTAATTTTCTGGTTTTGTTAGATCAAAAGTCCTATATGCTGCACAGAATACAGCCAACTGCATAGTGTATATACTATATATTATTGCATATAGTAACATCATATAGCATGCAATAATGAATATATGCTGTATGAGTAATTTTATTTCATATTTTTCACTGTAATATGTATTTATTGTACACTCAATATTAATTATTTGTGTTTTGTATACATCTAGAAGTAGGAAAAAGTACAGTAAGATGATAAATTGCTGTCATGGTTTAACCCCGGCTGGCACTCAAGCACCAAGCAGCCGCTTGCTCGCTCCCCCTCACCCAGAGGGAAGGGGAGGAGAGTCAGAAAGGAATGTAAAACTCAAGGGTTGAGATAAGAACAATTTAATAGGTAAAGCAAAAGCCACGCACGCAAGCAAAGCAAAGGAAGAAATTCGTTCACCACTTCCCATGGGCAGGCAGGTGTTCGGCCATCCCCAGGGA
>JAVJGI010000014.1:81946678-81987587 GCA_035590275.1 Ibycter americanus
CACCCAGCAACAACTAAAAACATCAGCACATTATCAACATTGTTCTCACATCATAGCCAAAACACAGCACTGTACTAACTACTAAGAAAATTAACTCTATCCCAGCTGAAACCAGGACGATTGCTGATAATGAATGCCGTAGAGATAAAAAGCTAGAGATGTCCTTGAAACAATCTTCAAATCATGTAAGTATTGTAAGAGAGGAGGGGAACATGCACCAAAAACAGTGATAGGTTTGAGGCAGTGGAGAATAAATCATTCCTCATCTAAGGGTGAGAAAACCTATGGAAATCTGAAGGAGCTCTAGAAATAATACTAGCAATATCACCAGGAGAAAATACTAACGACAGGAGACAAATTTTGCAGAGGATTTGTAACAACACGTTTTATTCAAACAACAGCTACTGTTGGAAAAAAACGGTCAAGCTTTTGTGCACACAAACCATACTTCAAGATCAGCCTAACGACTAGTGTTACAGGCAGCATTACAAGTTCCTGGAGAAATACTATGAAGGAAGAAAGGAATATCACAAGTTCAGCCATTCGTGGCAGTGTAGCAGAAGTTGGACATCTGAAGTGTGTAAACAAGCCCCTTACATTTTTTCACTGACTGGGGGAATTTCACATCAGGAAGCTGTGGCTCCCATGCAGAAAATATGTCTCCTAATTAGCTTGTGTATATCTTTAAACAACATGTTATACAGGCTATTAGACAGAGGAAAGGCAAATTAATAATGAATCAAACTCTTTCACCAGTCACTTAGCATGGCCCAATGAGTTACAGTGGTAATCTGCTAGCACGGGTGTACCTGATGGGGTCTGTGATGGAAATGGTGCTCCTGGTCAGTCCTGCTTCATGCTCCAGCATCGCCACTTGCCTGCAGCCCCACACAAGCTGTGTAAGCTCTCTGCTCCCATGCCTAAGTGCTTGCTCAGTAACATCAATTATCTGAATTGTTCTGTTTCCTTACCTCCTGCTTACGCCTCTTGAAAGCAGTCACAGAGGAGGCCCATAATAGTTGTCTACAGATTTGGGGCAGAAATAGGTGGAAATAGAAGAGGAATATGCTCTCTCTCTCACAGACACACATACTCCTCTCTCATTCTCATGTGGTTCTCCTGAGAAAGAGAAATTAAGACCCCCTTCATAACTCTCCCTAATTTGACTGTTTGCAACCAAAATTGAGTCAAATACATGAACTCCATGTACATTTCAAAACTGAAGCCAGCTGCCTCATCTCAGTCTCAGCTACCTGTGTGTTGCCATTGAATACCCAGCTGGCTACCCAGAAATCCTGGGAAAAAAAAGGCAGTGTCTGAAACTCCATGTTGTGTACCAGGAGCATTCCCTGTTCAGAAAAAACCCAAAATTATCTTATTGCTGCTTAGAAATCAAAGAAGAACTTTCAGGGGCAGGGCTCCTTAAGCTGATATGAATCAACATGGTGTTTCCATAGCAAGAGAGGTATTTCCCTATAGTTACTCTGTCTGTCAGAAAGCACTGCTTAGTGATATTAGAAAGCAGCAAAACTAATCCAGAATGTCCTCATTCTAGCACCTTCACACACAAAAACACAAACCACAAAAACCCCTCCCACAAATAAGTACCCAGCTCAAGCATCTGCTATGCTCTTTCAAGGACATTTATTCACATGTGATTCCCCATCTTGAGCTCCTCTTTTCAGCTCCTTTTCCTTTCCTCTCTCCCCACCTTTGGAACAGGAGGAAACTTTCTCACTCAGAAAAGCCTAGCCTCACAGCAATTTTAATGCTCCTGGTCTAGGAGAGCAGAACACCTCACTCCCCAGTGCCCTACAGTACACCCTGAACACTTCTCAGGGAGGAGAAGCAGCTTTTCCTTTGAACAGGGTATTCAGGAAGTTTGGGAAGCTTTTTTTTTTCTGTCTGGGGACTTACCATATCTCTGCACAAATCTACTTGGATGCTGAAGCCCAGCCCTTCTTTGTAGGGGCCCTTTCACGAGAGTTTTCATCCATCTGGGAGGGCAGGAAGAGGCATTTTCTCTGCAGCTGCTCCCCATGAATCAGCTGGCAGCTGCATTCCCCATATTCTTCCTCCAGGACTTTTAAGATGTGGCATCCACAGCACTGCAAGTTTCTAATCACTCAGAAAACTCAGCTTCGTTCCCAGTGAACAGCCTGCCCCCTGCAAGAAAGAAGCCAGGTTTCTGCACTTTTGTTATATATTTACTGTAGGTCACTGCTTGTAATTTCTTAGTCCCAGTGCTGAGGCTTTGGTCCTCCATGACATCTCACTTTTCTCACACTTCACTGGCATTCTGTGTTTCACATTAGGCAATCAGCAGGATGACAAATATGACAGCAGTCTCCAGTTCAGCCTCCTGAGCGTTCTCAGACAACATGCCAAAAATGTAATGGCTTTTCTTCTTTTGTTATTAATAAAGTTATCTGGATGGTGGCTATAGGCATCCGTTGAGCTTGCCATATGCTGCACATTTCCATATAGAAAGATGATGATGCTAATAAAATAATTATTTGAATAGCACTTTATGGTTTAAAGGGAGTGATTTGCTGTGCACGTACGTAAGTCCAGACCTGGAGCTATTATACCCAATTAAAGCATCCTGCACTTGGGCATGCATTACAGTTAGCACACAGGATCAGCAGATTTATTTGTATTTTCAGGCTGGTCATAAAATTGAATCACTGTTTGCCTCCAGCTTCACCCCCTTACAACTGAGTGGCTGGAGCAAAACTACAGATGAATCTAATAGACTAAATATCTTCTTTGAAGAGAATGTACATGTCCCAGCTAAATTAGATAGGGCAATTTTCTGTCTCTCATGTTTTTCTGCTTTTTAGTAACATGCGCCGCTAAGTGTCTCAGGGGAATCAGGGCGCTGGTACCCTTATGCCTGCCCCATAAGATTACAGATATCAACATTGGTCCCTACCTAAGGTCTATGGGGCAAGGAGCATCTTTTTGGCCCATGTTATCATTGTGACTAGCACAGCAAATCTTGGCCCAGGACTCTCAAGCAATGTCATGGTGTAAGCTGGATACACTACTGCAGAAGAAATACAACATTAACTTTTCAAATAGTACCGGCTATTTGCTTCTATGATTTCATAAAAACTCTAATATGTGGCCAGAACCATGTCTTTGCCTGGCAGGCCCTGCCCAAAGGGCTGACTTTCCAGGTTGACCTTGGACATCCCTTGTCTTTGTGGACCTGCCTGGCATTCACTGGATCTGACGTGTGCATTGACTTCCTGGCTTGACCTTGGACCTGCGCCATGATGATGGGCTTGCATGGTGATGATGCAAAACTTGTTTGAGCCTGCCTGTGATCTCATGGCCTCCTCTGCTCCTTTGCTGGGGGTGACAGGATGGCCCCTGGCTAGTGAGACCCTGCGGGACCTACGGAGTCCCCTGTTGCTCTCTGTTCCCAGGGAGTTGCTGGACCTTACTGCGCACTAACATCATCACTTTCTGAAGCAGAGCTTCAGTACTTCCTTAACTAGTAAAAAAAGCAGAACTGCTTCTGGGGTTGAAGAAATTCGAGCAGAAGCTTGAGCTAAGGAGAGTGAAAAAAAGCCATAAACTGGAGCTAAAAAGGGGAAAGCTGCCAAGCATGGAGATCATCTACAAGCTTCCCAGAGCATTGAATTCCATAGTACATGACTTCACCTCCTTAACAATAAGTGTTCAAGTCAGACTTCTTCAGAGTCATTAATCAAAAGCAGAAAATATTTGTCGCTTGGTACTTGCACCCTTTTGGGGATCTCCCTGGCTCTGAAACTGGCCAGCACTTAAATGAATAAGGCTGCAATACTAGAGAATGGGACCCCCTTGGCGTGCGTCTTAATCCCGTTAGTCAGCATGGTGAAATCTGTAGCTGAACTGTGGCAGGATTTTAGCTGGATAAAGACTCAATTTGCTTTGGTTTTTCCATATTACCACTGTGTAATCCCCTGTACTCTCTGCAGAATGATTTGAGGTCTGGTGTTTCCTCTCCAGCATTTGAGGCTGGTGGCCAGGAGTTACATTAATGAAAAATGTAGCTCAGATCATCAGTCATTAAAAGTCACTGCCACCTGATGCTTCCTGTGATCTCAATGAAATAAAATTATTAGAGCTGCATTTCAGACACCCCCAGTGTTCAGAGCAGAGGAAAGTTAATTTTTAGGAGAAAACTGAATTTTCACATCTTAAAAAGGTAATTCTGGGAACCATTAACAGGTTCCCCTTCCTTCATTGCCTAGAGTCAGGAGACTAAGCTTTCAGATCCTTTCCTTCCAATGTCCTGCATAAAGTGGGTCGTGCTAGGGTTGTGTTCAGATGAGTTATTCATTGACCTTACTGACCCAGCCCTGTGGTCAGGTCCATGCTGCACAGTATGACAACAGTGGCTTGGAACTGTTCCTGCAGAAGAGGAAGGAAAACCAAAACATTTGTTTCGCTGCAAGTTGTGTCAACTCAACTCACACTGGAAACGTGCCCATCCTGTACCAAAATCACCATCAGAAGGGCACTGACAACGGCAATTGTGGAGGAAGTGGATGCACAAACACAGTTACTTCATGTGATGGTTTACCGTTCAGCCACTTGGCCAGCTGATGGTACAGCTCAGAGGACTTCATTCTTGGTGCATAATGTGAGGGTAAACCAGGTAAAACAGGTATATGGTGGCCACAGAGAAAGTGAGAATAGGACTTGCCAGTAATGCATGGGAAATGAATGACTGCTGCATCCTGCATGCAGATATCCTTGGGGCACCCTGAGCACCCACCAAGCAAACAAACAGCACACTCCCTTCTGGCTTGTGCTCCTGCTATCCCAGCTGTGGATAGGGAAGCACCTCCAAGAAGAACGACCCATGATCATTTTTGATCATTTTGGGAACTTGCAGCAATATGGTGTTGGGTTGGAGCCAGGCATGGGGGTGCTCCCAGCGCCCCAGTTTACGGGACACAGTGCTACAGACAGCATGCAAGCACTGGGAAAAGCTGACATGCGTTAAACAGAGAAGGATTTGATCAAGTATTGCCCTTTTAAACTGAGGAAGCTTTCCAGGATTATTGATCAGACATATTGTAACAGAGCACAGGCAGACCTATAGGGATATTTAGCTATTGACTGGTCAGTTGCCATATTTGCATGAGTAACTAGGACTCTGCTGCTAATAATATGAAAGGTTATATGGAGAAATACACTAACTTTGAGTTGTTGAGTAATTTGGAGATTCAGTGCCTAGTCAATGCATTGATGTGGATGTAAATTGCTCATAGTTTTGTGTCCTTACTAGGGATGCAGTGTTTAGGACAGAAATATCAATATTTTCACTAAATATTGTAAGTGAAGTTATTGTGCACTGTGTTTATTTTCATCTTTTCTTAGTATCTTACATTAAAATGGCTCAGTACTTGAGGTTATGAGGTGGGCATTTTAACATATATTTGAATCTGTATTAAGGCATGCCTCAGTTTTATAATGCTCAGCTTCCAAAGGTACCATGGTCTCACAAATCCTATTGGCTTCAAAGGCATATTTATGAGTTCTCAGCAGCTCTGAAAATCTGGTCACCCTGAATGTCTGTAGCTATGTTTTGATCAGCTATTTAGGGCTTTACGGTCAGTGCACAGACCAACTTATGCAGCTCCTAGAGGAACCACCTACAAATGTCTCCTGACTCCCTATTTCTGAGGCAAGAAGGGATTACAATGAGATTACCTGCCCTCCCTCTTTCCTCCTAATATTTCAGTGTTTCACAGAAAAGGGAAAAGATCTTCAATGCCAAGTTTTCCTGAAGGCCCTGATGCCAGAGAAGATGCGTTTTTTTCTCTGGTGTAGGATAAGATTGCCTGTCCAGTTCCTCACTTCTGCTTCCAGGTGTGCAGTAACCATCTGCCTGAATGCAGCCCTACAGTAGCAAAACCTGTAGAATGCAAATAGGAAATACAGCAAGGCACAAAATCCCAGAGAAGGGATGTTGTGGGATGTGTGGTAATAGCAAAGCTCCTGGCAAGGGGGATGCAGCTCTCAAGTTCCCTGACATGGCCTTGTGGGACTTGCTCTGTCCAGACTTCATTTCAAGCCAAAGCGTGCAACCAGGTTGTGAGTACCTCTTACATGGTCTCCTCTGCCCTGTTATGCAAAATGAAAGAGTGTCTCCCAGCAGGTACAGAAAAGCGCTGCCCTCAGTTCTCACACACCTCTCAGATCCCAAGAGCCGTGGTTCAAACTTACAGTCAACAAGACGGCACCTGGACAACTGGATGCTCCGCAGGTGTGTAGTAGTGGGAAACACAGTAAAAGGCCATCTCCCTTGGCACAGTCTATCACGGTAGCCAACGCATTTTGTCCCCCCTGTGTTATCATGGGTATAAAATCCCAGTTTCAAATCCTCATATATAAACATGGGTTCAAATTTCCAGAGTGGTCCATTCTTTGCTTCCCCAGGCAAAGTGCATTTCCCAACTTTCGATACTGAGTGTAAAGGTATTCCTCAAGAGTCGAAAACATTTTATGAAACTATCTTTACCGTTTTAGTAGGCATTGACATGGATCTACTCTCTACTTACTTCAACTGGTTTTTACCAGAGGATAATGTCCTGTATTTCTAAAATGCCCACAACATAACAGATGATGAAACAGCAAGTTAGAGGATGAAACAGTGAGAGTTCCAAAAGCTGACATCCAGGTAATTCTGCCACATGTGCACTAGGCAGTTTTAGTTAGATAAAGCAAAAGCTGATCTACAAGATGACCAAACGCTCCTCTGAAGAGGAATGAGACTGAGTTTTTAAAATGTTTTTGCTAATATGCAGGTTTAACAATACAATGGAAATGTTTAAAAAATAGAAATTAAGCCACAGCTGGTTTATAAAGTGGTTTTGTGTGCTTCTTCTCCAGGATCAACTTTTTGAAAATAACCTCAGCTGCAGCTCTGGACTGTAGTCCGTCACCCTGCTTGGGCTGCAGGCAGACAGCACACCCGGGAGCCTCCTGGGCACACAACTGTGAAGCCGCTAGAGAAGACTGATTTGAAAGACTCATTTCATCTAGACTGACATAGAAAATTAGGTAAATCATGTAAAGTAGTTGTTAGCACAAGTAAGCATCCTTTTTACTTCCCTGGTATCAGTTAGCTCTGTGCAAGGCATGTCTGCACTTGCATTCACTCAAGGAGGGAGAAAGCAGACATTCATTAAAAAATAACTTAGACTCACTTTAAATTCAACTCATAGTTCCAGAGTGAAGTCCTGAGTTGGAAACACAGAATCAGCATTTGTGACACAAAATCAAGGAGATTTATTTACCATGAGGAGCAGAGATGATGCTATACTCTAGCTTCTTCGCTGTGTCTATCAATCTTGAATTGTCTGAGACTCCGCAGTCCAGCAACTGATCAAGCTCATAAGTGGCTTGTTTTTCTGTAGGTCTATAGCTATATATAGTAGCATTCTTGATATCACATGAGGATTTTTTTAAGCAGCATTTGAAGAAATTCATGAGTCACCAGATGACTCCCTTTGAACAATAAGAGTTTTATTCACCAGTAATGCGGCTAAAGCTCATAAAACACACCCCACAGAAATTATCTGAAAAGGCAATAAAACACCTCTGCAATACATTTCCTTGACTGTCTTTGTCTTCACACACCTCAAAACAAAGGAGTCTTTTTTTCATGCAGGTTGCACTATTTTGGTCTCCATGTCTGATGGGCCTCTTAACTGACAGATGTTGAGTTTGTGGGTTTGGTTTGATCCTTTACGGAGAGAGGGGTTGACATGATGGCTGATATGGGCTTGGAGACTCAACTCCCACCACACTTCATGGTGTGGTGGAGTCAAAGTTTTGACTCAAGTCCATCTCTAGTAAGGACTATTAATGTTTGCTAGCACACCGCATTTTTTAGCTGTTAGTCGTGTTTGTTTTCATACTATACTCCCCACCACCTAAATTCACAAAGTTGGTCTGCTATTATCTGTTAAAAAAATCAGCCAGTGCATATAATTCTCTCTCAAATCATGGAGACCACAAATGAGAGCTGTGTTGCAACCATTAAAGGGGTAATGGGGCACTGTTATTTATGTTTTCATTGTAGCAGTAAGAACAAGCCGTGGTTTGGAGATTTCACAATCTTGCCATGATGTCAGACAGACAGATTACTTTGTAAAACGTTCCACAAAATCCTGAAAGGATCTTGAAGTCAGGCTCAGTTCAAATTTCAGCTAGATGAGCCAGCTGGAAAATCAAAGAAGATAAAAAAGGGAAGGGGGGGAGGGTGAACGTCAGCATATTTCCTCCTAAATTGTGTCAGTTTGATTTCTGGCAGACACAAGTTGAGTTTATTATTGCATTTTCTGATACCCCCAAGCTCTGGAACATTTCTCTTTGCTATTTCTCTGCATTTATCATCACACTATTAGCTGAGCCTCCCCAATAGCTTGTGTCTGGAAGCCAGCTGGCCCTGCTGCTGAAGCCTCCACCCCTCACATCTCCAGGCATGTCCAAGCCACTGCAATCCTTCTTAACATTGCTTTTTTTCCCCATTATGATCATACATGTCTCACATTTGTTGTTTTGAGCAAACACCCTCTCCAGGATGAAGAGGCTGGGAACAGAAGAATAAAGGACAAGACTCTGGACCCTTTGAAGTCCGTGGGAATGATGCCATTGACTTCAGTGGGGGCAGGATTTTAGTCAGAGCTTTCCCCCAAAACCAGCATTTGTTTCACGTCTTTAACATGGACATTACTGAGAAGGACCAAAAGCAGGAGAATGCTGTTCCCTCAGCAGTGGTCCCTTCTCAAGCAAACAGTTTCTATGCCAAGACATAGCTATGACAGCAGAGAAATTCCTATTTATCCAAGGTTGTTATCAAGGGAGGCCCCTGACCCCTTCTGAGCTGAAACACAGCTCAGAAAAGCGGAGTTAGCAGTGCTGTTCAGTGCTTGGCCCCACCAAGAGCTATTTCAGAGCCTGGGACAAACACAGCATTGCAGCCCTCCCTGACCCTGGCAGCTGCTCACCAATGCCACACACCGTCCCTGCCCCACTCCTCACAGGGCAGCCCTAGTCCCGTGGCTGTGGCTCTCGGGGGTCACAGCAGGAGGGAATATCTATAGGTCCCAGGAGCCACTGCACCTAACCACAGTTGTCTTCATGGCCCCTACCATGAAGGCACAGACGCTTGCCTCACAACCAAAGTTATCGTCTTGGACATAGTCACTGAATGGCACAAACTACTCCAAGGTCTTTTAACTACTAAGCACTCATACAGCAAGCCAGAAAGCAATCCGGAAAATCAGAGACTTTAGCCACCCTCGTACAACTAGGAGATTTTGGGTTATCTTTAAAACCTCCAGCCCACCTTCAGCTTCACTCTGATGCACTCCTTCCATGAGTGAGCTTTTGAATGTTTCCACAAAGCAAAGCCACAAGCCAGCGAACTAAACTAGTCAAGTGCATTAACTGAGCAGCAGCAACTGCATTAGAGAACATGAAGGTGTTAAACAACAAACACCACTAAATCCACAAATAGCTTTTATTCTATTTGCTGTATCTCATACACACAAAGAAGTGTCTGCTTATTTGTTGCCTGGCTCAGCTTCTGCTTGATTTTGTTTTTATAAAGGATTAAAAATAAATTCTCAGCTTTAGCTTGCTGAAAAAATAGAGTCGGTATCTTCATTAATCACCATTCACAGCCTGCTCCACCTTTGATCACAGCCACAAGACTCAGAAAATTCACTAAAACACACCTGCTAATGGCATTACATTTCAGATTAACAATCTGGTGCAAAGAAAAATGTACCTCAGATTAAATGCTGCTCTCAAGCTACACAACATACTGGATCTGGTATTTTCAGATTCATGAGGTATTGAAAACAAACATTTTTATTTGTCAAGTTTGGTGGTTAAACTGCTTTCTGATCAGTATGGTTTCAAACTTATTAATATGGTTATGGAGGCTTTCTCTTCACATCTGTCAGTGTCTTTGTAGTGTGAAGCTAAGTCTCTTCCAAGAACCAGTTGTCCAACTCCACCTCCTCTGAAATCCCCTGGTCACCATATAACACAGTCTCTGGCTACAGCATGTCTCTGTTGCTAGCTTTACAGATGGCCAGGCATTTTCCCTAGAATATTTTTCCCATTCATCTTAGGATGAAGGATGACCTCACACAGAGTACTCAATTTGACTTGACTGCTCTGCTGTAAACGTTTTTTGTGAATAGGCAGGAACAAGGAAGGGAAAAGAGAATGATTGTTACTGTCTCCTCTAACATCAGAGAGGGTACCAAGCGAAACTTGCAGGTAGCAGGTTCATACAGAAAACAAGAGCTGATAGTTCACAGACTTAAGCTTTGGAGTCCTTTTTTTATGGGACATTGAGGGTGCCTAAAACTTACCTGAGCTTTATAAAAAGGGATTAGATATATTCATTGGGAGGGGGGGGGAGGGGGGGAAATCCATGAAGAAATGCCAAATGATGTTTTCTTCATCAAGTGCTACTCTGAGTATGCCAATTTTAAGAAAATGAAGAGAAGCCCATGCTTATAGCAAGTTATCCTTCCTATGAATCTTAATAGGTATTAGAGAAAAAATACCCAGAATGTATCCCTGAGTTAACAGTATTTCATGTAGATCTGTGCAAGAGGTAAAAAAGAAGTGGGGTCTGCATGATTAAAAAGCTTTGCTGCAGGAATAGTTTAAGAGGCTATTGCTAGCATTAGTTTCTTGCATTTTTATAACCTCTCACTCTGATCATTTTAATTGCCCTTTTATTATATTTGTTCAAAAATTTTTACATTCACCTTTAATTATATTTTTTTATTGCACAAGACAGGGATCAAATTTAGATCCACTGCTTTAAATGGGAAGGATGATAAGTTCTGGCATATGGCTGAAACATTAAAGTGAACACTGTTCCTTTAATATGGAAAGCTTCTGCTTGGAAAGACTATAAAATGCCAAAAGAGCCCCTTCCCAAGACAATCAGTCTGTGAGTGCTTGTTGGAGTGAGCCATAGAGAGGAAGAGTGGGAGCTAATGACCAAGAGGCCACATCACCAACTGTTTCAGCCATTTCACCTTGACTGCCTGGGTTTTCCACATTTTGCCCTACTCTGCGTAGGGGAAAGGAAAACCCAAGATGAATTCCAGTCTTTTTAACTAGATGGATGGTAGAACTTCCTCAAATATGAGTTTTGCTTTTGTGGTATGCTGATAAATGTGTGCTACCTGTATCCAGTGAAGTTCCCCTCCAGCCAGTAACCTTTCCCTTCAGAGTGGGATGTCTGGGAGAGGAAAGCCCCATGCTTCACTACACGTCATGCAGCATCCCTTGGACCCAGGGCAGCGCTCACATTAAAGGGGGGCATGAACCACCAGCCAAAATTCAGAAGTGCTTCCTAATTGGTGTTAGGAGAGGTTGCTCACACCCTAGTTTTAACACAGTATTTCTTCACCTCTTTTTTGGGGACAACCTAGTTTCTCTGTTTCACATAAGGAGTCCCCATGGCAAGTGAGTCTCTCTCCATGAACCAGGTTCATCGGGCTCCAGCTTTTTGTCTGCAAGCTGTGAAGGCTCACCTCCCCAGGGGACAGAAGCCAGCCTGGCCCCTCACCGCCTAGCGGCGCAGTGAAGGCTTTGCCTGCCTATGGTTACTAACCCAACATCACACACAGCCTGCAGAGATCTGAGGCTTTGCAGTGCACTGGGTGTAAACTACAACAATTTCACAGTACCAAGAGCTCTTAAAAGTGTCATGACCAGTCTTATTAATTAAACATGCTCCATGTTATTACAGCTCTTGTATCAATTAAACACTGAATTGGTGCTCTGCTATACAGAGTGACTATGCCATTGTCCTTTGGATCTTACATCGGTGTTTTGACTTACTAGTTCAGTTGTTTAATCCAAATTTTCAAACATGGAATTAATAAAAACTGAAGGCTTCCATTATGTAGCCGTAGCACTGGCCGTACTTACTAATTCAATCACTTCTTATGGGCTTGTACTAATTACATCACTTCGGTTTTATTTAAATGCCTTTGAAACCTTTTGATTCAGAGGGAAAAAACAAAAACAATCAAAAGAAGAACTTTACATTCAGCTCAGTAATGCATCAGGCTTTCAATTTGACCAGCACTCTCATTGCCCGCTTTGAAATTAGCAACTTTTCATTTTTAGCTTTACCCCAAATTCATCTGCAAGACATTTAACATTTCTTTCTCCCCAGGGGAGGTAATGGGTTGGAATTAGGATATCTGGTCTCATTGAAACAACAATAGCATCAGTTTCAGCTGAATACAGATATCTGAAGTAAAAAGAAAATACACTTACTATTGCATGGGCTCATATGATTAAAATTCCACAACTGGCTCCCGGGCTTTAGGTAGGAGTAGTATCCATAGACCTGATCTGGTACTTCTTCCCTGAAGTTATGACACCGTATTTGTTTAGGAAGAAAACAATTTATTTTCTAGTTAGTTTTTTCTCAATATCTTCCATTGCCCCCACAGTCAAGCCACCTGCTTTTTCTGTGTGAGATAAGGGAGGTGTAGTAGGCGATACTTGAGTGATGCTCATGAAAGCCATAGTGGTTTGAAAGATCCTTGAGAGTCACACATAACAAACTTTTCCAAGTGACCCCGAGAGCAGGGAAGAGTCAAAGCCAAACAAAGTTGAAGCTCTCCCTCGTCTGGCAGGTTGTGTGCTGCTAATGCAGCACAACATACTACATGGTGACAGTATGCATCCTGGGACAATAAAGGGAAGTAAAAAAAAAAAAAAAAAAGAAAAGAAAAATGTCCACTAAGAGTCACTGGGGTGTCTGTCACAGTCATCCATGCTCTAGCTGGTGGTGTGTGGAGACAGGCTGTGGGGGCAATCTGTGCTTTCTGTCAGCCAGAAATAGAAGAGGTAGAGGGGCGTCCTCTGCAATAAGATCCCTTTGCTCCACAGGGGAGAGAAATGGGAAAAGCATATCTCCTCAGTGCCACTCCACCTAGAGGGGGGAGGTCTTCTACTTGGAAAGAGCAGTGGGGTGATCCCTGGTGGGGCACCTTGCTGTGCTGCCAGGAGAGGACGGCAGAGCACTCACCCCTACCCAGACCAGAAGCACTGGGGTTTTCCCCTTCTCCCATTCCAGACTTTCCTATCCTGCATGGTTTCTCTGCATCAGGCAGAGAAAAAAGGAGACTCTGGGGCAGTTTTGCTCCCACAGGGGACAGGAAGCAGCAAGAACATCCTTTTGCTTCTGACAGCAGAAGGCAGCCATCTTCTGTCCCTTGTCCCATTGTTTTCTTCACAGCTGCTGGGATCTAGCTATGCTTTCAGCTCCAAAACAACATGAACCTTTGCTTATCAGAGGAATAATTTTAAGGGTTTTGTAAGGAACATCTGAAGTGTCTGTTTCCACAGTTTCCACAGCAGCACCAGGTACCAACACTTGCCAAGGGAGCAGCAAGAGGCATAAAGATCAATTCCTTTTGCTCCAAAGGTTCAAACCCACAACTAAAGACACCTATCCTTGTTTAGACAGGAAACTGGCCATGCAATCTGAAGAGGTACCCACTGATATAAAGTTCTGTTTCCTTTCCTCTCCTGCTCTCCGCCACTTCAGATCCAGTGATCCTCTTCTGAAAATAATTAGCAGGCCATTTTGCACAGGGCTGTCACAGCAGCTCATCAATTTATAACCAGTAAAGATCAGCTGAAACTTTAAACATGTATGAATTATTTTTCTGTCATGTGTTCATTTGGCATGCATGTGGAAATGTCCACATATGTTTTTCCTTAGCCAGTTTTCTTGCTTTGCAGCCATTCCCACAGGACACAGGTGGAGAAGCTCTGGTCCAATCCAGATGAACTACAAAGTGGAGTCAGCTGTACCTATGTGACCCCTGACAGCTGATTTTCTACAGCACTAAAAAAACTGCTAGGAGTAACCATGTGAGCTCTCAGATTAGAAGGACTCAGTGCTCCTCTGTTGAGGAAATGAGAAGTTTTAATTGCTTTTTTGGGGAAGGATCCCATTGTCCAATACAGTACCCCAGGTACAATAACCAGGAGATTTTAATTTAAAGAAATAAAAGGAGGAAGACCATTGCCTACCACACAGATATAAAAAAGACAATTTCACGTCTGGATGATTGACTCCAATTTACAACAATCTTGTAACAATAATCATTTCAATAATGTGGCTTGCCAAGGGTTTTAGGGCAGCTAACTGAATTATAGCAAATCTTTACAATTACAACGTTTGTAATGAATGTAGTTAGTGAAGCCTCAGCGGCCTTCTCTTACCATTTACCATTGACTGATTGCTCATTGGGATAACAGTTGGAGGAGGAGGCCACCCTTCAGCAAAAAGCAGCAGAGCAGCACACAAACCAGCCAAGCCTCCTGCAGCTTCAAGGCGACAGGGCGGCAGGGATGGAGGGCACGGGTGATGCACAGAGGCTCCCCGCGGCCCTCTTCATCATTTTTGCTAAGGACTGTCTGGAAAGTGACAGAGGGTAGATTTAGATCAAATATAAGGAAGAGATTCTTCACTCTGAGGGTGGTGAGACACTGGCACAGGTTGCCCAGAGCAGCTGTGGATGCCCCATCCCTGGCAGTGCTCAAGGCCAGGCTGGATGGGGCTTTGAGCAACCTGGTCTAGTGGAAGGTGTCCCTGCCCATGGCAGGGGGGTTGGAACTAGATAATCTTTAAGGTACCTTCCAACCCAGACTGTTCCATGATTCTATGATTTATTTATTTCTGCTCTGATTTCTTTTCTTCCATCACCCCTAAGCATCTCTATGTGCCCAGTAAAGAAGCAGCCAGTTGTTGCTGCACCTTTGCACAGGGCGTCGTTGGGAAGCAGGACTGCTGCTGGTGGGGGAGCAAGGGGCCAGCTGGCCTGGGAGGCCTAGTTATGTGGAGGGCACATTTGGGTTATTTTGTGGCATAAAAACACCACAACAAGGGGGAAGGGCAAGCCTGCCATTTCCTTCCATCCTGGGCTCACTGAAGGTCCCATTAAGGAAACACTTAAACTACTGCTTTCCCTCTAGTGTTATATACTTGCACACCACCTTGTTAAAGGGCAATTCCCTGCCCTTGGGGGATGCAGGCATCCTCCTCAGGGCTGGGGCTGAGCAGGTCTGCTGCGTGTTCATGGACACTGTTTCAGGGTCAGCACAGGGCTGCCCAACAGCATTCACTTCTCCCTTCTTCTTCTCTTGTGGTTGTGTTGCCACCAGCAGAGATGTGGGCATGGATCACCTCCTCTGCAAACCTCTGCTCACCAGCTGGAGCAGGACAAAGCAAATGGCCCCAGCCTGCCTGGAGGCTGGAGGAGACAGTTCCTCACCTGCCTCAGGTGATGACCCTTCATGCAGTGACTGAAGGGGAAAACTGTCCTGGCTGGGATCCGGGGGCAGGGCACCTGAATTATGACCTTTGGATGTGACAAAATTTCTTCCATTTGCAAAACTAAGCATTCCCCAGCAAGTCCAGTGTCTTTTCAAGCTCAGTCAATTGCAGTTCATGTTTAAAACAGAAAAACTAAACAGGACACAGAAATACATGCTGTCCATGCCAAAAGTCATCACAGGAGACTCAGATGGCTCTTCCTTCCTGTCCTCCACCATCCTAACAAGCTGAATAGTCAATGTCCTTGTCATGAGGCCAAGTCTCCTCTGTGAGAGAGTCCAGCACCTTTGGGTGGCCAGCCTTGGCCAGCCCTCCTCGCTCAGGCTGCTCACCAAGGCTCTTCTTAGCATGGAGGCGAGATCAAATGTGGAAATCATCAAACCAAATATGTATATCTACATTGCTGATATCCACACTGGAGCTTGTTGTTGAGGCTCCTTCATAGTCCACAGAGATAAATAACTGCTTTGTCTTGTTCAGAGGACAATTCTAAAACAGTTGAGAGAGGTTGTCCCCAAGAACTCCCTGTTTCTCCAGGTTACCATACAGTGAGCCCAGAGGTGATAGCAGTTGGGGTCAACACCTACAGTATGACACAGTTAAGTGATGTGAAACTCAACTCAGCATCCAAAATAAAGTCCCTTGGCTGGCACCCAAATGTCAGCTCAGACAATGTACTGTAAGGTACATGCCTGGCACCTTGCAGCTGCCCTGGGTAGCTCTCAGAGGTGTGTGTGTTAGCTTGGCTACAAATGGACGGTGTGGCATTACTACACTAATAAGTCACACTCTGGGCTCTGGTCTGGAGTACACACATTAATGCTGACTTCTACAAAGAACTAGTGGGAGCACAGGTTAGTAGGGCCTCAGAGTCACATTACAAAGATCAACCATCTTTAGGCTTGACACAACATTCAGCAGTTCCAGCGGTAGCCAGGAAGTGTATACACGCCCTCAATTAGTTTTCTTTATTAGCCTAATACCAATAGGAAGTTTTCACACCAATGATGGTGTTGTGTGACTGTGTCTGAGATTTCTAAAACTGCCGGTTGTCATGACATAAATAAATAAGCAGGAACCAAAGAAAGTCGCAACCTAAGTAGGTTTTAGGGAGCCCTCTGTAGTAGTACTGCACCAGGTCATCTCTGTGCATTCGTGCTTAAAAGCACAAGTTACCTCCTTTTGAAGTCAATGGGATTTTGTAACTTAGCAGTGGAAAATCATCTTTTTCATCACCAGAAATGAAAGTCAATGGTTCAAATATTCCTGGTATGCTGAGACCACCATTTCTTCTGCTGATTAATAGTCTTTTGTTCTTCCTTTGTGTTGCCTTATCTCCTGACTACTTCTGATATCTGCCTCTCATCCTGATACTAAACATTCCCTGGGAAAGCAGACACCTTTTTCTTCTAGGTTTCTGCAGCACCTGACACGGTAATAATGATAATACTAAGGATGCACATTATTTCCAAAGGAGATACATAGTGACATAGCAGATTTTAACAAAGTGAAGAAATAAGTGTCCTGCAAGGAGCAGAGCTAAAAGACCTGAGTGCTTCTAGCTCCCAGCTTCAGGACTTGCTTTATCACTTTGCAGTATTGATCATTATAAGCCTGGGATATCTACTGTGCTACTGTGGTTTCTTTGCCAGTGAGAGTTAAAAGTAATTCAGTCAGGCACACTAAAAGTCCACTTTAAAACTTTACTTTTCTGCCTTCATGACCTAACCCTCGTTCTTGGCAGACGGTACTCTTCAGACTCAGTCTGCAGACAAAGCTTGGTTTTCTTAATGTCAGTACAACGAGCCAAGGTAGCTCTGCATTGCGCAGATGTACAGCACCCTCAATAGAGACAACAAAGAGCTCCCTCACATTCATCTGTGCTGTACAACCATGGAAAGAAACAAAAATGCATCTCCGATAAAGATTAGGAGCTCTTCTGTATTTGAATTATTCAAATGTGAGTTTGCTTTTAAACCTCAAGCTCGAGGTAGACTTCTTCTACAGCACGGCCTACATTTAGGATATTGAATAAGTGTAATATACAACTGAATGGATAACTGTGCTGAACAAAGAGGAGAATTAGCAAAGACGTGTCACTGAACCTCCTGCCCCAATTACCCTTGCTCCTGAGTGGTGTTATAATTGACTTCTGTTCTTTATTAAATGCAGAAGCACTTAGTCCATTGCTTCTGCTCCTGAGCTTAGCAAACTACCAGCTGAGCCTTTTCTTAACCTCATCACAGCAACAATAAGGAAGCAGTGTGAGCTTCAGCCGCAGCCCAGGCCCCTCTCTCCCCTGTGGAATATACACATTTTGAAAAGGGGGTAGAACCTACATGGGGTGTGCTCTCAGAAGCAGAGCCAACACTACTAGCTGACGTGTCCTAGTCACAAATGTACTTTGTTTTACTAGTTTGGTGTGGAGAATACCTCAGTCACCAGAAGAGAAGCTATGCATTTATGACTCCATTAGGAAAAATCAAAACTCCAATTTAAAAAAAAAAAAAATCTTTCTTCCTCCCCTTCTTCCCTGTTAAAAACAGCTGCATCGTTACAACCATTTCTGCTAAGAGAAATCAGACTTCATAATCAAATGGGAAGAGACTTCACCAGGTTTTGCTTGCTGGCAAACCCTCAGCAAGCTGAAGAAAGCAAAACTTCATTTCTTTCAAGGACTCGATGCAGGCGCACAGGGCTGAGCAGCACCTTTTTCTCTGGGTGGGGGCATGTGCTGTGCAGACTGTGAAGAAGGCTGCCAGATGAACCATTACAGGCATTCCCTGTAGGCAAGCAAGCAGAACGCAGGCAGTGGAATTGCTAGACCTTTTTTTGTCCCTAGCAGAACAAGGGTTTTATCTACTCCAGGGAAAATGAGAGGAAATACTAGAATCTTCCACAGCCTGACCTCATACAGAAGCAGAGGTTAGCCTGATCCTGCCCTTAAAACACCAAATTGAGACAGCAGAAAGTTGCAGAGTCTCTGATCTGTCTTCAGAAAACAGGAGCTGTCAACAACTCAGCTACATAGAGGTTAACACAAGCCAGGAACCAATGCCAGAGGGTACAGGGAAAGAAAAACAGAGGCAGGGCAAGGACTTGTTCCTGCAGTGCCTTGGATACTGATTTTGGGTTAGAAACTCAGAGCTGAGGATTTTTTGCTGAACTGATTAGTGTTTTTTAATTAGCCATGATTTTGTGACTGAATTGTGACATCCTACCTAGGAAAACAGAGAAAAGGTTGTCCTGCCCTGTGGCTTTGGGTGCCAGCTCTTCTGGCCAGCCTACATGGATGTTCCATCAAAGAAACTGCAACAGGTTGTATTAAGTTGATTATGCTTGAATATCTGACAGTAAGCCAGTTGTTTCCAACTAGTAGCTGTTACATCCCAGCCCATCAACCCAGTAAAAGAATCTGGTACTTCCCCAGTTCTCACGTGTCAAAATGACCTGAAATATTTGGGGCAAAAGATCACTTTCCTTCCTTCGACTGATTTTTCTTTTTTTCCACAAGGAAAATTTGAGCTGTGATAATTGACAGAGAGGGTAGAAAAGGGATTCAAAGGCAATGAAAAAAGCAAGTCTCATTTTTTAAGTGATGCCATCAAACGGTATAAGCCTTGCCACTTTTTTCTCCCTTGGTGAACACTGTCTTCAGAAAGACAACTGCCCACACACCTGGCTAAGAAGTAGCTGTGGTAGCTCCGTGCAATTCATTTGAAGTATTATCACCTCTCATCATTGACAAAGTTACCTATTTGTTCAATATCTTCAGAGGAAAAGTCTAAATATGCCCAAACTACATGCAAAAAGATCTTCAGAACTTCCGTACCTGTCAGAAGGGTCTTTTTACTCAGCAGGCTGCATTTTTTTGATACCAGGAGTATTTTAATACAAGAAATTCAGTTCAGATCTCCTATGCATAAAAAAAGAGCACTCCAGGATGAAAGCTAATTAAATACCTCTAGTATCACTTTTTTAATATTCTAGTTTTTCTATGCGTATTTTTTGCAGTCTTATAATGAACAACTCGAAGAAAATATAAAGTAAACACATTACGTATTCCTTTGTCAAAGAGAAATCCCTGATCTACAAAGCATGAAAAGATTTTTATACAGTTCATCTACTAACTTGCAGATCCATCAGATTTTGAAAACTCTTATGCCACTTGATAATTTTCTTTTTTCTGTAAGAGAAACATTCAAGGAAAAAATTCCCAATAGTCAGGTTCAAAATCTGCTCCTGCCCATTCTGTCAACATACTTATTTTCAACATTTGCTTATGACCAACAATACCGAAAACAGAGAAAGCAGAGAATAACTCCTCAGAGGCCCTTCTCTTGTCTAGTGCAATGGAAGACATTGAAGTATTTGGCTTTATCCCATACTACATTTAAAAAAACGCACCAGTAAAATGAGGCTGACTAGGTTTTCCCCCAAGACCTCCTAAGAAATTATATTCAAAGTCTTGCTAGAACATTTTGGCCATTTGTTTTACTATTTCGGGTGACACACAAGAAGTTTCTCTCTCCCAAGCTCTTTATTATGTGCTGCTTATTTGCGTGCCCCTGCAGACACGGGCTCTGCTTTACCTCCAGCTGCGACCTCTTGGGAGATGTAGTCTCCACAGGAGCTCCTCTCAAACCCTCAGCTCCCCAACCTGTGTCTCCTCAAGGGTTAGAAGTGAATAATGCTTCTGCCTAATCCCAGATTAGGCAGACAGATGTCATACAATCAGTGTAAAAAAAATCTGATATATGTTGTGGAGACCAACGGACAGCTATATGAGTGATGACTCTTGGGTTGAGAGAGCTTCTGTATTTAGTACCCATAGCTCCTTCTTTGAAGCTGTTGTTAAGACTTTCAGCACAGATGCCAGTTATGAGAGACAGCCAAACATTTGACCTCTACAGCTCTAAATTTTGTAGCTGATCACAAAGCAGTCCAACAGGTGGTGACTTCTAGTCACATCAGCCTGTGCTGAATTTAAGGCTTTAAGGTAGACTTGAGAACAGAAAGACTGTTTTCCATTACCAAAGCATGAGGCTTATTTGAAAATATATTGGCACTAAAAGGTAGGCAAATAACAGCATTGTAGCTTTGCATTTTCATTTTTGAACATTTAACCTGAACTGTAGTGTCATGCCAGTGAAGTAACAATGAAGTAAAGTGAAAAGTGTTGTTATTATTAACTCAGAATTTCTTATATAGAGCTTACATTACAAATGTTTAACCTTACAGTTCAGGTCTAAGTTTCATAAGGTAGATATAGGAGTAGTATTAAAGATATTCTTAAAGGTAGTTTCTTATAGAACAAATAAATGCTACATAATTAAGTTTTGTACAATAAAAAAGCAAGAAATAGTCAAATCAGCATAAAGAATTGCCAGATGGGTTCATCCCATATAGCTGACACCACTGTCTAAGCCTCAGAAAGAAGAGGCATGGACTGGTATATAGTCCTTGTGTAAGCTGGCTTTATATTTATCCACAGAGATAACTCAGACCAATAGCAGAGACAAAAGAGGACAGTTAAAAGAATAAAGTTTTCGGATACCAAAGCAATGGGCACTTTTGTAAAATTTCCAGGCAGGCAGACAAACAAAAGAAGCAGAAGCTGAAAATAGGAATCTGTCAACACGCATCTTTGGGAGATCATTTGTCTTATTCACAACTACCAGCAGGAGTGAAAAGCTTGGTACTGTTCACTGGTTACAAAATATAAAACAAAGGTTCAAGATGAAATCCAGCAGCAGGAAGGCCACATTCCTTAAAAATGCTCATGAAGTTATTCCCTCTATGTTTTAAGTGAGTCATAGGTGATGCTCTTTCATGGGTACAGCATATTTGAAACTCTTTCTTATATCCAGCCATAGATCCACAGTGCCTTTGATAGACAGGCATCTGCCACAGGCTGGGGCCATAAAATACTGAGGACACAAACTGAGTACACCTTTAGCGACACTCCATCCTTAAGTAAATTGTTGCTTCTAAATTTTTATCCCAAGTTATAAGGATTACTATTTCAAATATTTTCCATAACAGATTCTGTAATTTATGTGATAGCAGAAATAAAGGTCAAATCAAACCAGAAAACTTTAAAAACATGCAAACTTGATAGACTAATGAACTTCTTCAAACTCCATCCTCAGGTAAATCCCATGCTTCCTTATTTATTCCTGTGTTGTACTACAGCAGCAAAGAATTTCCTACCTCCTCTGAATAACTGCTCTTAACTGGATGCTTCTTGCAAAAACACTTCAACCTCTCATGGAGGTCAACAGGAACTCTGCCACCAGCCTCCAAGAAGAGCAAACCCCACCAAGAACCAGCATCCTTGGTAAGAATGCTGGAACAAAAGACACAAGCCAAACAAACCAGGTATCTTGACTGACTGCATGAGAAACAGCCTCCATCAAATATACATTCAGTGTCACTGATGTGGTAGCAAGACATCAATAATGTGGGGGGACCTCATCACGCTACAAAGTTTAGCAGGCTGGCTAAATAGTACAACCATGTTTGAATTTCAGAAACCAGTGGCTAACACTGAGAGACAAAAGAAGTTGCAAACAGGTTATCCCAAGATATCATTTCAGACATACCTTTAGAGGAAGTGTTTGTACAAACTACTGTGAGGACCTTAGGCTTTTTAAACATAAGAGAACATTTTAACTTAAAGAATACAGATTCCTGGAAATTGCTGAATAAACAAGCAGGAAGGAGAAACTGATGGTATCTTTAAGAAAACCCATGTAATATATTAACATGTACGAAAAACCGTAGTAAGAATTGTCATCTTGCCAAAGCCAGGCACCCTCTCTGCTGCCTAAGAGCAGAAAGGCAGAGGCTGTGCAACAGTATTCAACTCCCTGCTGCCAGCAACAGGACTAACTCTACTGTGTTGTTCTGCAGAGTCTGGGGATGGTTTTACTTGTTGCTTTCCCAAAAAAGAAATAAATAAAAAAAATAAAAATATATTAATAAGAGCACCTCACAGAAACAAGAAACCATTTAGGAGCTCTGCTAAGAATGCCAGCTCTGCCCCTGAGGTGTGGAAAACTGTGGCGATGGTAGACAGGAGAAATTATATATAGGTGACACTGTTAAAGTAGATTGCTCTTTAATCATCTGCCCTGGGCAAATATTATCATTTTTTGACATTCTTCATTCTGCTTCTCCCCCAGATCCCTGACACCAATGTAAAGTTTCATTTTTCAACTATTAATAAACTGGTAATGTTATAAAACCCTTACATCTAGTTGAGTAATACCAAATTAACAGCCTAACCACTGATCAAATTTATTTCTGGTAAAGGAAGAATATCTGCTTTGATATCAGGTGCACTGTATTAGGTTAAACTTGGAGAAGATCAGAGTCACCCTCAAGATTACCATCTAGGATAAAGCTTTATCCTCTCCTGTTCATTTATCTTCAATCTGAGGCCAGGTTAGTTTTTGAGAAGTATATTTCTTAAAGAGTAGACTGCAGGTGAATTTCCACCAATTTGATTGAAAGGTGAATTTCAAGCTGATGCAATCAAGCAACAGCAAAATGTTTTTTTAAACTCTTTCCAAGAAAATGTTTAGATTGATTTAAGGGTCGTTCACACTGATTTAGCTTAAAAGGCAAATAGCTTGCACACCTGTTTACAAGGTTTGTCCTCAGCTAGAGGTTACAGTCCATCATCTGAGATGCAGGAATTAACTCAGCTGCCCACACTTAGTCCTTTAAGCACAAAGGGGCAGCAGCTTCACAAACAAGCCCGGCCCAAACATGAGCACCTGTCTGATATTGGCTGGAGTCAATTCCTTTCTTGTTTGACCTGACTTGGAACAATCCATTATCCTTCTGAAACACAAATATCTATACAGGCTTTGGGGCTTGTTGACCAAATTAAATACAAATTGTTTCAAGTTGCATCAATGCAATTTACTAGTCCCCTCACCCTTACCATGCTCCACATCCTAAGCCCTGGTATTTTGCCTGTGCCCTCAGTGCAGATTTAAATACCCTCCTGTTAACCAAGATATATATGCTCTGCCCCACAGTGAGTCCCCCATAAATCCTTACCTCTGCTTTGATTGGGCCTGATCCTGGACCTACTGTGCATTTCTTTCTGCTCCATGGTTGTGATGTCTCTTATAAGTGGGAGTACTAAGCAGCTTGCAGGATCAGTCTCCAAAGCCCTGATTATGATGGATACTGAGAGACCCATGCTCCTGTCAACAGCACCACAGTCCCACGGTGCCCAGTGCTTCTCCTGGCCTCAGAGGACTTGGCTAGTTCATATTTTCAATGAAAATGAAAATGAAATACCTCCTTCCCTACAGTTACACTTTTCCTTTGCTCTATGCCAACAATCAAAGCTTCACTTGCACACTGAGCTTCAGCATGCAGGAATGTCTTGTTACTCCTAATGTGAACATCCCTCCGCTTGATCTTTGACATTTTTGTTCAAACCCTTTTTGGTCTGTAGCTGTTTGAGATCAGCTTTATTTAGCATCCTCACTCTGGTCTCTAATTTTATCAACACAGCAACTTTATTTTCTGTACAGCACGCTTCAGGAACAGCTGCTGCTGTTCCACCAGGATATTCCTTTCTCCCTATGTCTGGCTGTCGGGAGGCTGCAGGTATGCTCCAGCTCCCTAGTTTCTGCCTGTCTGTGCCAATGGAGGGCCCCAAACTTCCTGAGGACTCCTCGCATTCAGGTGTGCCCCTCACCTGCCAGGGAGGTGTTTCTGCAGCCTGTACCAGCCATAAGAGCACAGGAAAGAAGCCAGTTTCACAACAGGGTTTCTAGGAAGCCTCCCTTTATTTTTTGAGTTCCTTTCAGGGAACTCAACCACAGTGATGCTGCAGAGTTATAGTATCCTAGCTCGAAGTCTGCCTGCCTTTTACTACACATCCTTCCCGGTTCCTGGCTGTTCAATATTTCAGAAGACCCTGTGTAAAGCCCACCCAGTGCCCCACTGAATCACAAGGTATGCTGGCTAGAGCTTGTCTCCAGGAGAGAAGCTAGTCCCTGTGTACCTCAAAGGGGAGATCCCCACCCATATCCTCAACACCCCAGCCTTATGCCTGCTCCACAGGACCAGGCAGGTATTTGTGATCAACATTTCCTCAATGGTGGAATGGCTTGCCAGGCAGCCTGAAACCCTTCTGAAAACTAGACCAGCATTCTGCAAAGAAAGAATAAGCTTAATAAAACAGTTTTGGAACAAAATTATAAAAATGGAAAGGAAGCACTCGCTCTCAGCTAACTGCATCCTGGCTTGGCTCCAGTTGCTGCTCTCTTTATTTCATCCAGCTGAAGTGCTGTCAGAGTCTGTCTCAGCTCCAAGAGACATAGTCAGAGCCTGGAAAGCTTGAGCATTAATGTTGAACTCAAACACCTTCATTGTTTTCCAGCTCCTTAGGGAAAACACTAAACAGCATGCTGCCCTGGGGATGCTCTCATTCCTACAGACCCCTTCTCTCTTTGCGGGTTGTTCAGGCACAGATATCACACGGAGTGTTACCTGCAGCTTTAAGCTCAGTTTTTAATCAAGAGATGCATTTTTATCATGCAACCTGTGGGACTGTTATCTCTTACAACCTCTCTTTAGGAATGTGGGTCTCCCTTGGGCATAGGCCAGACACAGCCTGGTATCACCATTTGTGTGGCCAGTGAACTCCAGGCTTTCCTGAACATGAACACAGAGAATAACAACTGAGTTGCTCATTTTCCCGATGAGCAGCCTATGTACTCACTGTGGGTGAGATGCTGCCTGCACTTCAGCAGAGTGACATTTAATCCTAAATCCGTGCTAATGAAACATCTCTGCTGCCAAAAGGGGTATGTCTACCCTCCCTCTCCCCAGCAACACTTCCCCACCCCTTTCCCTACAGCCAGCATTGACAGAAACACGGGAGCAGCCAGCTCAGGCCAAACAACTCCTCAGTGTATGTTTTGCTTGCTGAACTCCCTGAACCAGCACATCATGGAGTCAAACGCACGGCAGTGCTGGTGCAAACAAAGCAGCCAGCGTGGCCGGTCTTGCTCTTTGGACAGGAGGAAGGGGAGCAGGGCCACTCATTTCAGCCCACAGTTAGATCAGCTTAACCACCTGCTTCATGCTCCGTCCTTACAACATGAAAGCTACTTTTTATGCAAACACGTAAAATTACTGTCATGCACTGTACAAACAAAGGATGTTACTAGAGACATGGCTAGCAGCAGGGACTAACATCGATAGGGTGGGGGGAAAGTTCCTAACTTGACTGACAAAATACTGGTGCCAGGCTTTAACAGCTTCGCTGCTGAGTCCACGGAGATGAGGCATGCCAGCAGTAAAGTCTTTCGAATCTTCAGCATGTGCACAGCTTAGACATATTCATTTCCCATAGTAAATGTTGAGTTGGGCAATTCTACAGCTCCTTTGAGGCTCGTCTTCTTTCCATCACACCATGATGTCATGTCACCACTCAATGGCGGCTTGTCTGAAAGCTACAGTGGGACTGCAGCCGCCAAGAGTCTGCTCCAAATGCAGTTAGGAACAACACTCAAATGTATTTCACGCTGCAGGTTTGTAAACTCACACATGGCAGTTGTTACAATAGGTCATGAAATGCCTCCCGTGCCTGACTTCAGTAGTTTCATGTTTGCTTTTGGTGAGACCAGCAAGGGCTTTCTCAAGATGTTCTGTCATTCCTGTTACCAGATTTGTTGAGAAGCAAGGGGTAAATGTCACTTGCATCTTCACTTACCAGCCAGCTGAAACTCAGCTTGACGCTTTTGGACTTCCACTTGTAAGTGCTTGTTGCTCAACTATTTCAACAATTTAGATATGCTGGAAAAATGCAGCAAGGACACAGACCAGCCTTCTGATAATGAATTCAGTTCAAGCTACTTGATGATATATGGAGAGTAGCAGCTAAATCTAGCAATGTCTTACGCTGAAAGCTACCACCGGTGATGAAGACCTGTACTCACCACAGTACATTAAGTTTAAAAGTAGGCCTGAAAGGTGCTGGGGAGCCAGTCAGTAAAATGTTGGCATTTTACTTTAAGAACCATGATTGGAGTGGAAGATGTTGCTTTAATGAAATATGCTTTGTACCTCCTCTTAGTAAATCACAGAGAAATTGACAGTCTGTGCAGGAGAGGAAGGCTAGAGCTCAGCTTGCAAGCAGACTGAATTACTTCTCACTACAGATTTGAGGTTATTGGCAGACAGCCCATGTTGCCATTTAGTCCTCATAGCAAGCATGTTTTAAAAAATATTTTCCATATAGACAGGCACATTGTAGCCACTGAGACTCCAGAGAGCTGCCACATAGGCCCCCCTGCCCTTTGGAGGCTCTGGTTTGATTTCCAGGTAGTACAAATCAAAACCGAAATTGCAATTGTATCTGTACCAAAAGATTGTTAGGTCTCTACAAGGTAAATAACAAAAAGAAGGGCTAAATGTTCCCAAAGAATGAGGAGAAGCACTCTCTTTCCTCCCAAGAGCTACAAGCATGTCCCCATCTTGGAAGAAGAGGAACATTTCTGAACTTAAAGAAGCACCATACCCTGACCCCTCCAGGGCCCAATGGTTTTGCCACATTGAATTTGCACTCACACTCCACAATTGTCATATCTGCATCCACATGGTCAAGGCAAGAGTTTGAAATTACATGATTGTGATTTAATACTGACATGTAGTAGCCTGCTAAATCTTGGTAACCGCCAGTGACCAGTTGCATTCCCAGAATGGCATCTCTGTTCTTCACTGCCGCTCTTGCAAGTACCAATCCATAACTGAGAATTCATATGTTCAGAACTCAACAAACTGGAAATGTAAGCAGACTTTTACCCATGGTACGGCTGTAAGTAAAAAATGAATAAACTTGACTGTACAGTATTTGTGAGAAACACGTAAAGAGCCCAAGTATGAGGGAATGAACCCCAACTACCCTCAGATCTGTCATTGCTTGTGGTTCACTGACGGTCGTGGGGTTTTTTAAAAGCAATGAGTAGAAACAGCCTAAATCGTCAGTCCTTCCTTGGGCCAAATGGACAAGGACTGACCCTTCCATGGCACTTGGTCAGCCAATGTCTAGAAACAAGGCAGCCAGGGTGGCAAAAAGATAGCGCCAGCTCTGTTACCTCTCACAGTCCTGAAATTTGCTTTGAATAGAAACTACTGTGTCTTTATCAGAATACTGTCTTCAGCTGTAACTGGGGAAATGTTAGGCAGAAAAAGTTGATAAGTGTAATGTTTGCTTATACTTGATTACTATATATCTTCTTCCTATCCTTCTCCCTTTTAGATTTTAGAGAAGAATATCCTCATATTTAAATGCCTTTTAGGTTGCTTCTAAAAGAACCAATGAAACACTTTCAAAAAAACCCCACGGATTTACTCATTGAGATATCTTCTTTACCGTTCTCCCCAGGGAACAGTTCTTTATGGCCTATGCAGATATGCTCACCTATGAGGTATTTCTGGCAATATATTATGACTGTGTGTTAGTCCCTCTTTAGAGATACCCTTAGGCTATTGCTTTTTTACATGATCAAAATAGAATTGCACCAACTTCTGGGTGACTAATTGATGCAAATTACACTGACATAGCTGGTGATTTTCCTCCTTTAAATTAGCAAACATTTTGATGCAAAAGTCATTAAAAAAAGAGAAGAACTAAGTAAATAAAAATGTTATTCATTGTGTTGTTGACTAGGCTGAATCCACTAATACTTTTAAAGTACTCTTAAAATAATTTTCTTTTGATCAGCTCGGCCAAAATTCAAAGGCCATTGCTTTAATATTATTGTGTCATTGTTTGGTTAGATCTAGTTTGAAAATGTGGCTGGACAAGAATTTGCCCAGTTACAATAACTATGGTGGTATCAGTACTCAGGATGGAAGGAGAGAAGGAGACGTGAGGGAAGAAAGGAGGCAGGGATGGAAGGAGACAAGGTTTTTTTATTACAGAAGAGCGACATACCCACATTCAGCTCTAAGATTAGTCAGAACTTCTTTCTCTTCTTGCATTTCTTTCATGTCATTAACAGACTGCTTTTCAGAAACCAAAAACTCAGTGGGGAGATGCAGAAAACTGTTTTAATAACTATTTTCTCCTGACTTTCCCAAAATATCCTGGGTTTAGCTTGCTAAATAGACTTTTAGTAATAGTCTCCCTTTCCCACCCTTCCCCAAACCAACGCCACCATTTCCAAAGCCATTTTGGCAAAGCAGTCATCTAAATTTTTATAAAGGTTGTGAATAAAGAGCCCTAACCATCTCTAGCTCTCTTCATAACGTAGGCATGAACTGATGTCAGCACTGAGCAGTAACCAGAATTCGTAACACAAAAGTGAGAAGCTGAAGAAACCTGTAAATGAAGCATTTAAAATGGGGTATAGTTCCTGATCTACAGTCTTGCGTAGGAAGACTGTGCAGTGGAAAGAGGTGCAGCCCAATGCAAGAAGCTGCACCACCACCACAGATGCCCTGAACAGGTTTGGGTGAAAGACCCTGTCGCCTGCTTTCCATCAGTGCAAGGGCTGATTGTGAGTGTGGCCTGGGGGTGGGAAGGCATCAAGGCTTGCTGTCCCAAGGCACCTGCAGGAGCAGAGGAGCATAAGGTACCAAGTTGAGGAATGCTGCTGTCTGTCTCTCATGACAATTCATAGCCTAGAGAAGCTGGCAAGTCCTGCAGTGGTGCCTAAAATAGCTGGAACATGTAGACATCTACTTCGAAAAAAGTGCCTAGGGTGCTCATGGGCATTTCTCTTGGAAAACTCTCATCACTCTTTCCTTACCCAAAACACTTTCCCTTTGAAGTTCACACATTGCATGCCAACATGTGAGTGTCTTCTAATCTAATGTTAGCAGGAGAAAAAAAAAAATAAATCTTAAATCTTGTGATTCCCCTGGAAAAAAAGACAGTCTTGTAGCTGTAACCTTCCTCTTCACCAGACTCATGTGTTCTCCCTCACTCTCTTACTTCTTTCGTCTCAGTAATAGACTTGTAACTAACATAACATTTTAAGAACTTTGGAGTATGGATCACAGTGTTTTCCTGGAGCTAGGACATGATTACAACATTCAAAGATGTGATACATTAATAAAAATAAATTAATCTGCTACAACACATGGAACATCTTGAAACGTATTTATTAATTCCACTGAGTTTATATGAACTGGTCAGATCCTCAGGAATTTATTGTATTGTATAATTTATGCTACTGTGCTAGGGAGACAAGACCTGGTACTAGCATGCTTATCTGTCTATGAACAGGTCAAGGATTAAGCGTTATTGGACTGTTAATAGACTTGCCTAGAGAGAACAAGAGTAAATGCATCACAGAATCATAGAATCATTTAGGTTGAGAAAAAAAGACAACCTTGCTAAAGTTAAAAATTGGCGAGTTTCTAAAGCCTGTTGCAAAGTAGTGGCTCTCAGCATTACGTACCTCTGAACAGAGAAAGCATAGCTCTACGGTGACTTCCAAAGTAAAATTCTGCCATGTGATGAGAGCACGGGGCATCCGCAGGAAATGTGTTCTGCTGGTGAGCCCACGGGCAGCTGGGCTAGAGCATCCCCTCTCCATAGCTAGCCAGGAGGTAACCTGTGCCTAACAAGGACAATGGAGAGGACAAGGTGGTGTGCAGTGTCAGAGTCTGGTTACCTCTGGGATGTCCCTGGTGTTTGGTGGCAAGAAATCAGACAAGACTGCTCAGTGAAGGTCCTTCAAGTGGATTTCCACCAGAGTTGTGTGGATATCAAGATCTCTATGGCTAAAGAAATTATTTACATTGTATTATTTAAAGTCTTTCCCGCTCTGTCGTCTGAGAACAAAGGCATCCCCCAAAGGTGCTGCTTGGCCTCTTGTGACCATACCACAAAGCACACACCATTAGCACCTGTGACCACCCATGTTCAGATTCAAGGTCCCAGGGGAATAGCTGTCATCAGTGCTTCATTAGGCTGTCCCTTTGTTTATCCCCTTTTTATATGCAACAACAATGTGTACCTTCTCTATATACCCTGTGCTTTGTGCTTTTATAACTGTATTATAAATTGATTGATCGCTGCAACCAACTAAACTTAAGGGGTTGGGGAGTGATTAATATTCAAGCATGCTGATTAGCCACATGGCTTTATATCTGTCTACACAAATTCTCATGTCTTGCTCACTGAGTACAAAAAGGCATTTGGAAGCAAAGCTTTATTCCACACAGAAAAAGGTTTGTTTAACTTGAATAGTGTCGCTTAATGCTGACACCGGAAAGTCAGAACCTGCACATCAGCAGGTTTCTTTTATAATCTCTTGAGGTTCTACTTCAGCTGTTCTCTGCCCAGCTTGAATGTCTATTTGCCTCATCACAAATGATTGCCGCTTTATTGTCAAGGGTAAAATTATCTACTGTGAATCCCTGCTAATTACCTCATTTACAAAAAATTATGAAGAAAAAGACTAGGTGGGTTTTTTTGTTCCTCCAGGATTTTACTGGGCTAATGTTCCTCAACTCTAAATTGAGGCTAAGGCAAATTATATCACAAAAAGCTCTATTAGAGTAATAGTAAGAATTTGAATTGAAGTTGCAAAAGTGACAAATTTCAAAGATGGATCTGATATTCCCATCTAGCAGCCTCTCCTTAGTGCATTCTCTAAGCACAGAGACCTTACAAAATGGAAGTGTACTGCCTACAGATTGGAGACCCATAACTTGTGTCAATACTAGCAAACAAAACAGGACCATGGCCTGGGCTTAAACACCACCTGTGAATGTCCATAGTGTTTACACATTAACACACTCCCTGGTATGGTTTACGTTCATGCCCATCAGCACTCTACTGTGCAACACCCATGCATGGTCCAGAAACGGAGCCATGGCTGCCCTTGTTTGGCTACATGGGCAAAGACATCTACTCCCTGGGAGAAGAAAGATGCAGCAGTATGGGAGAGGTAGTGCTACCTCACATCCCTCAGTCAGAAAGAGCTTGCTCCTGTCTATTTTACTTCTAAAACAGGCATAGCTATTTAGTACTTTTATAACAATAAGCCCCAGGACATTACTTTAGGTTTTGCATCTAGATTTCCTTTGCTTTTCTCCCTTCTATGCTTTCTGCTTCTGATGGAGCAGTATCCTCGGTGCATTCTTCCACTCCCCTTGGCATGTCAAGAAACTTAACTGAGTCTGACTGTGCTCAGATCAAGCACAGCTCCCCAAGGGAACTGCGCAACCCAAAGAAAATTAAATGTAGGGATTAAGATGAATAGGGGAGGATGTGATTAATACAGTCAATTAACGCAAGTTCTCCTGTGTGGAATAAGACCTACCACATCCATGGTAAATTCTCATTAAGTTACTCATTTTATCATGGATGAACATACAGATAACACATCACAGCTGATTTTTGTAGTTGATGTCTGCAATACAGACAGGAGCAAAAACGTGGGTAGCCAAGCTGGGGCCTTTCTGGCCGGCATGGCCAAGGCCAGGGCTCTGCAGGCGCGGGGGCTGATGTGTCCTGTGACAGGGCCAGCAGCTGAGTTCAGGTACTCACATTGCCAGGCCTGGAGGGGTCTGTCTGCGCAGGCTGAGCATCCTACTTAAGCATGTTTGTGCAAATCCGTGTAGGGGAAAAAGGGGAATGGGGAGCAAGAAACATATAATCTCCTATTTTAAATATACATAAATTTCAGCATGGGGAGTTGAGTGTGGAGCGCCCAGAGCCACGGCACAGTCCTCGGTCCAGGTCTCTGCCTCCAGGAACTGAGGGTGGATGGCAGGGACAGTAAGTTGTTTTCTTCATCATTTATCTGTTTCAGAGAGGACAAAACCAAACACTTTGCTAAGGCATTCACTGACCTTCTCTGGAAGCAGAGGAACATGGAAGCAGAGAAACTTAGGAACGATGAGAGGCAGCCCCAGGCACCTTCCTGGCTGCTATCAGTCCCAAGCTCCTTGTACTTCTCCATTGCCTTGTACAATTGCCCCATCCTTCCTCCTAGATTGTTCCTCCAAACACCGGTTTTGCTGCTGCCCCTGTTCTCAGTGCCAGTTTTGCTCCTTTCTTACCGATCCCGGCTGTCCTAGTCTCCTCATCCAGCCACTGTTTCCCTGTGGAGCTCCGAGTCCCATTTCAGCATGTTGCTCTGGTGCTGCTGGTAGTGACCAGCAGCATGTGTGTGTGTGCACCAACTGCATGCAGTTGTATCTGGTGTGCAGGTCAGCAGCCTGCATTAGATTAAATGCTTCCACAATAGACAAAATGTGTTTTCCCTCTTTAATTAAAACTAGAGAGAGAATTTTAATTCTTTTCTCATTTACTCTTACAAAAAACTACACGGGTGTTGCTCTAGGGCTTTTAAAATTATATGGCAGTTATGTCCTTAAATAAGTAACACTTATTTATCTCCTTAAATAAGTAACACAGCCTCCCCACACCCACCACCTGGCAGACCCAAAATAAGCAAGGTCCTGCTTGCCTGAGTGAGGGTTGCCCGGAGGCTGCCATCGTGGGGCTGAGGGAACAGCAGGCACTGCATGAGCAAGACACGAGTTTTCAGTCCTGATTGATGGGGGTCTTTTGTAAGGGCCATTTCTGAGGTATGACAGTCCCTGCCCTGCTTTCTCTCTCACTATATTTTAGCTATGTAAAATACGATGATAATGCTTAAAATTAATGCCAGTTCCAGGGTTATTCACAGGGTTAGGCATGTTTATCTCCGTAAATTGTGGTCTTACTGAAACCTGAATGTGTTAAGAAATACCTCAAGCATAAGGATTAAAGGGGGGTTAAAAGCCAGGTACATACCCTTTCATGAAAACATGTAGAGGCTTCAAAGGGGGATGAGGTTGTTTCTCTGCTCCTCTCGTTTGTGCAAAAGCTGTTTGGCATCTATATTGTATGTGTTTGTTTGTTTGGCAATAGTCTGCCATATGGCTTTTCTCTTTTCTTCCAACTGCAGTTCTCTGTTTTCTAAGAAGCATAAATCAGAATGACAGGTAAAATAATAAGACTTTTGTCAAAAATATATGCACCTCTAGTGTTTTAAGTGTATGTTGATATAGCATGTACACATTATGTTTTGGAGAGAGTCTGGAGAGAGACAAATTCACTTCCACCCCTTCAATGCATTGCCATCCTCCCCCGCAGCACGGCAAAATGCTGCTTCTGTATCCAGGTGCAGGTTTCCTTGTCTTTCACTTATTTTCCTTCCAAAATGTCAGTCTTTTAGGTAAATGCCCAAAACACCAACCTTCTAATCTGCTCAGAAAATAACAGTTCAAAGCTCATCTCAAAATCACACTCCCTCCTTTTTCACGTTTTGTTTGTTTGTTTTGATTTGTGCCGTTTCCCTCAAAATAAGCCAACGTTGTTCTTACAGCCTTCCTCCTTATGAAAACAGCTTAAAATATTTTCCTCAATGAAACCTGGACACCTGCCTTATTTCAATAATCTCTCAGTGCTTTAAGTGAAGCAGATGCTGTTGAGTCAGACCAGCAGAAATCATACTGTCCCCAGTCATTTCTGTTATCTAGATTTTTCCTTTTTTAAAAAAAAACACAAACCCTTAATCTGTATATCACCCAGCCTCCAAGAGGGTTGCAAAAGGCCACTGAAAAGAAAATACTGCACAACATCTGGAGACTGCAGAGTCTGCTCTGCCCAGCCTCCTCCCTGGGCTGGAGTCAGCTGTGCATCCTGCTGACTCAGACCCGCCACGCTTTCAGAGGAGTAAAATATGACTAAAAAGTGCTAAAGTAAGTGTTCATCTATAATTAAAATTTGCCAGCTATGTCTAAATGAGTTCAAAATACCTTTTCCAGAAAACACTATTCCTATGAAATAAGACTTTTCTTTTCAGATCAAAGAAGAGTTTTAATAAATGAGGACAAAATTATCTGTCACAGCATTTCTTACAAAAGACAGTGATTAAATTGCTTCATTTCCTAACCTGATCTCTTTGACTTCTGAGAAGCGTTTCCTGGTCAGGTGCTGGCAGCAGCCTGCTCCTCGTAGGGTTTCCCTACTGTGCCTGGACCCCAGGGCCAGATCCCATTAGCACCACACAGCTGCACTAAGTGGGTGACGGAGGGTTGTGATCCCTGTGCCTGAGAAACCAGCATGTGAAATCAGTGGCTGTTTCGTACCTGTCTGCTGGATTATTTACAGTGAAGAGAAGGTCATGCAGCCTCAGAAAAGACCAAAATGTGGCATCGCTGCTCCTTCAGAGCTCTCTCAGCCAATTCTTCTGGTTTTCTTCATTGCAATGGAAGCTACTCCCCACAGCCACTGTGCTCCTAGAGCTGCCAGGGGAAGGTAACGGCTCAGCCCAGCAGCAGTTTCGGTCCAGAAGCTGTATGCAGCACCTGTGCAGCAGCCACCAAACCCCAGATTCAAGCTCAGACATACTTCTGGGGAGGTTTCAAAGAGCTTGTTAGCTGCTACGCAAGGTGACCGAGGTCCCTCCTGTGCAACTATCCCAGACAGCTACTTTTCCACATGTGTTTTGTAAGATAACTGAAATTTCTATTGACCTCCAGCAACACAAATCATTCTTCTCTATTTCATCATATCTACCATGTGCTAAACAGCGTCAAAAGCATGCAAACAGTTACAGAGGGGTTCTCTGTCCTGGTGGTGCACTTGAACACAATCAGAAGAAAATCTCAATGTAAGCATTTTCTCAGGTGTCCAAGAGGCTATATTAGGAATACGGCCTTGGAGGAATAAAAAAAATAATTTTGTTTTATTTCAGGTGTGACAGACTTTTTTATAAATGTTCTTATTGATCATTGCTGACCCAAAACTCAGGCTAGATTAAAATATCAAGGGACAGGCCCATATGGCAAACATTCATGGTCATGCTAAGCATTAAATGGATGGATGAGCAGATGAAAAAAGAATAGCTGCAGATCCTAACACTGAAAAAGGTATTTGGGATATTCTCTGGGTCGAGAGGAGGGAGGAAAACTATGAAAAGGTTGAACATGGAGTGGGAGGTAAGGGCTGAGCTGGGACCTTCTCTTCTACATTCTGGGTTTTAATGAAGAAGAAAAGGGGTTTGGGAGAATGGCTGTGCAAAGAGAGGGAGCTGAATGGAAAGGGATCAGATCCCAGGTGTGCCTCAAAGAGCGGAGTTGGGAAAGCATGTCTCCAGCTCCAGAAAGTACACCAGTAGGTTTTCAGGACACAGAAATCTATGAGGCAGGCTCTCGGGAGCTGAGTCAGGTTTCAGCCTCAGATCTTGAAGGCTGAAACCCCAGGCTCCTCCACCCAGCACTCCTCCCGTGCCCACCCTGAGGAAGCTCCACCTTGCACATCTGCAGCACAGCTGCCAGCGCAGACACGGCTGGACGGCAGGCTCCTCAGAGCATGCATAGCTTTGTTCACCTCTCAATGGCAAGAGCCCTAAAGGATTTTAAGTGGTTAAGCTACATTTTTTCACATGTTTGAATCATGCGATATTTCTCCATGCTTTATGGCAATGATGAAATTGTTGACCAGCAAGGCAATCCCGCTCAGGCAAACATTTAAAAACCATGATCGTATTTGCCTGTGGTTTGGCTTGTAAAGATAAAATAAAGGAATAATAAATCCTCCTCCCCCATTACTGAGGAGCTTTGTTTTTCCAAAGTTAAATAACTTGGTGGATTGTGGCAATGCACAATTTACCTTTTCAGCATGTGAGTCACAATCGACTTTAATTACTTAAGTAATTCAGTCCCTGAGGCCCATTTACAGTGGGCACCATTGCACTGTTTGGCATCCAGCCCATGATTTGTAGATGCATCTGAATCTCCCACGTGTGCCGCGCTCCCCTACATAAAACTTCATATATTCCTGCACTCCTTCCAGGAGTCATATATTATTTACATCATCTGTATTGCAAACATACCAGAAGTGCACTACAGTTTTCTCTGGAGTTCAGCTGGCTTTTCATGTTTCCCATGTCTGAAAGTACATTAAACCTTCCTGCTTCATCCTGTATCTCCACTTCACTGACTACACAGCCTCTTTTATGCAGAGCAGTACTCCCCCCGTAAGTAGGTGAAGGTTTGTTTACTCACATAACACAGGATGGCTCCTAGACTAGTAATTCTGAAAAAGCAGCTGTAATAGCAGCAAGAAACAACAGAAAGAACCAGGTGGCAATATTTCCTCCTCTGAACATTTGAATGGGTTTGGCTAGAAGTGGAGGAGAACCGTAAGAATGAGAAGATAGCTAGGTGGGATCAGCAGCAAGGGAACAAGCTGAGGCTGACTCTGCGGTTATGGTGGTTATGGTGACAGGTAGGAGCAGTGGGAAAAGCCAGCATGGAGAAGAGGAGGAAGGCAGCCCCACACTGTTCCCATGCACATGGCTGGCCTGCAAACCACCTCTCCTGCAACCACCCTATGTTCTGGGAAATCACATGTGTGGTTTTTGAAGTGCTTCTCAAACGGATCCTTTGTTGCTTCAGATATTGATCAACTTACAAGCTGTTCTGGGCAATCATGAGAGGGAAAATATTGTTTGGGAGAAAAGTAGAATACTGCAGAAAGTAACATTTCTAGAGCACACATTAGAACCAGATGTTCCATTCGAAAGTATTTGTGGTCAGGGACTGCGCTGTGAAACTAACTGTTATAAAGGGAAAAACCCAGAATTACAGCACACTGGATACAAGAAAAAGTTACACCAAGAGAAAAAAGAATATCAAAGAAAGATATATTAGGTGTCTTGCACTGACAACTGTAATTACAGGTTACCATCTAAACAAGAAAAGGGCTGGATACAGCTCCCACCTCTTCCACAGATGTGCTGCTGGACTTTGACCAAACCACACAGGCTTCGCTTCAGTGTTGACTATGGACTTGAGGGCTTTGCCATTTTGAGGGGTTTTATTTTCCTCTCTCACTGTGCCTTAGTCATAAGGACTGGATGCAACCCAGAGGCCGCCATTTCTGGGAGGGCTGGCAGGGGAAGGGCTGGCACCTCAAGGTGCTGCATGGGCATTTCTCCAGGGCACTACACAGAGTGTGAGGAGGAGGAAGGCGGCTGTCAGTCCCTCAGGGCCCTTGCCAGCCCAGCAAACTCTTCCCAGGGTGAGGACCCCCTTGTAAATGGGGATTGGGCTGTCTCTCTGCCATTTTGAAGAGCTGCGAGGGACAAATCCACTGATATGTTTAGGTCACCCACACGATACGGTGATGGAAGATGTGGAAAAGCATACAAATAAAAATAAATAAATACTTGAATTATAAATTTTAATGACAGAAAAACATAACAGAAGGACAGCCATACTGTCATCATATGGAAAAGCAAAGATTCACCTGGCTCCATACCCTGAGTGTGGTCAGAAGGAAACACTCAAGGGAAGCATATGAGAAGTAATGCAGACACCAAGTGACCCTCCAAGCTTCTGATCATCAATGACATAGTGACTTCTGAGCTGGGGGTTTCATTCTGAACACCATTTTGAACGAAAATCATTGGCCCTATCCTCTGCAAATTTTCCCATCAGCTTTTGAAGCCATTTATTATTTCAGTCTCCACAATAACCCTTGGCCATGAGTTGCACAACTTCACCACATGCTGGGTGATGAAGTGCTCCCTTTTTAAACGCCCAGCTGATTATTTCATCAGCCCTTATTCTTATATTGTCAGGAATTATAATTAATCTCTTTCCTCAACTACCCATTACCGTTCATGATGTTATCAGGCTTCATCTCTTCCCCAAGCTGAAAATACCCTGTATATTTTGCCTTTCCTCACACAAAAGTCACTCCATTCACTGAGCTTGCTTCTTCCTTTTTCTGGGCCACTTTCAGCTCTCCATTTTGAGTTGTGGTGATGAGTTCACTGCATAATATTCAGCATGCAGATGCATCATGAATGTATGTGGTAGCATAACTATTTTTTACCTATTTGCTCTCTATTCTTTCCCTAATAATTCCTAATAATCTTTTGGACCACTGCTGAGCAATGAACTGATTTTCACAGGGACTTATCAGTAATGACTCCCAAATCTCTTTCCTGAACACTAGAAACTAATTTACAAACCGTCATTCTGTATGCTAGGGTGCTTTTTCCCCATATGCATCACTTTGCATCTATTGACATTGAATTTCTTCTGTCATTCTGTTGCCCAATCACTAAGCATTGTGAGATCCTTCTCCAAGGTAAAAATGAGAAAATAGATAGCGAAATCTGGCCAATTTTATGTTAAATGTATTTGTAATTTCATGGGAAGGGTAGTCAATATGTGAAGGATACAACTTGGTGAACAACATACCTCTTACTGCCAAAAAGTCCTGGGAAGTTCATCTCATAGTGGATCTGATTTCTAGAGAAAATAAATCCTTGTCTTCATTTGTATGTGGCTGAGGGAGTTACAGCTTTCCGATATAAACTTCAAGTCTGAAATATCTACGATGCAAGGAAGGCTGGATTTGGCAATCAGGCCGTCAGCATCTCTTTGTTGTCTCAGGGGGACTAAATAAGCCTATACAATTCAGAAAGCATGGACGTCCCAGTCAGGATAGCTCTATCCTGACAAGATTATGTCAGGTCTGATAAGACTGGGAATTGTTGTTCTTCAGTGTCCTGGCACCCTGATGCAGGGTGCACCACATGCTTTGCTGTTTGCATCCCCACCCCCGTATCACAGGTGGCTGCTGCTACTCAAATGCTGCAACCCCTTGAAAATACGCTTTGGAAGTTACTTTCATTAATAGCTTTCTGTAATTTTTTTTGAGCCATCTGTATAGGCCATCCACACCTCCAAGCAGTTAGCTGTGTCACAAAAGTAAGGGCACGTGCCACTTGTAGAAGAAGAAAAATGTTCTCCCTGTGCAACGAGTGCACTAAAGAGGACTTGTTACCACTGTAACGAGTGAATTTAAGTGTGCGTAAAGTAAGGTGGACTGGACACTTGTACGTAGGTGCCTGCATAAACCAAGAAGCAACTGTTTGGCTATGGATTTGCAAGCATAGATCCTGCCCATGAAAAAGGTGTGGCAGGACCTGGGAGAGATTTGATGCTGCCTCCTGTCCTTCTCAGGCAAAATGCATCAAGCTGCCACAGGTTTCTGTCCCTGCTTCCTCTCTCCCCATTGCCTTGACTCTAGGAACTTTAATTAAGCAAATGTACAGACTTGTGCTTTAACACACACAGTTGTTTACCCATTTTAAATGTGAATTTGCTGCATCCAGTGTCATCACAATTCCAAAATTTCATGTGGAGCACTTTTCCCTGGATTGCATTCACTTCTTTATTCAGGCTCTGGTTCTGTCTCCACGGAATGCAAGAGCACCGACTTCAACACAAGGAGCAGCAGGCATACGGTTGGAAAGACAGAAAATGTGAATTAAAAGCCACTTAATCTCATTTAATCACATTTCCTCTCCTCCTTGCCCAAAAGAATAAGGTTTAGAAAAGAAATATACCGTCTGAAAAAGAAAACTATTAAGTAAGTTTCAAAGTCAAGATCATGCCAACTAATATTATCTATTTCAGGACTTCCTGCCTTGCTTATCTCCTTTTAATTAACCTATTTCTGACCTGGACCATGTGGCAGACCGTGCCTGGCAGACACAGTCCCATTTTGCAACTGCTCTTGGTTAAATTAAAGGGTTTGTAGTAGTGTCTGTGATCAGCACTGCTGCTACGTATTTCCTGTAGCAAAGCTAAGAGCAGCATGCAAGTGAGGCTGGGAAGCAGATGTGGAACAGGAGTAACGGTGCAGGAAGCTAGGGTTTTACTCAAAATGCTGCACATTGAAGTGGTTGATAAAAGAAAGTGGTCGATCTGCTTCTATCTCCCTGTTTCTACAGCTCAGATGTCTGGACACAATCCTGGAGCCAAAGGGACAGACAATCATCAGAATTTCTATTCATTCTTATCTTCTAAAGTGCAGATTTAAAATCCTCTTGTGCACAGTGACAAACAGGCCATTGCTGGGTTACAATAAACTTGCTTCTTAAATGGAATCCATCCCTTTATTAAAAATCTGAAAATAAATCCAATAAAATTCTCAAGCTCCAGATAACACCTGGAGGTCCAAAATGTGTGTTATGCAAAAGGCAGCAGCCCCAAAATTATGTAGTTTTAACTGCCAAAGATTTTATCTCTTATGATTTTAGTAGCAATTTGATGCAGCCCTGGACAGCAAAAAGAGAAACACTAATCCACTTACCCAATAAATCCTTTCTACCAAAAAGTACAGAGGCTCAGACTAGGGCAAAACTGAGCTTGAACAGTTTCTCTTCCAATGCAGTACATTACAAAAGTAACATTACATAAACAGAAAAGTTGAAGGAAGGAAGGAAAACAGGATTCTGATACAGGAAAACAAACAAGAATGAGTAGGATAAAATACCTTTATCTAGACAAGTGAAAAACTTCTTGGTAAATACCGGAAACTGATGCCATGAGTAGATAATTTCACAGCTGATTCCTTTTCTCCCCAATTCTTTTCCTTATTGTGTTCCAATAATTAATATAAAACAGTGGTTATTT
>JAVJGI010000014.1:81991612-82024633 GCA_035590275.1 Ibycter americanus
AGCCAACCCAGTGCCCCAGAAGCAAGCCCACAACTGTATATTATCAATGTTAATTAACCCTCTACAGTTCCTCTACACTCAGAGGCAAAAAGTCTGGTAAAATGACAGCCTATGAATGGCCAAGGTACCAGTAATCCAGATTTCCAGTTTATTCTGGCATTGGTCTTTTGAGTCTGTTATAAGGCTTAGTGATTTCAGAGTCCAAGTTTTAGTGCCAACATCACACGGAGTTTACGCTGCAGAATGAGCCAGAAGTGTTGTCGTTGTATTTCAGTGCTCTTGGTGGAAATTTTTTTCCATTCATCTATTCAAGCACCTTTTAAGCCCCAGATAAGATTTCAGCATCCTGCAGCAAGTTCCACTGCTCAGCTGGGTGTTGGGTAGAGTATTAGCTCCTGGGCTTTTCTGAACCTGCCAACTGCTGCTTTTCATTTGCACCCACCCCACCCCAAGTTTTTGGCACTGGGGGAAGGGTCTCTTCTGGGCAAATCTGAGCAGTCTCTGCTCACCTTTTTTGCACCACTCACAAATCCACACTGTGTCATAACTCCCGCTCGGTCCTCTCCCTTCCAGGCTGAAGAGAACCCCTCAGGCTCTGAAGCAAGACAACTACAGAGCTGTAACAACAGGCACAGAGGGGTAGGGTTTGCCAGCCCAGGCGTGATGTGGTGCATTTAGTACACTCTGGAGCTAATGCAGTCACTGTTTTACATAATACAGACGTGCCTCAGGGGCTCAGAAATTTCTGACCCATTGACAAATTTCAGCAGGTTTGTCACTTGGCATGTCCTTGCCCCAGAATCGCATGTTTCGATGGGAAGTGATAGTGGCAGCCGCTTTCCAACCAGCCCCTTTCAAAACTTCAGCCTTTCTCAGGCATGTTTGTTTTGACTGCTTCAAAGTTTCCTCTCCCTTTAATAGATGGCAAATATATTAACCAGCACAAACAGCGAGCGCATATGATCTGGTGGAGGGACAAAACAGATGGCACATGAGTCACTCCCGTTTGCAAAGTCAGTGATGAAAACACACTCTTGCTTTAGCATCCTGCTGGTGTCTTTTTACAAAAGACAATTGAAGAGCTGCACTGGGCACTGAGTCGCTACAGCCTTCCAGGTGAGAAAGAGATCGCTGCTTAAGTCCTTTCTTCATACACCAGAAGTGATCCAGGAAAGGGCTTGGGGACTGTGGCAAGCCCCTCATGAAGGTGCTGTTTGACAGTAGTTAGTAGTTAACTTCCCAGCAATGCCGTACAGGGACTGAATGATGTCATCAAGACACCAGCTGCAGTGCTTCCCCAGGGCCACAAGCTCTCAGTACTTCTTCTGTGTATTAAGCTTCCTTGTCAGAATTTTCCACCTGCTTTGCTATTTGCTTTGAATTCTCTGTGCCTCGCAGCACTAGGCATGTTCCCTGTTTTCTTTTCTTCCCTTCCCCCCTCTCCGCACACCACCACCACCCCCCAATCCTTCTATGGGTAATGGATTTTATATGCTAACTCACATCACGAAATATCATGAATGACACAAGTAGGAGTAGAAGACGTTGCTTATGCTCTTGCCAGGAAAGATCCTCGGCCTATTGGAAATAATGATTATTTGCACTGTACAAATTGGATTTCTGCCATGAACAATATTAGAAGGAAAAGGCAGTGAGCAGCATTACTCTGCTCCTGAGTATTCATTGTGTTAAAACAAAAATAGACATAATATCAGATAGCTACCACCTGGAAAGTGCATTGCATATTTGGGTGAGAATACAGTCCCAATCTGCAAACATATTTGCACATGATTACTTTTACACATTGCAAGAAATTTCCTTGAAATTCAGTAAGTATAATGTTAATAGCTTTTATTCATGTCTGCAGATGACGGCCTTGGCTTACAGGAATAGGCACAAGGTAGTTATTACTAACAAGCAAGTTTAGTTAATTTTGTCTCATAATCCAGGGAGAGGGGATTGTTGGAATCAAAAGACACAAAACCAATTATCATATTATTAGTTATTTCTAATTTAACTGTCCAAATCTATAATTCTTTAGATAGCAAAAGAGATTTCACTTAATATCTAGAATGGATTCTTTTTTCCAAAAACCAAGCCAGACTTATTTCCAGAACCATCTGAAAATTAAGATTTGGCTTTTAAAAAAAAAATTGTTATTATTCAAGACAGAATCTTTCACAAAAAATATCCAGTTGTGAAACCTGCCAAAATCAAGATACATACACACTGAGAGACTTTCTCATATTTTCCCTCTTTCCTTTTCACACTGACACTACAAAACCAATAATATAAAAATTGTTCTAGTTTTGCTTTTCATTTTCCTTTATATTGCCCTCAATAATTTTGAAAGTACTTCACCTTCAAAAAAGAAAAATGAAAGTCCCTCCTTTGTGTCACTCTTCAAGCACTAGAAAGGTTTTTCAAAGTTTCAATAGCAACCTGCAGCAGAAACACTTGAAAATGCAAAAAAAATTTGCTTGTGTGGGCAGAGGTGCCTGTTCAGCTTTCATTTTATTGTCCCCAGTTGCAAAGAAATATTTGACGCTTAAAATTTCAAAGCAATCAGACTTTGGTGTTTTAAAAGTTTACAAAAATTCCTTTTGAAAAACTATGTAGTGCCAGGCAGGACAACACTCAGAAATAATCCTGACCATGGCAGACACTGGTTATTTGCATTGACATCCCAATAGTAACGAGGATCAGTAGAAACAATGCTTCCTGAATACTTGAAGCAGCAATACTCTAATACAGAAAAATAATTTACACAAACCCTATAATTTGTCTCTTACAGTGTCTCCTGTTAACGGAGGAGATCTGGTAAGGAGAAGTACATCTTTTAAAGTGGTCACTGATTCTGCATGCCATCACCTTTAGGCATCTAACGTCTGGGACTTTATGGGGACTTGCTTTTCACACATCGTGCAAGCTCAGGCCTTTCAAATGTGTTTCATGCTCAAAGTCTTCCACCAGCATATTTCTTGGCACATGCAACATAGTATATGCAGACTACACCGTAAGATAGTCACACATGCACACAGATTTCACAGACCAATAAACAGAGTCAAAAATACAAGAATTCACAATGTTGAGAGAAGAAATAGTACAAATGGAAAGTCATAGGTACAAAAGAGTGGTTTATAGCAAAACAAAACATTCTTTTTTTTAATTGCTAATGATGTGATTTGACTTCGCACCAGTAAATTGGCTTTGATCTTTGTCTGTGTTACCCTCCTGTGCACACAAATACAATAGCTGATTTCTGCTGTGGTAGCAGTGTTTTCCACTGCGAATGGAAGGGATTCACGGCCTCTCAGGCTTGGGCTGGTGCCAGGTCATGGATCTGTTGCCAAATTCTTTGCAAGCACTGTGCGGCCAGCTTGCTCTCCTGCATTGATGTTGTCCATCACTCCTCTGCTCCCTTCCACCGCTGGTCACATACAGTTCCTGCCCAAGAAGGACTTTGCTTACACGATTCAGGTAACTCAAGTAGAAGCGAATGCACTTTCTCACCTTCCACATACAGATCACTTCCTGCAGAGAGTCAAGAGGTGGCCTGAGCCTCACAGCCTGTGCTGAATAAGCAAAACAGTGGAATTGTAAAGTGGAAAATGTAAAAGAAAATCCTCCTTCAGGTCACATGTAAATGTTTGTGAGCAGGTGAAGGTGTATCACTTCAGTCAGTCTGTTGCCCAAAACCTGTAGGACAGAAAAGGTACCAACAGAAATCAGAAAAAAGCCCAGACTTAAACAGACCTTGCTAAACCTAGACCATCTCCAAACAGCTCTATAGTTGCCGAATTTGAGCAAAGTTTTTCCAAAAAAATGGAAACAGGACAAAAATGTAACTGGGTGGCTTACACGTAACTACCGGCATAGAGGTACCCTAAACCCACTATGCCTTTCTGCATGAAATAACAGCTCTAAGAGACACAAATAACTTGATTATATTCACTTCAATGTATGCAACTAAGGCACTGGCATCTGATGAAGTTTCAAAGTATTGATACTAGCTATATGATCTGTTCACCAGACCACAAAAAAAGACGTGTGGTCGCATGGTGAACATCTGCACTGGCTCTTTGGATGACTTTTCCTTCTTGACTCTGCAATGGGAAAAACTTGGTATTCATACCAACCCTTACATTTCCTTCATCTGACCTGTGTATTAAGGAATCACTAGTTGCCACATTACTCATTTTTTTTCCTTGGTCAAAGTTTTTAGGACAATAAATCTTACTTTCCCTTTCATGTTATTCCATATGAAAAACACTTTTTAAACAAAAATAGTGTGGCTTTGTCAACAAATTTGAAGCTTTGAGGTGTCCACACATGTAATCACTGGGTCTTGAAACCTTAGCACCTCAATTTGAACACAGAGAAATGCAGCCCCAAGCTGCATGTCCAGGAGAGCGGAGACCCCCTGTTAAAGGGAAGCTCCCAGACTGAGCCTTTGTTGGAGGGAAAGGACAGATTGGGTTTGTTCCCATTTTGCATCTCTATTATAGGAGTTTTTGAGTGAGGGGTGTCAATTTGTTAACTTAATTCATAAGTGGAAGAAGGATTAAAATAAAATGAAAAGGCTTTTCTATGCAAAAGATGGGTGCAGGTCCCTCAAGCAAGACTGCTGGTTGTGGCAACCATGGCTAGCAGAGAGGGGCTCAGGACAGACCACAGGGTAAGCACTGCACAGCCGGGGATCCTTTGGGGTCCCTCACAACCCCAAGTCTCCTTGAGAAGGCTGCAGAGGTGCTGGCCCACCTAACAGTGCTGGACCAGCCCCGGCCCTCTCTCCTCCTCATCCTAGTCACCAACTGGCCACTTCTCACAGGGATGCATGAGGAGATGAGGCCAACTGGGAAGGGCCCCACAGATCCCAGGAAGGAGGGGGTGTTGAGTGGGCAATCCATATGACACAGGGGTGAGGGGAGGGATGTGGTCCACAGGAAAGCACCTGCAGGAAAGCAAAGTGCCTCCCACACTTCCCACACACCCTGCCCCTCCATGTGGCACCATGTGGCCAAGGACCCGTGTCTTCCACAGAGCTCCTGGTGTAGACCATGCTTTCATTTTGGTTCCAATGCTTTTTCAGGTTTCTTGGGAAGAAGCTAAAGGTCACAAACACCACCCCTCTTTCCTGCTGACATCCCTCTTGGAAGTGTTTCACGTGTACCTGTGGTAACAGCAAATCCATTAGGCTTGTCCATACACAAGTCCCCTGGACACCCACAAAAGTGATGTCAGAGAGCGATGAAGTCCATTTCAGATGCCAGAATTATGTTTGTTATTCCAAAAATGCCTCTCACTGATAGGTTTATGCAACATTAAATTTGCATATCCAATGCTTGGTTAAGCTTTACAACTCACTTTCAGTATATGGTCAGAATCCACGAAAAAAAATTTCTAACTTAGTAAAATGTCTGCTATTATCAGGATTTACTTTGCTCTCTTCAGCTATGCAACTTGGTGCAATAGGGAACAGATCAAAGGATCACTGAACTCAGGACAAGACTCTTATTGATTCGAACCATCTGGTAAAAGGGATTTCCTTCAGTTGAGGGCATGCATCCCACAAATCACTGTAAACTAATAAAATGTAAAGTCTACAGGAATACAATGAAATATGATAACAAACTCAAGCTGTTGAATGAACAGTATAGCCAACTGTTCCCCAGAATGGTTCGTTGATTAGTCAACACCAATGCAGAAAAGCTTCACGTGGATAATTTATGGTTCACATAAAGATCATATTATTATAACATTTTCCTGTTCACTCAGAGATAATAAAAGACATACTCCAAATCAATATTTATTATTTTATTTTCCTTCCTCCCTACTGTTAAGCTTGACATCCTTCTCCTCCCCATTTATAGCCTGCCATTGCTAACTGAACCCCTTCACAACCTCTGAGATAAGTATCTGTAAGAGATCCATATATCATGATAGCAATAAACCAATCCCTCCAGAGACATTTAACCACAATGCAATATTGTCAAGCTCTGAAGAAAAGTTGTTCCCTGAGGAGCAGAACTACTGAACCTTGATTTCCTGCAGTTCAATGTCCCACAGCGCTCCTTCTCCACCCCAAATAACCCCTCTCTGCTTCCAGTACCATAAGTTCACTAGCTGTTCCCCAAGTCCTTCCATAGTATCCTCCATGTCCCTGTAACATTTTACCTTGCAGTATCTCCAGTTGCCTTTACATCTCCCAGGCTTTCTGATGACTCCACTCTTTTCTCCTTCATTCCCTTGCTGCCCTTTTCTGTCTTGCCACTGGGGCAGGAGACAACAGGTACTGGGACTAGGATGGAAATACACATTGGAGAGCTGGTTTGCCGGAAGGTGCCTGCCACCTGGCCAGCTGGGTGATGCCAAAACCAACACAGAGAACTAAGTTGTCCAGACAAGTAATGAAGAAAACCTCTGGCCTTTTCCCAGCTGCCAGGATTTTTTCAAAACCTGGTAAATTTGGGCTGCTGGAAACACTGCCCCTTCTCAGATTTGGTTTGAAGCATCTCAGAGTGTCACGTTATCAGAGGGCAATCAGATAGGCAACATAAACCCCTCACCATCTTCTCCCAACACCTCAAAACCAACCCCTTGCCAGCCCACCCCTCACTCTACTTTTCAGATTCAGTCAACTGACTTGCATAGCCCCACATGATCTTCACTATGCTGACCAAGCTCTTCTTGAGGCGGCTTTACCAGGCACCAATCATCATCCTTTTGATGTCTAGTGCTAGATTCACATTTAAAAGATGTTACTTATTATTGTCAATGTTGCCAACCCAAATCTATGAAAATGTCAAATTTGGTTATGCTGCCAATGTCTTGCACTCTCTGAGGTGGATTGTTTCTTTCATTATTGGAAGCATTATTTACACAATTTCCTTGTTCAAAAAGAAGGAAAAGAAAACAAAAAATTACTTGGAGTATAAGGAAAGCCTAGGAATTGGACTGTTAACACAAACAAGGCTGAAGGTAACACATTTCCTTGTGCAGCTCTTATAAACAAAGTTTAGCTGCCTGAATTGTAGTGGTTTATATTGTTTGGGCAAATATTGAGCTGATATCGTGATTCATGTCCCTAGTCATATTCCAAAGCAGCACTGTGTTCCCTCCACTGCGTTTTAGATGTGTGCAACAGAATGTTACTGTTTGATCCAAAATATGCTTTATGACTTGCTTCCTTTTCCTTTGGTGTATTAGCAGAGGTTTTTCGTAAGCTTGACTCCTTTTCAAAGGTTATCAGAACAAAAGGGTTCAGATTCTAATTTCATTGACTCAGAGGAAACTGAATGGGTGGGAAAAATACATTTTACATCCCCCTGTGAGCCAATAGCTTTCCCTGTGGGCAGTCTCTGGCCCTGTCTTTTCTTCCATGGCAGAAGTTTCACCTTTGAGACTTGGCTTTCACCAGGAAGAAGTCAGAACATATCCTTAAAGCCACTTTGACATCAATTGATCATTTTGCTCACCTAAGACTATCATTTATATGCTAATGGCATGTTCAAGGCTGCCATTCAGCTGTCAGCTAGTCCCCAAATGGGTACTGAAGTTTTCTTGGGTCACCTCAGCACTTAGCCATGACTCAAGACTGACAAATCAGTCGGGGCTTCTGCTGCAGTTGGTGCTTCTGGTAGCTGAAATGCAGGCTGGTCTCACCAGCTGGCTCCAGCACAGCAGCCAAGCTTGGAGAATGACAAACACCAGCTTTCTGCCACCCCAGGAGGGCCACAGCCCCACTGCTGCCCGTGGTAGGGACCGACAGCCACCAGCATAGGGCATGTGCAGGACAGAGGAGAACAGGAGAGGCATGGCAGTGTAAGAGGGATGTTAATCTGCCAGGTTTGGAGACGTCCCACATGAGAAACTTATCTTCAGGAGGCTGTCCACAACTGGGTGTCTTGCACAGCAGAAGAAGAGGAAGGACTGCATAGCCAAGGTGAAACATAGACACAACACTTTACCAGCTTGGGTCAGAGCTAGCTGGGAGATCTCCACGTCGCGTGACACCCAGATGTCTTCTAGCTTGCTTTGTGTATCCATCTTGACTGGAAGAGACCTGGCTCGTCTGTCATTATGCTCACTGTGTGGCTCTCCTCCTTCACACCAGGGCTCCTCCATGTTATCACATCGCATAGAGAGAAGAAGGAACTATCTGAAGGTATAAGACCAAGAAATGGCATCAGACATTGATAGGGCCCATAAAAACTTTAAACTGCATATAGGGCAAAACACATCCAGATAGAGCTGAGGCAGCTCAGGCTATTCTAGCCCACAACCAGGGGCGGGCCACCACCAGCCCAGGAAATTGTGAGGAGCAAAATGTTGCTGCCCACAATGTGGAAGACCGCAGTGCTGACATTCACTGTCCTGCACAAACGTCTCTGCTTGTGCCCTGATGGGCAAACCTGATGGACAGTCTACAACAGCGCTGGTGACTTACAACATGAGAGACACCCTGCTGCTTGATGTGGCAGCCCTTCCATGGCCGAAAGGGACAGCCTGCTGCTGGGAGAGCTCGTTGGGCAGCGCCGTCCTAACTCTGAAGAGAGGTTCAGACTTGGTGGATGTCAAAAACTGCTCAAAAATGACGGCAGACATGGTGTCAGTAGCTGATACGTTAGTTGTTGGGGTGCGATGATGGTGAAAAAGGGTAGAAATGACTGAGGCCATGGTCTCACACGCAGTGGCAGATCTACTTCACCCCACTACAGTCATTCCCACTCCCATCCTACCTCCCCGGCAGCACAGCTGTGTGTGGTCACACTGAGAGACACATCAGGGAACAGATCCAGATGGAAAAAACTAGTTCAGATTATTTGTTAGATCATCAGACGTTTTTGTTGGCAATGGGACAGAGTGAAGGGGAGGGAAGGGATGGAGGGGGTCAGCGGGGAGGAGAGGGGGTGCAGACTGCAAATGGCATCGCACTCGGGGGGCACACGCAGGCCAGCAAAGCCTAAGTGCTGTCTTTAAGTCATTTGGAATTCCCTTGATCTCACTGGAAAAGGGCGTCTGGATTTCACAGGCACACAGGATTTTTTTAATGTTGCCCATATCCCAACATTATTCTTATTTCATTTCAGTTTTTGGCTGGGGGGATGCAGTATGTATGTATGTTCACGCACAAAATGAGAGATGAAGAAAAGACTAGGCCAGACTAAAGCCTGCATATTCTGTGGGTCTCCTCAATAAATCTATCAATTATTCTGATAGAGACAACCCTTAGCTGACTGTAGTTCATATCATGGTATTACTGTGTGGCAGATGTTTGACTATTTTTTGAGCAAGCTACAAAATACATGTGTTTGTCACTTATTCTTTGTTCAAATAATATCCCTACATCACCAAGAAGAGAGAAAGAGAGGAAGGAAGGATCTGCACTTCCCTTGACATTACACAGTGCATTTGAACTGTGAACCTTCCCCATGCCTTGTAAGGAAACTTTGGGAATTCCAGTTAATGAGCATCCTAAAAATTTCTTTCTTTAATTTTAAACAAAAATAAATCCAAGCCTCACTCTCTGCAAGAACAAAATGTGAGAGAACACATATTGTGCAGACTCATATTGTACAGTACTGCCAACATCTGCTGCCATAATTAAAGAGAGCAGCATTAGAAGCAATAATAAAAATTAGAATAAAATACTGAAAATATGACTTTTCGGTGGTTTCAGTCTGGTAGTCAGTCTCATGCAACACACCTGAAGAGTAAAAGCCTGTTGCTTCTTTCATCACTGAAGTTCTGGCGTCCTGAGCTTCAGCAACTCTCATTATCTTCATATTCAGACTTCCACAATCTTTTATATTTATGTGTTTTAGAAATAGATATAATTACTATCACAGAAATATGCCCTCTTTTTCTGATAGAACAGCACTGCCTCCATGCTAGATAATGTGTTGCTTGATGCAGCCTCATAAGCACTTATTCTTTCATATCAGATTTTAAGAAAAAGAATATTTTTTAAGCTATTAGATTAATACATTGACTAGGTTTGTCAGAATAAAACAACAGCACTTACATTAACAAACGAAAGGTCTAGAACATCCTCAGAGGCATTTGGTTTACACTGATTGTGGATATTTTCCTGGCATGGGTTCACATTAAAATTTTTATTGCTATAATGTTAATCGCCATGTAAAATCTTACACAACCATGCCTAGAAAGCAAAATTGCAGACTGAATTTTTCATTCAGCCTATAATCTGAAATTAACTGCTGTTCAGTTACTGTTGTTTATGGAATACATTGTCCTATTGGTCTGGATGGCAGATCACAAATATAAACATAAAAGCCTTTGCCCTAGGGAATTTACAATCTGCTAGGTGAGTTCCCTTACAAATGGTGAAATAATGCAACCAACAAGCGGGTTTTTTCTAATTCTTACTTTTTAGCAATAAAACATCACCACATCTCTAATAGGAACTTCCTAAATTACCATCACTACTAGGCAAACATCTAACTAAAGCATCTGAAAAATCGTTACCATTTAAAAAAAAAATCTGGTAATTAAAGGCCATGATTAGCTCAGAAAGGTGAATTTGGCATGGTCAGCCAGCTCCGTCTGGATTTAAGATGGCTCATTTTAGATGCCATATTTTTCATATGTAATGTTCTCCGTTACCAAGGGATAATAGACTCTTCATTGAAAACATACTCAAATTGTCCCACTTGGGAGTTCTAAATTAATATATACACAGTTTGTACTTTGTATATATCAGCCAATGTGTATTATTCACGAAGAATCAAGGGCAATTTTCCAATGCCTGAGAGTTAAGGGGATTTAACATGTCAGTTTTTCTAACTCAGTGCTTTACAATACAATCCCATTGCTGTATAAATCACTGATAAATAATAACCCCCTTAATACTATCTTCACCTTCCATTAACCAAAATGTTCTTAACTTTAAATTGCAAAATTAAATAAAGGAATATTGCTCTATCACATATTACATGCACTGTTCATCATTTTACTGTTCAATAAAAAAGAATGTAACAACAGGATTCAGCCTGTAGGTTCACTGTTAGAGAATTTTAATCAACTTCTACGCTGCACCATTTCAGCTGGAAACGGGCAGATGAAGGTCTACAGATAAAGTTTCTATGTAAAAAATATTTCTAGATAAAACCACAATTTTATTTGGCTGGTTTTTTGGAAAATGCAGTTACTCTTCAGAAGTGTAAATCAGTGGTGGCTATCTTTTTATACTATTGCTATTTACATTTCTCTTACTGTTAGTAACTCTACATCTATTTCATATATGCCAATTATATATAACATGGGTATATTTGCAACAAACTATAGTAAAAACACAGCTGCAACAACCAAAATACACATGAAAACCTTCAAATAGGTCCACCACAAAAAAAGTAATGACTAATGAGCATCTGTTCAGGCCTCCCTCAAAGGCCAGCAAACTCAACTGCTTTGATGACAGAAAGGATAGACTATTTAGTTGTGAACCAAGGTGAGAAACTTCAGCCACTGTCACTGTCCAACATGACAAATAATAATGATGTGTTTTGATGGTAAATTTCTCTGTTGATTTCATCTACATACAACCTTTTCTAAGTGATGGGTTACTGATGGTGTTAATATACCTAATGGCAGCATCTTTTCATTCAGCAATTATTTTTTTTTAAGGTTTCAAAGGTATAGCTCAAAAGAAATTCTTAACAGATATTAGAAAGTACCACAAAAACTTCATTGCTTACATATACAAAAACAGACCCACATATTTGTCTTGATTCCCACTCCCTATTTTTTCCCTCTCCATCTTCAGTGAAATTATTCTGAGCTCCACCTTGCTCTTCATAATTTGTCTTCCAATTGCATCCTCAGGTTTGCAGCTTCTGTATTTTTCTTCACTTAAGTTCATAATTAAGGTACCTAGGGTCCTTGCTTTGGCAGCAAAGGGTGCAACTGTATTTCCTGAGTCATGGTAGGATGCTGTAGTCCAGGCACTCCCCAGCTGCATTCTGTTTGGCACCAGTTATCCATCCATTCAATGTTAAGGCAGGCGACAGTAGCACACCTGTTGCAAGGATTATTTCCAATCTTGTGCTTGGTATTCTCAGTGCAAGCTGAAGTAGATGTTCTTCATATGGCAGAAGACAACCAAGAAGAACCTATTTCACCCCATTTGTCACAGCAGAGTTGCTAACAGTAGTTGTTGTCAGCTGTTGCAATTTCAGGGGTACACAGATGACTCAAATTCTTACAGTTTTTGAAAACTGTGATGAAAGCTCCCATGTTTGCCCAAGCTGAGCAAAATTCTGTTGTGCTCTCCCTTTGCACAGGTTGTACAATTCCCAGAATTATTCTGTCTTCAAAAACATGAACGTTATTGCCCCTCTAAAAGGCATGCAGGCAATCAGTGGCTTGTATGCATGCAAGTACCAAGCCAACATATACTTTATTATTCTAAGTTCATCTTTCCCAGGTCTATGTTCCAATTTTCCAGTGCACTGGCTAGAAATAGATTTGCTGAACTCAAAAAAGATCACTGTTTTCAGTAGTGATCATGACTGGTTTTATCCACCATTTGAGGCCTAGAGAACAAGCAAAATAATTTTTTCATCTGCCTTCTCACTGCAAAGTTTGAGAAGTTGAGTTCCTCACAGTGGTCACTGATTAGCTTGAAGTAGAGACATGTGCCTGTGCTCTAGAGAATGATGTCATATAATTTATCTTCATAATACATTTTTCCCAGTCTTTGACCAAGAATTGGAGGAGGAACAACTCATTCAATTTTTCTGTGCTGCTGAGTCTTGCAACCAGTATCTACAAGCACAGACTGTATGCTTCTATTGGATGCACCATGGCATTCCTCACCAGGTCTGGTGCTTCTGGTATCAGTCATTTTTAAGGTGGCTCTGGCAGCTGGTTGGCCAACAAGTGGATCTGTCTTGTGAAGTAGTTTATTATACAAAAAAGTTCATCGTACTGAAGGAATTTAAATATCACCTCTGGTCTGCTTCTCTGGACAACCTCATTCATTCCCACTTAAAGCCTGTGACATGAGTGTAAGAAACACAAAATGCTATTAGGTTTTCATTTTTAACACCTTTTCGATGTCTGCATTATACTTTAATACATGATTTATAAAAATGAGTAATTGTAAAGGACTGAGTTAAAATGCTCTTGGCATATATCATCAGAAACATTGTTGATCCATTTAGGCACCTCTTCCAAGTGGGCAACATCAAATTTGACTATTCTGTAGCCAAAAAATGAATTAATTCCATACTAATCTAAAGTGTTTCATCTCTGACTGTGTCAAGCCTGACAACACAGGTATTATGCCATCCCTTCAGCAGTTGCTGTGCAGAGCCTCAATCTATGGTTCTAAATTCTACACATATTCCTTGAAAACATGTCTCCTGGAAACGTTTGCCAATAGTAAACAGAAGACTGCAAATGGTTTTGAGGTCACCATCCTAGGAATGTTTCCATGCACCCTATGCATTTATGCACATGACCTTTGCACAGAGTTTAAGCAAAAACATTTACATTGGCAGCTCTAATATTTCCAGAGTCATTGGTACTTAATGTCCCTGCTTATTGCAGGGGAGATGGCAGAGGGCAGGTGGTCTGCACAACGGTGGCTTCCCAAAACATCTTTCCAGATGGAAGTATTGAACCTTGTAATGCTGGATTGTTTTTGATATGACAACAAATTAATGTCTTTACGGGGTGCTCTCCTGCATGCACTACATCCCTGGTGTGCTCTGCTGGTCCATAACCTGAGAGGACCTATCCCATCCCTAACCCTGCAGGCTGTCTCCTATGTTGAGTTTACATCTCACAGCAATGAATTCTAGGTTTTCTGGATATAGTCTTACAAATTGCAACAGAACAACTCCACTTATGCAATAGCAGGTATCCTCCACTATCACTTACTGAAGTCTATCAGCATGGCTCACACACAGCGTCCTGTGCAGAGAAGGAAAAATATCTAGTAGCAGCACAACATCTTACTGAGAAGTTGATGGTAGGTTGTCTACCAGGACTAACGGGTTGCCTTCCTCTCCCAAGTTACTGAATGAGACACATGATGTCCCAGCCTGCTTAGTATTTAAATGCTGTTCACATTCCTTGTTAGCCTCATAACGTGACTTCCTAAAAAATAGCAGGAAATGTGCTTTAGGAGATGATTTGTTCCACATGTGACTGTAAAAGACTGTTGACTGAAGAAGTCTGTCAAAGGGGCACGGAAGACACAGAAGTCACGCGACTTCTGAAGATCAAACTGTGGGTCTGCTGACACTTAATGGTATAAACTCAGGGTTTACTCCTTTGTGAGCCACTCAGATTTACAGTGGTGGGATCTGTTAGTTCATGTGATGAAGGGCTAATCACCATAAACGCAAAGGCCTGGAGATAAGCAGGGGACAGTACCAGGCAGAGGAAGCCAGATAGCACCTGGACGTGGCAACTACCAGGGATCTCAGCAGAGAACAGCCTGGCCATAGTCTGTGTGTCAGAGGAGTCTGCAGGAGATGCTCTCACCAAACAACCTTGCAGACCAAGCAGGATTACTGCCTGCAGGTGTATGGGACTCATTATGGGATAAGCATCTGGGGAATGGTGCAGAACTTACTGCACGATGTTTGAAAGGGGTTAGTGGTAATGTGTGAGACATGGAATATTAAGGATAAAGACCAAAGGCAAGAACAGGAGGATGAAGGTTGCTTGTGAAGGAACAAATGTGGAAAAATACAGAGGTAAGTGGATAAAAGGAGTCAGTTGTATGGAAACAGGCTATTGGTCAGTCTGCAGGTCTGGTCATGCCCCATGCCTGATCACCACAGTCTTCTAGTTAAACTGTATTTCTAACTACTTTCCTGGGTGAGGGACTCTGTGTACGTGTGTGTGTGTGTGTACAGGGATGTGCATGCAGCAGCTGGAGTCAGGCCATGCATCAGAGGGTGGACACATGTATGTGTGTGTGTGTGTGTGTGCGTGTGTGCACGCGCATGCGTGCCTAACTGCTAGCAATTGGGCTGGAGTGGCAGATCCATCGTTGCAACCACATGAACGTCCTGGTCTCCAAGTTAGCAGCCAAGACAAAATCAATGGCAGAGATGCAGAGGTTGGGCAGAGCGTGGGACAGTGCAATGTGTGACCTGAGAAGCCCTCACATCCACCCGTTCCCAGCCATCAGGCTGGAGCACCTCACCCAGCTGAGACAGGCAGACAAGGCTGCAGGCAGGTGACTCAGCAGACCTCCATGCATGCGCTTGTCGAGGTCCCAGGTCACAAGGAGCATGTTCTCAGCCTATGCAAGTCTTGTTCTCCCAAGACAGGAGAAGGAGTAAGAACCTGAAGCACAGCTGGCCACACAAGGGCAGCTCTGACGTGGAAGACACACATAGGAGCTCAAGCACTTTGCAGTACTACACTACCTAGAGGCACCCGGTGCACACAGGGTACCCACGAGACAGACGCAACCTGTCCTGTCAAACAATGTGATGGGAAGTCTGGAAGTGGCATGACTGACTTCCAGGTGGACAATGCTGTGTCCCGAGGGTGTGGAGTGTAGCGGTGGTATGGCCCCTGCCTCACAGGATGGTGCACAGCTGTGGACCTGGAGCTGTCCTTCCCTCTCTAGCTGCAGCTGTCACATCTGTCTCCTGATTCAGGGGAACAAGCAGGGCCAGCCACCCTCACCCCACTGGCTGTTGCTGCAAAACAGACAGTGGGGAGACAGGCCCTTAGGCTGCCCCCCTGCAGCTGCTCCTGTGCAATCATGCCAAAATCATGTATTTGCATTCACTTGTAGCCCAGGCACTGGTGCCGAATTCTTAATAAAACAGACTTTCATAGGTTACAGCAAAGATGCAAACAGATGGCATAAGACTTCAAGCGCAGCTGATGTGAAGAGCTGTCATAAGGAACTGGGAAGTGCTTTCCCTTTACAGTGTGGTAGGACAGGGTGGCTCCGGGCTATGCCACACAGCCTTGCCAAAGGCATCGCACCTTTCTGCTGATGCAGGCTGCAACACCGGGTTCCCAGGGAGCTTCGTTGGAAGTCAAGCAAGAGGTATCTTTTAATAAGTGAAAGGAGGGGGGCGAGGGGAGAATCACTTTCTTTAGCAACTGGCTTCACTTCAAAACTGCAATCTGATCGCAGGGCTCTGTTTCTAACTCAAGCGTAGAGGAGGATCATAACAGCCCTGAATTTTGTATTAAATGGAGCATGTTAGAAAATACTGTGCACATCTGAGAAACAGCAAGTCTAGGCATTAAAAAAACATGCCTCTCTAAACTTGATGAAAGTAACAAAGGATGTTCGGCTTTGAACTCCCAACTACAAGTGTTCAGGGGACAATAGATCTGTGCAAGTAACATGCAATTTGTAATTGATTTGATTTATTAGGTTCTTTTTCTGCTCTCTGAATATCTACAAACAAGCTACAACTTTTACATGCATTTGCTTATTCAAATGCATTTGATTAACAGTAGTCAGAATTTTTGACAAGGTGAATTGATCATAAATAATCAAAATCTGAATAGTGTTGCATAGCTGTAATTTGTTAGGGAAAAAGACATGCTTTAACACACCAGCAAAGCACAAAAGTATCTGTAGGTAGAAGTTGATTTCTATATTTATTTATCTGTTTGGCTCCGAAGTTGACTCTCACCCAATATTTGTGCCAGGATAACTATTGTTCGTATAGGCACAGATTGCAAAGATTGACGTTTATAGGCATGTTCACTCAAACTGAATTCATTTAAAACCTCAGCCACTGTTTGCATACTTTTAATTACATACTAAGAGCTGGCAGTGCAAGCAACAGAAAAAAAATATGCAAAGAGAGAAGTCAGACATGCCTTAAAAAGTAAGCTCCTTCTTCAAGCCTCAGCAGCCAATATCAGAGCTGGCCCTGAAGAATGAAGAGCAGAAAAGAGAAAACAGTTCTCATTTCTCCAACTTCCCAAGTTGCATCCAGTGAATCTTCTCTGCCTCGCTCTTGCTTTGTGCAGACCACTACTGTGTTAGCAAAGCCATTTTCTTTGCCCAGAAAATGTGAATATTCCTTGTGAAGAGCACTTGAATCATAGTGGGGGGCTGGGGGGGTGGGGGGGTGGTGAGGACATACTGCAGTGGAGAGAGGTTTCTCTGAAAATAACCATAATGGATTCATTTTCATTCCTGCATTAAGGGACTTGCTTCAGAGCAGAAGAGTAGCCAGGCTCCTTCAGTGATAATCTCCCCTTTTCCTTTTGCCTGGTATCACACCAAGACTGAATGGGGAAATATTTTTTCCCCTGGGCTCTGCCCTGTGGTACCCACCTCTGGTCCTCAGGCGCTCTGCATTGTATAGGGCCAGGGCAGGTGGGGGATTTGCGGTCTAAGAGTTAAAGCAGGAGGAAATAGAGACAGGACCCCTGGATTACAGTCTTTGCTCTGAGATCGAGGTAAACAGTCACTTATATTCAAATACAAAACTTCCCCTTTGAATTATTTTTTCCATTCCCTACCAATACCGTCTTATCTCCCTAAAATGGTCTTCACTTTTAAAATCAATTTATAACCAATCAGACAGCTAAAATAGCTTCTTACAGTAGGTGTCTTTAGTCAATGACTGATTTGCATTAAGAAAGATATGACAGCCAAGTGTGAAGAGAAAAGAATGATAGTTTAATTTTAGAAAAATTCCACATTCATCTGAGAAATGATTACTAAGCACTGTATATGTTCATACATAAATTATTTCTAAAAATGTGAAAAGATATTAAAATGCTAAATATTTTCTTGCAGCGGGAGCAGGAAAGCTCCAGAACAGATGCTGTGGCCTTTCACAGGGATGGAGCAGACTCATGCCCCAGAGAGGCACCCAGCGGTCCTGTGCCACTGACTGTGGCACCGAGCAAGGACAAGAGCCAGCGGCCCAGGGCAAAAGGGGCAGAGGGGCACGGGAAGAGAGGGAGGATAAGACAGAGGCAAAAGCACCTTCCAGCCTCTCTGGGGATGGGTGAGAAGCCTCCCCTTCGTGCTCCGCACATGTGAGCACCGGGACACGCATTCTGCCAGTGGGGCAGGCTCTGCGCAGCGTCAGACAGGCCTGGGGGCAGTGATGCACGGACATGTCATCATGGAGATAAATAGAGATAAATAGCGAGGGTCCCAAGCGGGCGGGCTGGAGAGGCTGGGCAGCCTGCTCTGGCTGTAACCCCTGCAGAGCCAAAGGCAGCTCCAAGGAGCGTGACACAGCCGTCAGGAGGACGTGCCAAGGAGCCAGGTGCCAGAGCCTGAAATAAGTTCTACAGCTTGTCAACAGAGCTCTGTCATCTCTATCCAGAAAAAGACTAATAGTGGGCTGACGCCTGGCACTGACAAATTACCAGGTTGCTGGAATCTGGATTTGGATTCATTGCTGAGTTTTGTTTTGATTTTTTAAGGATATCTTTATTTTACCAGGACAAGCTCTTTTCTTTGTCCTCTCATGGTCCAAGCTGGCAAAAAAGCAGCCTGAGATCTCCCACAGAGGAAGCCCAGACCCTGCCAGGGGCCTGCGCACAAGCGTAGGACATGTGCAGAGGCAGCAGGGACCTCCTTGCAAGATGAATTGTAGGCTCAGAGCCTACGAGGGAAGGAAGGGAAAGAGTCAAGAGGTGAAAAAGCTGTGTGAGGAGGGAGAAGGGCTACAAGAAGGTCGCTGCAAGACCATTAGAGCATAATATTGTGGTTTTTACCAGATGCGTCTCATTTTTCAGTGTCAAGAAGAGGATGAGCATGCAGTGTTTGTCCCATGCTAACACGCCCTGAGAGAACAGACATCAGTCACCAGCTGTGCCACATTTTTATTAGATGTTTCACAGAAGCATCCCTCCAAGTAGGGAATAACTCCATGCATCACAGTCAGGTTTGACAGGAACATTAAAGGCAATATGTGTTTTGATATATCAACCCAAATTTGTAGGCAGCAGAGGTCAGACTTGATGTAAAAAATTGTTAGAATTATTTTTCATGAAAAAGTTAAGTTTGTGGCCCCTAATGAAGATATTACTATCTTACATAAAGATCTGTTCCAAACAATCTAAACTTGTGTTATCTGACATTTTAATTAGCCTCATCCCATTGCCTTGGAAACAACCTGTCTCCCTGCATTATAAGTCCTAGAGCACTTGACACTCTAATGCACAAGTCTGTTTTAGAAAGACAGCAAACTTTTATTAGTGTTGACTTCGTTGCTACACACTAGAACTGCAGTATTTGACATATTCACTCTGCACATTGCCTAACTTCCCTGAAATATAACAGGAAACTCTTTCCTGGCTTCATTCAGAAGAAGAAAATTATTGTATAAGCAAATTAAGTCACATGGAGGACCAGACCTTTTCAGTTTTTTGTTCTTAGGAGACAACAGAACAGGAACTTCTCTTTCCAGAAAAGTACACCCACGAGTACCAACAGAATGACTCCAAGTTCCCTCACACAGACTTCTCAGTGGACCTTATAGCAGAGGTAGGAATAAAGTAATTCTTTGTATACGGACTGATCCAAAGACTGAAAGACAATGAGAATATTCTCAGCAGGCTTGGGAGCAGACTTTGAAGAGAGTAGGTACCTCAAGGTCCATAACACTTTACAGCCTTTGCCCTTAGTTTACATCCCCTCTCCCAGTCCCAGTGAAAGTTTGGGAAAAGCAGAACACTTCCAAACATGCTGCTTTTTTTTGGCTTCACTGCTGAGATCTTCAACAACTACCCATTGCCACAGTAGAGATGCCGTTGAAGTGTTATCAAAACATCAGTTGTTATTGTGTATTGGCCTGGACCAAGCTCAGCTCATTCAGAGCAGTGTGCTTCCATGATCTCAGTACGATGCAAGCACACTACTCATTCCTTTGCAAATATAGCACTGTCGGTGTAAGGGATTTCTTTGTCTCCTGAAAATAATGTAACTACCCTATAAAACATCACACCATTGTAGTATGACACTGAACCATTTCAATTCCTTCAAAACTGCTTTGAAACTATGCAGAACTCAACTATTTTCCACCCAGGACAATAAAGAGTAAGATGTTTTGTTTTGCACAATTTCCTATTAGAATTTTTTAACAGATTTGTCCTGAAACAGACAAACATAAATTTTAAGCACTACATTTTAGACAGCAATTTCACACATACACAGAGTGGTCAAAATACTATACAACAGAACATTTCAGTGGTAAAAGGATTATGTTGGCTTACACCAAAAGCTGTATCTCTAATTTATTACTTATGCATTCAGAGTAATAAATTAAAAAACTGGTGGGAAATGAAATTTTTTCATCATCAGGGCAAAAGGTTCATCAGATGAGTTTGGGCCAATTGTCTGAAATAGGAGTTGAAAAGCGCCATCCCCAATCCAACAGTGGCTCCAGATTTCCATTGTTCAGGGCAGAGCCCCAGATTCCAGAGGTTCAGCTCCCAAGATTCACGTTAATTTGTTAAATCTGTTTTCTTAGCCACAATGTATGGGTTTTCACCCAAGACTTCTCTACAACAGAAGACCCTCACCGCCTCCATTTCTCTGGACTGCTTATTGCTGAAACTACTTTCTAGTGCTTTTGAAAACAGATCAGCTGGCTGAAGCCTAACAGGAGCCACGTGCCAGAAAATATCTCAAAGATTTTATTTCTTTCTGGACGAAGTTTACAAAAAGAACACTTTTCCTTTCTTCCCCAGGTAAAAGCTCCTTCATTCACCATGTGGAAAGGCAATTTAATGACATCTTTTCTTTTCAGATAGCGTGCTCTTTTTCAGGGCTACCACAGAAGTAGTTTGCTCTGGACCCTTGGCCCATTTTCTACAGCAAGCTGACAGTGCTGATTTGATGGGCTATGCCCATGTGGGAAAGAAACGGTCCTTTCAGGAGCATCTGTGGGATGTATTTTCCCCATTAGGAGTCTCAGAGAAGGGTGATGAGGCAGGAGAACCAAGCCACTTGTCTCTATGTAGGTGCCCCAGGATATTAAAGTGCTTTTACTCTTCAGTCTTTCACTGCTAGTCAGAAGGGTCTGTGTAAAAAATACAGAATCTGCCTTAAAGGTCTGGGTAATTCATTCTTGTTCCTCATCTAAGCTCACAGAAACAAGGCAAGACAAGCCCAGGCTTAAACCCCACCAAAAGGTCCCCAGAGGTTTCTACAGGACACCCACACTTCAGAGAAGGGGAGCAAATCACAACAAAATCTGGGCAGCCATGGTCTACCTCCCTGGGTAGACCTGGACTCCTTGACAGAGATGTGGTCAGACAGCATTTCCCCCACTCTTTGCAGTCACTGCAGGACTGCCTGCAGACTCAGGGAGTGTAGAGGAACTGTAGAGGGTTAACTAACATTGATAATATACAGTTGTGGGCTTGCTTCAGGGGTGGTGGGTTGGCTGTCGTGGATAATGTACAGCTGTGGCTTGTTTCCACTAAGTAGGTAAATAACACTGAGGAGCACAGAGCAGGAGCACTGGGTGAAGAGAGAGGCAGTGGATGAAGAGGAGCCCTGGAATGTAGGCGAGGCAAGGAGAGGCCCTGGGAGAAGCTGAGAGAACAAGGGGGCCTGAATGAGGAGAGGCTGGCTGGAGGAGAAACCAGGAAGCCAGAGGCAGGAAGCAGGGTGGACTGGCCTGAAGAGGATGAAGAAACAGCATGGACATTAGATGAACCATTGAAACCTTGTGTGAGACTGATGGTGGTATGGGATGGTAAAAGCCTTGTTGCAGCTTAATAGTTTTGTTGTGCTGTGACAAGGGAGGACGTGTCCACCATCCTTAAAGGGTAGTCCAGCAAGGACATAGAAATATAACACATTCCTTGTTCTACTTCATGTGTTCATATCTGGAGAAAACCAAACCAGACTCCTTGCACTGCACTACCAAGTCCCCAGCCACAGGGTGGTCTCTGCTCTGTGGGCATCCCGCTGCTTTAGAAGCCCCCTCTTCTCCTCCCTGGGGCTGCAGTTACACAGACCATGTGCAGGCTGCAGATCTAGTCCTGAATGCTGTCTGCAGTCATCACCTGAAATGACTGCCTGGCACAGTCAATCAATTTTTTCCTTTCTAGGCACACCTGAGAAAAGCTATACATTTTTCCAATGCAAGGTGACATCCTGCTATTAATATGTGACCGGGAGCCAAAGACCTGCAGGAGCCCCACTGCATGCATGAATTGCACCCAGCTGCATGGCAGCTGGGAAGAGAGTAGTGCTGCTTTCTCATTTACCCAGATAAAACCCAAATGTTTCCTCCCAAACTGAGCTGAGCTGCAGCTAGTCTGTACCAGCTGGTTGTCACATTGAGCAAAGAAAGGAGGGAAATGGATTTCTTCCTGTTTTCCTTACTGGTCAAAAGATTAAAAGCAATATAGTGGTGTTGGTCCCTAGGTATTGTCTGATTAATATCCTGTTACCCGGCTGGCAAATTGCCAAATTCACCTCTCTTTAAATGAGGGACTGTTCCATGAACTCAAATGGATTTTATTAGCATAACACTAATAATTCAGCTCTTACAACCCAGAGGAAATATTATAAGTAAATATAGGCATGCATTGCCTATCAAGGTTCCCTCTTGCTTTCCTTCTAGGTAGACAGAGAACCGCAATGCATCAGATATTTCAGCACCACAATCAGGTCAGAAGGGTCTAATTTTACAGGAAAAGTGTTATGAAGCAAAAAGGTCATAAGCTCTGAGAAATTCCTTCCTCCCAGCAGCATCTAGAAACTTGTCCCACTGGGTTTTAATAGTGTTGATCAGTAAGATGTAACACAGAGAAGACTTCTTCCCTACCTCCAGGTTTCTTGTCTAGTTAGGACATTCCTAGCTGAATGTTGTCTGCTGGCCCGTAGATCAGCTCCCTCTCTTGCTTGACTCTTCTAGCACATTTCACAGTAATAACCATTCTGAATTCTCCAGCATGTCATTTCCTTTGTTCTTCTTTGTAGCAGAGGCTTATAGCCAAGCTCAATTTAGAAACCACCAGTACGAGGCTGGAGTTAGCAGCCCAAAAGGTACCTGAGATTGCTTCATTCATTCCATGTTATTCATGTTTGGGAGCGCAGTTATGACATGCCTATCTTTTGCCTACTGTCTGCATCAGCCACTCGTGTCAACAGGGATTTCAGAGGAGATAACTCCTCTCTGTCACCTCGAGCAGCAGTTGCTTCCCAAATAGTGCTCCCTGAGGGACTGACATGCCACAGAAGATAAATGATCTGAGGACACTCACTAAAAATACCGTGTGTTAATTCCCCAATTAGAAGTCTCAAGAGGAGAATAATGAGTGATCTGTTAGCAATTCTGTAGGTTCACAGTTGTCTGATATCCCACATTTGGGAGCTACTGCCCTCGGGTAGCAGCTAATTGGCCCCAGTTACCATAGTGCCTCACAATCTTTAATGTATGTATCCTCACTACCGCTCAGTAAAGCAAATAAGGACTGATTTCAGTTAGACAGACTGGGAGCTGCATTTCAGAGAAAGCAGGGAACTGACTTTACAGCATTATACTACAAATATAAATCACAGAGTGAGGCAAAATCCAGGTCCTGACAAGTACTTTCTACACACAGGGAGAAACTGGCCGCAGAAGAAGATGTTTCTTTGGGTCAAACCCATTTATTTACAAGGACTGCAAAAGTGCTGTTCCCCTGTCAAAATCAAGCCACCAGCAGTTTCTTTGCCTAGCCCCTCGCAGCCAGCTCTGTAACCAAAAAAAAGCTGTCACAAGGCCTTTTCTTGAGTGAAGCTCCTGTGATTGCTCTGTCTCCTCAGTTTTGCGTTACTTTCTGCCTCTGTCTCTTCAGAAGTCCTGCTCCTCCCACACAGGCAGGCACACAGAGCTCATTACCTCTCCTTCCAGGGCTTGCTCATTTATTCTCACAGGCCAGCATAATTCAGCCTTTGCCAGAGCTTAAGAACTTGCTCCTATGGTTTTGGAGACTTGGTACAACCAGGGAGTTGTGTTACTTGTGAGACTTATCTTGAACAAAGCGTGGCTTTAAGCCCACTCACCCCCTGCAAACGCACCCAGACTGCAACAGCGCTGAGATACCTCAAGATATTTTTTTTTTTAAATGCTCCGTCAGCATTGATTTCAATAGGAAGCTGGATGCCTGATCTGCTTATGCACTTCTGAAAATCCTATTAAGTGCCTCTTTACTTCTCTAGGTGCCTAAATATACTTTTCTTAATTTGTCTCTAAATGATTTGCATCCATCATCAAGATTTGTGAGAGTGCGGCTCGAGGGGAGACGCCTCCCTGTCACAGCCCTTCCGTGCAGTCTGTCACTTGTTCAGATACCTAAACCGGGAACCGAGCTCTCGCGAAGATGCTGTGACAGTGTGAAATATGTCTATTAAACTGTGAACACTCTTCGAGCTGTTGCCTCCTTGTCTCATTACACCTCCCATCCTGTGCTGAGCACATGCACCCTCTCCCCCGGGGAGCCCTCACCACGGGGTTATCACGGCTTCATCTCCCTTTCCACCGCCGACCCAGACCTATACAATTTTCTGCAGCGGGCTTCAGCTGCAGATGGAGCCGCAGCTCCTGGATGAGAGCAGGGAGATGTATTTTGGGAGGGGGCAGGGACGGTTTGGGTGCTCAGAGGCAGCAGCCAGGACAGCAGCAGTGTCTCACCTTGACCCCCAGGCACTATGAAGAAGTGTGACCAAACCAGGCAGTGTATATAAACATTTACTTCTAAGGACGTCCTACAGAATTAAATGCCTGGGGCTCAGAAATATCTTTGCTCAGCTTTTGTTACCTTCCTTGTCTTGTTGTTACTGAAACTCAGTCACAGGCAAGAAAAGCCGTGAGGGGATGTATATCTGAGAGGCTCAAAAAAGCTGAGGCTCAGCTGTACGTTTTGTGTCAACAGGATGGCCAAACACACCCCAGTCTGGAGAAAGGGGGCTAAAAAAGGGTCTGTGCCTTTAGACCCAGCACTAGCTGCAGTAACTGCTTCCTGCAGCCAATGGATGTAGAAGTGGAGCCACAAAGAAACTGAACTGGCCATGACCAGGCTGGTACCCACCTACAGACAACCTCTTGGGAAAGACGGGCCCCGCTGGGGTCCTCAGCAGCTCTGCCCCAGCCCCACTGCAAGCCTTGGTCAGAATGGAGAAGAGGGAAAATTAGCACCTCTGGGAATTACAGTTTAAACAGTCCTCAGAGCACCTTTAGCTGTTCTTAGGATGAAAAGAAACTTTGCAAGGGGGATTAAAGTTAGGACAGTTGGTTTTGATATGGAAGAGCAGCTATTTAAAAAGAGCAATGAAAAATGGGAACCTATTCAGAGATCTACGCATACTTTAAGAGAAATCTAGAAAAGTGCAAATCTGGAAATGCTCTGAATTTGGTCAGCTATTTCTCCCCTTACAGACCCTCTGCTGCAGCCCAGAAAGCCTTGATAAACCAGAGCTTAAAAGTCCACTTGGCCTTTGCCACTGTTTTCTCTCTGTATTAATTCTGTTTGCTAATACCCACAGCGTGGCAGCTGAAGCGCACCAGCGCTCGCAGCAGCCCCATCAAGGACCCGGCCCGTGAGCTTCAGTCAGCAGCTTCTGTGCTCCCAGGTCTTTCCTTGCACAGCGTCAGCTTGAGCAAGTCTTACAGCACACCTGCGCTTTAGTCATCTGTCTGCAATACCATAGTAATAACAGTGGCCCTATACAATCCTTACAGTTTAATTAGTTACCATTTGCATTTGCAGTGGCCACTGACAGTTGTACTGCTGACAAATCACCTTTCTGGAAAGAGCGAATAAACTCCCATATGAAAAACCTAGCAAGTTACAGTTTGCTGATACACAATGAACAGGCAGACAGCCCAAATCCAGACACACCAAAAAAAGAGAATAAAACCCCCTGATTTTGCTCATCCTCCCATTGCATCTGTCGCGATGAGCAGACAGAGGAAGAAAGGGTTACATTTGTTCCCAGCAGGAAGCGATGGGAGTATTTTTGCCTTGTATCTGCCAAGCTTGCAAGGAAAATCCCCAAGCTGGATTTCCTCGGGGAGCAAATGTTAACTAACGAACAGAGAGTTGGACGTGCTCTCTTTCTTGGGAGAGGAGCAGGGCTTCCCTCAGTACTGCTTTGCAGAAAATAGTTTGCATGAGGCCTAGAGCCAGGGACCAGAACATAACCTAATTAAGCCAGAAAGGGTGATTAGCTGTTTATTTTGATGATGTTCAAGCCATGCACTCACATTATACACTGCCCTGGGAGAAAAAAGATGCTGTTTATACTCCCAGATCTAAGAGATCAGCAGAGTTTATTTTCCCCTACAAATGAAGTCCTGTTCTACTTACATTCTTTCAGTTGAGATCAGATCTGTTTATTTTCACTCATCTGCAGGAAATAGAAATATTTCAGTCTGTTATCCTGAGTCCCAGGAAGCAGTTTTTATTGCTTAACCATGGGCAAAGGCAAATCAGTCACAGCCTTCACATGCTACCTCAAAAGATTTGTTTAGTAGTAGTACATTAGTGGCAAAAGGATTTACAAAAACCCATAGTGCAAATTCTCCTTCTTGAACCTTTTCCAGAAGGCATGAGAAACTTTGTTAAACTCCTCAGATGACTGGTGCTCCATCACGGGAGACAGAGTTGATCAAGTTCTCCTTCTTCCCAGCAGGCACCTCCATGTATCAATGCTGAGCTGAGGGGTTTAATGCAGTATTTTCAAGCTCGCTGCTTCTGTACTCTGTTGAATTAGTTGCTAATTTGTGAGAGTATCTGGAAGCACGGCACTGAAAAATGAAAATGCTGGTGGGAGAGAAGAAAGGTGCAATGACACTCACCACACATGACTTCTGGTCAGACCAGTGGCAACCGGACAATGACATCTTCACAATATGTGTAGCAAACCCTGCCAAAAGCTACGGTGAGATCCCACTTCAGTGTTTCCAAATACTTGTTCGAGTAGGCTTCATATTTAATTATAAAACAATCCTCTTTCGCTAGAGTTTGCTAACAGGATTTGTTTGCATGCTTTGATCTTTTATTTTTAATCATCTCTCGTGTTCATGAAGCCTTTGGTAAGATTCTCCACTGATAAAAGTGCTCGAATTATAACAAATGGACTACAAGGTGACAACATATCTTAGAGAGGGTTTTAATTCCTTTGAAGTTAAGCTTTTTTGATGGTCAATTAAATTATTTTAATTGTATCTTATTTATGTTAAACTTAAGACTGTTTTCCAACTACTGGAACTTAAAAATTCTGCATAAACCAGGCAACTGCAAGTGCTGTGAATATAAATTTTATCTGTTGACTACATTCAGCAAAAGAAACAATCAAGAATGCACCGAACGTCTAATACTGTGATGAAGATAGAAATTACTGGCAACCAATTATAAAGATATGGAGCAGCAGAAGGTACAGCGTGTTATATACATTATGGGCCTGCCAGAATAGGCTACTTAGGGATGTACAATAATAATTTAGACTGTTGATCATAATAATCTCATGCTGGTCATAACTGTCTGGCTGTTATTTTATGCTTCCCCAGCCTGTTTGCTGAATCTGTTTGCTGATTTTTGTACTTGTTTATAGTTTGCAAATTGTTTGAGGCAAAGTGAATTTTGCTGTTTGTTTGCACAGCACCAGCTCTCGAGAAAGGGATGGGAACCTCTATGATCTCCATTGCTGAAAATAATTAAAAAATCCCTAATGGACGCAGTAAAAATTCTTCTGTAAGAAAAACAAACTCAGCTGAACTCTAGCTAAATTAACTGATATCCCTCATGATCTACCAATTTTCATGATGGATTATGGGGAAGCTTTATGAAGTTCAAAAATAGCACTGTGTTTCTCCCTCCTCAACCTCATTGTCGCGGGGTCTGATGGCTATCAGAAGATCAATCTGCCGCAAGCAGAACTTCCCCACTACATTGAACATAATCCTCCAGTTCACTGGTTTAAGTGAGTCTTGAAGGATTACTTTTCAGAGTAATGAGGGGTAAGATGTTTCCCAAGATAGCTAGGCAGCCTGCATGGGTTTTCAAGATGAGCCAGTACTTGAAAAGTTACAAAGTGCCACAGCCTTTACCTAGGTATTTTCCCTTTTTCTCACAAAAAGGCCAGGTGCTCTGAGACATCCACCTTCCTGGGTGCAAGTTGCTCATGCAGATCCCAGAGAAAAAAGTTCTTGAGGTGCAGATGTTTCTCTTGTTTGTCTGTGTTTTTTCCAAATAGCCTTATTTTCTCTCCTTATTACAAAGAAATTAAAATTCTTTTCTGTTCTATTTTCAAATGTTCTCTGTGATTTCCAGGGCAACAAAAGATACTAAGGTAAGATCACTTTATTTGCAGGGTTTTCATACAGCAGAGAAGTGATAGCCCACAAGCTCGCAGGTATGGCATAACCATGCATCCCAGTGGCCTGGCACACTGTTGCCATCCCTTGCTGTTTGAACAGCAAGAGGACTCAGTCCCTAACAGACTCTCAAAGATTTGCCAGAGTCCAAAATCACATGCAGGCAAGTCCTACTTTCATGGATCTTTGTTTTCATGGACTCCTTGGCCAGTCATTCCCTCCTGTGGCACGTGTCCTGGTGAAGTGGCTCATGAGTCACGGAGGTGGGACAGTAACTGCCCAAATGCTCGATAGATGTATTTTCCAACATGGGAATGCCCCAGTCTTGCCCCGTGCAATGCAAGTAGCAGCTACTGCTCCTGGAGAAGTTGAGGAGAAGCAGCCACAAAAAGGAACTTCACCATCCCTACCTACAGTCCCCCAGCAGAAAAACTCCTGAAAGGAAGGGAGAAGGTCACAGCTGAACAGCAGCAGCATCCTATTCCCCTGTTCAAGTGACAATCCCTTTGCCTGAACAAAACAAGCATTGGTTAAACCAACACCTCTCTTGCAGAGTTTTGGCTGTTTCTGGTATCCCCCTTGCATATGACCAAAGAGTCCAACACAGCCAGTATTTTAACCAGAAGCTTGATGTGAGCTATTCTGGGACAGGAAGATTTCAGTATTTCAGATTTTTCTATTGTTCATAGGAAAAAAATCATTAAAAGCTGATTAGCTAGTTAATTCTGCAAGACCTGACCCACACGGACAAGCATTCCTAATATCAACTTAAGATTACTAAGTAATTTCTACCTTCACTAAAACTTGGACACATTTCTGTGGAATTTACTTGTAGGTTTTTTGAGAGATTTTGAGAAATCCATGGGAATACTCCTATGATTTCTCCCAATACACACAGGAATCTATGTTAAATTCGCTAACAAAGCTGCTTGGATTGGAAAACAAATTAATCCACCCAGTCATTTAGCAAATGTCCACAAGAAACAGAAAAATAAAAGCTTTTCTACATTTTACTTCTGAGAAGAGAGAATGAAACATTCTTGTCTCAGGAGATCTTCCAGTCCCTACTCTCATCCTTTGAGTTTTATCTTCCCTCCCCAGCTTCAGATTTTGAGGGGCAAAATTAACTGGTTTTATGAGAAGAGGTGATAATGGCAAGAGGGGATACTGTCAATCAAGGACCAAGTCCCTGGCCACATGAACATCCAGGACAAAATGCTCAGTGCAACCAGACAGGTTGTCCAGAGGCTGCGGGGGAAAGGCACCCTGCATGATGTTCCCCCACAGCACTGATGTTTCCAGCAGAGCAGACACATGAAGGTCTGATAATCGATGGCAGTCTCGTCAATACAATGACTGGGGGCTCTATGCTGTTCATCTCAGGCAACAACAGACGGCTTAAAAGCAGATGTTTTTCTCCAGCGACTTGGACCTCTTGTTCACATGAAAGTATCCACATTTAGCAAAATGAATCCCACCCTTTCTTAAGGCTACTTGCATTTCCTGAGTTGCTCAGGAGGGAACACTTTCCTTTCTCTTGCACCACAGCTGCCCAAGAGGAGGATGGGTGCTCAAACTTTGTTTTGCAAGAGCAGTCCCCCTGATGATGAGCGCTGGGAGCAGTGATTGCCAGGATAAGGGCAGGAAGAAGCTGCGTATATTCAAGTTGAGAGGTTCTAGCAGCATCCAACAGAGACAGAGACTTCAGAAATTCACCTCAGGGGAAATGCCAGGCTGTATTTTGTCTGCAAAAAATACCCCAGCTGTACATCATGGATGTGCCCGACAATGGAATCTGACCAGCAAAGTTCATCCACATCTGCTATCTTTTAAGTAATGGGCAAAAGTATATTTGATGCAGCATTCAGCTATTTGCACTTTGGAAATCAGGCTCCCAGGGACTTATTCTCTCATTCTGTTTTATTAGTTTTTACTGTCTCCCAAGACCTGTGCAGTTCGGCTCCATGGTAACTCAGGAACCTGCTTAGTCGCCTTATATATTGATGTATACAATGAAAGCACAGCGCTAATACACTGTTCGAGCATCTCTAAGATATATTTGAAATATCTAAGGCTTGTGGCAGGGTAAGGTTTGTCAAGGATACAGAATAGTGCTGCCTTGCCTTAAGGTTGTAGCAATTGTTTCTTGGGAAGTTCTACCAAGTCACTCCTGGCTTTGCAACAGCTAAAGTCATGCTAAACTTTTGTCCACACTGTTAATCAACATCTGTTCTCCCTGTCCTCCAGAGATTACAATAAAAAAACACAAGGTGATTAAAAAGGGGAAGAAAAACAGGAAAAAGGACTTGCCCTGCAGTAATTAGCTGTGTCAAGACTTACTAGCTGGGTGCTACTGACACAGACCAGGATACAAGCCCTGTGGTCCTCATTCTTTGCTTGTCTACAGCACACCATGACTCTGCTCAGCCTGCCAGGCCTGGGCTTTTTTACAAATGACAGAAATGCATGAGGGGTTGATGCATGACCATGTTTTGCTCTGACATGTATCCATACTCAGAAGCACTTCAGGCCATAGGAAACATAGAAAAGCCTTAACAGTTCTCACGCAGACCTGGAGTCGGATGCCTGGCTCCTACATTTTCATCCTGGTGCCCAGCCACCAGCTGGCTAGCCCTGTACGTAGCATAAACTGTTCAGTTACTTTGAACATCTATGTGTTGATTTTTATGGTAAATGATGGGGTCCAGATAACAAAACGTTCAGCACAAGCTGCAGTTCTGGAAGTGCTGTGGGGATTCATTAGTTAATGCCACAAAAACCTGGCAAGGAACGTCTAAAGTCTTAGAGGCATTCTGCTCCTTCTCACTGTTGTTAGCTTTGAATATCCTTGGGATTACTTTTTTAAATACCTCAGAGAAGATGACAAGAAAAGTAGAAAAGACTACCAGAAAAAAGAATGTTTTTCCCACGTGTTTTGGGAGAGGAATAAAGCTGCATGTTACACTTTTAATATTTGCATTGAGCATGCAAATTTTGAAAGAGCAGGAGAGGGATCAGCTTCTGCTATTTCAGCTGCAGTGAGTGACCTGCACGGTGCTAGGAGAAGATGACACACTTGTCCAGACACAATGGCAAGAACCTAAAAACTGTGACAATGTGTTCCGAGATCCTCTGGCCTGGTTAATTTTTCAAAGGGCGGTTCTACTTTGAAAAGCCCACCTTTGAAAATTCCTGATGAGTAATCAATGATGTCAAAACACGGTATGTGTTGGTCCAGTGAGCTTTTCAGCTACTGCCATTTGGATTTTAATGACCTTCTGACATGTATTGATGCAAAGCAACTCATACCACAAACAATCTACTTTAAGTCTTGCTGTTTAACTTACAAGATACGCAGTTACAGAAATACATCTCTCCAATGCAGCTGGCAAAACAGATGAGGTAAAGCACCTAATGTCAAAACAAAATAAACACTGGAGAGCTTCTCAGGCCTGTGAAGGCATTTTCATGAAAGTAGCTACATCTGCCTTTGAGTGCAAAACCTCTTCCAATAGTGCTAAAGCGTCAGCAATGTGTTGGGGGGGGGCAAAAAAAAGACCATTGCAGCTGCCTATGCTATTGAATGTGTCAGAGTAAATGCAGGATCCCTCCACTAGCAGAGGTCAGGCAAACACAAGCATCAGTCATGGGTTTCAAATCTGGAGGTGAGGGTCTTCACTCAGTAGTTTCACAGTTTCCAGCTAGTCTATGTTGTCCTCCTGCTCTGGCAGTCTTTCCCTCTGAAAGACACTGCTGTACAACATCAGGGTTACTTCAGGTGAGTTTTAGTTGGTGGTATGCAACTTTCTGGCTGGTATATGTTCATCTGTAATCCTATCACCTAATTTCTGAAGCTGAAAAAAAACCAAACACAGAAAAAGTGAAAATGGTTGTCTTCTGTCCATATATGGACCTCTAAAGTGAAGCCCCTTAATTGTTATTGTTATTACTATTGTTACTACATTTTTCATTTTGAAGTGCCAAAAGACAAGAAAAGAACTAGGAGTTCACAATTAGTTCAATTAAAAGAAGGGAAATTCACCCAAGTATCTACGATATATAATTATACAACATGTATAACTATACCTAGTACTACAGAAAATAAATTTACATGGTCAGGATCCAGATCCAGCCTATGTAGATAAAACTAACGAGAGAAAAGGTACTTTACTTCTGGAGACATCTGTTGTCTACTGCTAAGTAGGGAACTAATTTCTAATTAGATAGATCTTACATAAAATGTTTGGTATTATTTGAAGCATCCTGCGTCTTGTTTTAACTACCTGACTCATCAATATTTTGCTTTTGTAGCTAAGGAGAGCCATACTACGCTAAGGCAAAAATAAATAGCCATCTGATCTGTAAGTAAATAATAAAACAGTAACAGTAGTGACCCCTTATTTAAGGTTCCAGAACGATTTTTATTTTCAAGTCCATTTCATTAGAATGCTTCAGCACATTTTTCTCTGTACTACTCCGTGGTTAGTTCCCAATCAAAGGCAAATATTCGGAAGTGGCAGGTTTTAGGAGGAGCTGCTTTTTCAGAAGATGAAATCAGCATCCATACTAAAAGTTTGGCCTATTCATAGTTCATAACAGACAAAATTCAGCAGAAGTTTTCTTATTGGCCATGCTGTGCTGGTTTAACCCCGGCCGGCAACCAAGCACCACGCAGCCACCCGCTCACTCCCCTCACCCAGAAAGATGG
>JAVJGI010000014.1:82031323-82069467 GCA_035590275.1 Ibycter americanus
CCGGCCCCCCCGCCGCGCCCCCCCGCCCCCCCCCCCCCCCCCCCCCCCCCCCCCAGAGCTGTAAATCGATAAATAAGTACTGGAGTGTTGGGCTATGAAATTCATAGATTAACATAGGAGAAACTCTCTCAGCAGCTGCATTAACGCCAGCACAGCATTCAGCTGTTTATCACTTTGAAACGGCTTCTGCCTCCCGCCACAAAAGCTGTGTGGGGCTTGCCTGGCCTCCTGTGTGCTTCTCTCACGTTCATCTCTGGCCATAAAGAATTAATTTGTCACTGAGATTGTACAGTCAGGATCTTGGGCGCTCCTAATGCCCACTTAAATAATATGACTCTGCCTGATGTAACACTGACCTCTCTGGTCTCAGAGTGCAGCTTGGTCCTCACTGCCTGTCGGAGAAGTTTTTGGGGGAACAAGAGGCACAAGGGGCCACCTCAAGCCTATTTCTGCTCTCACACTATGAGCCTACACTCGACATCAGAGACCCCAGGGTCACGGCAATATCCCACATGCTTGAGGCAGGTCTGCAAGAGGATTAGTCTTGGACAATGCCATGAGCCACTCCCGGCTGTCAAGGAAAAACTGGTTCAAACCTGCAGAAGCCTTTCCACATACTGCTTTTTCAGGGAGGAATTTAAAACTCCTTAAACACAGCAGCACCCACTTGCACGTTGCGCGGGCTCAACGGGCGCTGGTACCGCACGTTCTGGAGAGCTGCTGCCACGACCTGCGGCCACCCAGCAGAGCCACGTCTGAAGCAGCAGCCATCTCCCCAGAGCTGCCTCCCCCACAGCCCCCTCTGCCCCCCACCACCCAGGGCACCACTGAGACTGCCGGCACCCCTGGGGCAGCTGCTCACCGCAGTGGGTAGCTCCAAGCCTGTTTCCAACCCCTCTCTTGCAGGGACAACGCACACTTCACCTTGCATAGCTGTCCAGCTCGACACAAGACTTTCCCCCAGGTTTCCCTGCTGAGGGCAGACCCCAGGCATGGCATGGGGTACAGGCTCTTGCACACTTCGCAGAACTACCTCGCTGCCCAGCACCTCAATCCCACAGCTCCTCTCCATCTACATTTATCCTGCCCCTTATCCATTTTATAGTGCTTCTCCAACTGACTATCATGTTCCATCATGGAAATATACACTTTGTAGTTAGTCACTTTATTCCTCTGCCAAGGATGCTCTCAAGCTCCTGTCAGTAAAAGCACCCTGTGTTCTCTTCTTGCCATAGATCTTTAACTGCAGTAGTTATACATTACTTAGGCTGCACATATTTCTTCCTAAAATAACACAGGCGTCTCTATAGACCTTCACTAGGCCTTTGATGCACTCCAGGCATCTTGCTTTTCAGTCCGTTATTCAGTAACACAACCGAAATAACTGGGCCTTAGTACTTCCTAAGTCTTCACAATTTTTTCTGACTCCTAGCAGGGTGAGTGGTCAGGTGTGATACAGAGCTCAGAGGAAGCTGAAAGCAAAGAGAATAGGTGAGTATGCCTGGAATAAAGCTAGCTCTTGTTGTCTGCCTCTGTAGAAGGGTGTAAGGCCTAGAGGAGAAAATCATAGATGGTACCATTACGAAAACAAGTGAAGAAGGTGAATGAATGGAAAAAATGTAAGTCAAAGCCCACAAAAAGCTCCTGAAGCAGCATTACATCCTCCTCAAAACAACAGGTAAAATCCCTGGAGATTCCTGTCTCAAGCAGAGCAGCAAACAAGTCAACAACCGTGGCATGTGTGAGACAAATCTTGTTCCAGCTGCCTCGCTGGGTGCTGCCTGATGTTGGACAGAAGCATCCTCACGAGGTGCCCAGACATGAGTCACTGGGACATTTACGCTGCCCAGGCGAAGCACTCACCATTTTTCAACCATGGTCCTGAAATCCCAGTTGCTCACAGCACGTACATGTTAGTGTATGTTATACTTTGCACCTAGTCTTTGCTGCGGAGTGAATTAGTTCTCAAGACAGGGAAATGTGAGTACAGATGAGACGCTGGAGCTGGTGGGGACTGACCCCTCGGAGTACATGCATGCTGCATGTGATGCCTTTGGCTGGCTCCAGTCCTGCAGGAGTACCCCAGCCAGGCTCTCATCCTGCTGCAGTCCCCCATGTCCACGCACTGTGCCCCTAAGTACTGTGGCTTGACACAAAAATGTGGTAACAGCGGGCTGCAAAGCAACCTTCTCATTTGCTTCTAGATTTTCTGCCTACACGTCATGTGCACAGTGTTTGAGACCAGCATCTGGAGAAGACAGGGACCTACTTCTTTGTGGGTGCCACATTTATAGACAGGGATTTGTAGGTGGGAAGAGCTGTTCTAAAAAAATACAGGCATCCTGGACTTGTGGTATGTGCTTTGCTAGGGCCCAGGAGAATCTTCCACCTGGGCAACAGGGCCCTGGCATATCAGGGAGGAATATATCTTGTGATGCACCTGTTGTCACCATTTCAGAGTACCTGCTACCAGAGCACAGGTGGCTTGTTTGTCAATTGAATAGAAGAAAATCAATACGTATCTTTTTAATGCAGTCAAGTATCTGAAGTATTGTAACCTAAAAGGACAAATAAAACACCGAAGAGGAAAACCACAGAATATCTGTTAAAAAAGACCCAGGGTCTGAAATAGGATGTATTGGTTGTAAACATATTCCATCGTCTAGCTGCACCACTCTCTCCAAGGAAGCGGCCATGAGATATGTTCTTTACATAGTAAGATCCAGGGAAACATTTCTGCAGCACGGAGGCGTGCAGGCTAGCAGTAAGGCCAGCTGGCCAGACCTGCCCTGGAATCACCTCTGTGTGATCCCACTGAAATTAGTAGGGTTGAACAGGCTTACAGATCAGGAGAGCAGGACGCCCACTTCTGGTTGTTGAAGATGCAAACTAAATCTGATGATCGCAGCCAGGAATGTGCAAGAGTTTGGTTAAAATGTTACAGAGGAGTCTAAAGATGATATGGCAAACGTCCACACTGGTTACTCCAGTAAGCTCAGAGCACTTCTATTTAGGCAGACCATTTTTCCCCAGGTTTAAACCACTGAGCAAGCAGAGTTTGGAACAATGGATCCAGCTTTGCCCGTGGCTGGCAGATAACTGAAGTCAGGAAGTTTTTTGCTGAAGTCAGATTAGTTGGGTAAGGGAAGCTGGGTGAGGCCATAGGATGGCTCCTTGAGCAAAGTGTGATGTACAGTAACACCCAAAGCAGAAAATGCTCCATCTTAAAAAAAAATAAGAGAGGATGACTCTAGAGGCAGACTCTTGTTTTATTAGATGTAAATCGGATGTGATATTAAATCCATATGATAAAGGTTAACATGTAAGAAGTATTGCATATTGATCACAGCACTTTAGAACTGGCCCATTTTTCATTAGCATTTTATCGGCTTCACAAAAATAGGCAGCGACACTAACACAGAATGCCTAAGAATTAACTGCAACAGTAAATGATAATGCAAGTTCTAAAAAGATAATCATGCCTTCCTTACGCTTGTGATGTTAACAAACAACAGAGATTCCTAATAGTAGCATCAATTCCATCTCACAACCAAGGAAAAATTAACATGGGAGAAAGAAACTATGCAGATCTACTAATAAAATCATAAAGCTGATAGTAAAATGTTCCAGCAGCAGAGGAAAAAGCAAAATCAATAGCAAAAACATATTAATTAGTACCTTCTCCATTCCACTGCATATATATCAGATTCCAGCACTTGCAAAAGCAGGAAAGCTTGTGGTATCAGAACTCCAGTCCGTGAAACTCATCTTCCTATGACTGAGCAATTATCCCTGAAGGCCACTAAACTAAATAGAGGGAGACAGAGACAGTAACATTTTTTTCCCAAGGACACTGTAAGATTAGACATCTCCCTGGCACGGTTCTTGATGGAACAGTAACACGCTGCTTCCCCCTTATCTCCACGTATTAACATCCCAGACTCTGAAAAACACCTCCCCAGTGGGTGAACTGGAACTGGCGGTGACCCTGCACACTGACAGGAGTGGGCTGGGGTAGGCAGGAGGGAGGCTTTGTACCCCGCTCAGCCCCTTCAAGGTCAGTGCCTCGCATGGCAGGGAGCAGCGGCCGGTCCCCAGCTCTGGGCACCGCCGCACTGCTCGAGCCTCGGGCTCACCCAGCGGTATTTATGCCGGTTTCTGTCTGATTTGCATTATCTGGGCATGCTGGTTTACACGCAAGTAATTGGCACTGCAAGCACAAAATAAAATAGGTAAGGAAGGTATCGGTCAGTGAACTCACAGCCTGCAGGTCCACCGGGACGTGGACCCGTGCACAATCCCGTCAGCTGAGCAGAGCCCACGCACGTGTCCGACGTCGCTCCTGGCCACCGGCACGTGGCCCGCAGCAGCCCGCAGGCTGGGTGCCCCGAGTCCCACCGAGCAGCCAGGGAGCAGAGAGAGGCGCTTCCTGAGCTGGGGAGAGCACAACGACGGCTGGCATTCAACAGCTAGCCGAGCTGAGGCTTTACACTGCAGCATTAATGGTGAACTCTATCTTGCTCTTTCTGCCTCTGCCAGCAATTGCAGGCAAACTCTTCTTTTTACCTCATGCCTGCTGCTGAACACCGCTGTCTTCATAAAACTGCCTGTTACAGACCAAGCTCTTTCCTGAGCACTAATACTTAGGTCAGACCCTGTTGTTGTGCATGTAAAGCTTGGAGAATTTACACTGCCTTCTACCCATCAGCACTGAATTTCACCTGCTGTTTTATTACGTGGTCATTCAGTGTCACAAAATCCTTCTGCAGCTCTCCAGGCAGCTTTCATTTGTGCTGCCTGCGGTAACTTAGTGCCATCAGCCAGAGATGAAGTTATTTTGGCAAGTTATCTGAAATGTCTTCTTCTCCCCACAAAAAAATCATTCTGTCAGATAAACAAACCCTCTTCTGTGAGCACACCACTCCAATTAATGGAGGTTAATTGTCTACAACAAACAACCATTCAATGTATTCATTACACTAATGAGATTTCCTTTTTAGAGGATGTATTAGTTGAAAAATACAGTTTTGTTCACTTGGCTTTTAACTGCGACAAGGAAATGTGCTTGAATTTGGGAAAATCTTTCATTCCAAGAGAAAATGACAAACGGCTCTTAAAAGAAAATGGATATTTATCTGCTAGTTGACACTTAGGTCTCCCTGAGCAAAAGATCAAAAGAACTGCTTTCAAATACATTAATTTACTAGGTGTTTTGTAATATAAATATGTGTGATATTGCAGTTGCACCCACTTGTTACATCGACTATAAATATTTTTTAAAGCATAACTGACCCTAAGAAAGCAATCTGTCTTCCTGTGTCACCACCAGGTTGCCATCACAGAGCTAAAATTACCTAGTTTTAACAGCAATGTGCTGGAAAGCCAGTGGTAAGTAACAGTTAAGATACTTTCAATTTCCTTATTTTAAAGTTTTTGCAGTTAAAATGATTTGGCTGATAAAATGTTGTCCATTAAAATTAAAAGGCACCTATCACCAGAGACAATTACACTAGACTGGGTTTGGCACTGCTACAGCCACACCACTACGTATTGTTAATTGACAGTCAAGCTGTCTGTTGCTGTTCTCCTCTCCGTTCATACCCATGTTTTCAATGCAGACTATACTCCAAGTAAGAATCTAGTGTTTTAATGATTAATAAAGAGATATTCAAACTACTCCATAAGAAAAAAAAATAGATTTTGGTATGCAGAGGTTAGCAAGCCCTTAAAGAAGGAAAGAAAATACACTGACTGTGATCTTTGTCACATATTCCTAAGCCCATCCACAGCATTTTCACATCCTGTGAGTATCTGTGCAACTCTCATTTTGCTTGCACAAATGTTTGTGCTGATCCTTCTTCACTGGTGTGTGCCACATACTAAGCTGCTATCATAAAAAAGGCTCTGGCAGACCAGGTGTTTTGCAAAGACCTATAAAGACATTTTATCCCAAGAAATTTGAAACTAAGAAATTTAAAAAGCAACCACAGTGGTAACAACTTTAAATTTTATGCACATGGCTTTATGGTATTTACCTGTTACTTATTTAGACTGCACTTGCGCACACCGTTTGGGTCAAACTCCACCTTGAAGGTAAGGTCTTTCAGTGAGGTTGTCCACGTGCATGTGGACATGTAGTCTTCATTTGTTAAAGATATGTAAAAGCTACTTGATCTCTTATGAGGGAAGTGCTCTGCAGTACTTAGAGCAATTTCGATTTGATGATTTAAAAAGGCATATATAGTGTGGTGAATATGAAGAGAGAGAAATGGGAAAGGAAAGATAATGAGAAAGCCCACCAAAAAGACAGATTAAAAGCATCAGGTACTCCACCAGGCCAACAAGCCAACTCATTCTGAGTCAGTTCCACAGGTCCAGTTTCACTTATCTTTTCCAAATAATATCTCTTTATCTTTCAAGAAGGGTTTGGCTGTGGGGACTGAAAAATAGCATGGGCCACAGGGCAAAGAATGGTGCATGAATGTTTATAAGAGCATCTACTTAAGAGTAAAAACTCACTTTCATTGTATGTGTAGGTTCATTTCTCACTTCAGCTGAGTGTGAAGAAAAGATCATTAAGAGCACAGGCGTGAGTTACAAAAATATTTGACTGCAACTAACAAGATGCTAAACTGGATGAGATGTGATGGGAAACACATCACTTGGCATGGATTCCACCACTGTTCCATTTGGACTCAGGAAAGCAAATACCAGCTTTAACTCAATTATTTTACTCCAGCAAAAACTGCTGTGGCCTTATTTATCCTATTGAATCTGCCTTCTCTTCATGTCTCACATATAGCTCCTCCTCCATGAATGGGGAGAAGAGCCAGATGCCCCCTGTCAGTTGAATGATACCATGGTATTTTTAGCAAAGAAGAGTTCCAATATGCTGCTACAGACCATTTTGATGCAGAATTAGCTCTAAAAATAATCCACTTATCTCAGCTCCCCTCCCCAAAGTCTCCCAACTAGTCACATATACCAAATACACTTGTAAACCAAATACAAAACATTACTACATCAGAACTCGTATTAACAGATTACATCCTGAGGGACTGCTGCCACTCTGGGTAGATTCTCAGAGCTAGCACTTCCAAACCAAACCTTTGTCATGTGCCTTGGATGCGCAGTGGGGTTAGGGTGAACAGGGTTAGGAATATTTTATTAATGGCAATTAAACAGCAAGAGTAGGAAAGGCATAAGATGTTCCAAACTGAAACATTTAGTAAGAGCAAATAAAAAACTAAAAGCGTAAAAAAACCACAAAGAACCCCCAATCTCACTTGATTAGGTGATACTTCTTTAATCAGCAAATGGCGATCTTGTTTCAGACTAAAGATTGTTGCTACTAAGAGCGTAAGAACAAACTAAATCATCTAGCGCTTATTTAAAATGCTGCAACACCAGCAGGCTTGTTGTAATATAATAGAGTAGTAGAGCAATTACACTCTGGGATTCGTATTTATAGAACATAATCAGGTTTTCCTTATTTAAAATATTATTCAACAATTTGTGCTCCTTAGAAGCATCTTCAAAGTTGATGTAGGGTTTGAAATAAGTCTTAATGAAAATATATCAAAACCCTGGCAGGAATCTGGAAAGATGTTCTCTGCCCCTCAGAGATCACATGTGGTGTGGTCCCCGCAAGTCTTGCACTTCAGGAGCAAGGATCTCCCTTTCTGATCTGAAGGAATGAACACCAAACAGATTAGGGGATGGGTTATTAAATGGCATGAAGTAGGTGCTGTGAAAAGGATTTGTAACATTGCTTGGGACAATGGCTGTTCTGTAGCAAGAAACACAAGAAACGAATAGAGGTCAGATACTGAACCTCACCAGGAGGAGGGAGAGGAGGGTATTTTTCCACAGGCAATCCAAAAAACTGTGATACTGACATACCAGCAATCCCTGTGAAGCCAGAGCCTCAGAAAATCAAGTGTGAACCTCCAGGGTGACCAACCGGTGACACAAGGACACGGTGACACAGGCCTCCAGGTTTCTCCCAGGATGGTACCTTCTCTTGAGTGGGAGCGATCGGTCACCACGTGTTCATGCTGCACAAAGCCCAACCACGACCAGTCCGGGCAAAGGTCTTTGTGGGCTATTGCAACTCAAATTGTGTGCAATAATGACTATTATTTCTGGAGTATAATTAAAACTAGCATCAGAGCACTATTGCTACTTATTATTTACTATTTACTTTATTTACTTTATCAACTTTACTTTATTTAAACTACTTACTTTAAATGTGAGGAAGGTGTATGTCATGATTTCTTTATTTGAGTCAGAGCAAGAGCAGTGCCCAGATTAGAGAGATGGAGCTACAAGGTAACAAATCCCTTACACCCACAGGGTAGGGGATCAATGTCTGTTTTCTATCAGGAGGAATTGACAGTATTTTAAGGTGCTAATTGTTAGTACTGCCAATTCTGAGCTCAACATCTGCGCTGTAATGAGCCCTGCTTCAAATTCAAAAACGCACACATATTTTATAACAGGGTGTAGGAGTGTTAATGGCTTAGCTGCACTCTTCAGGAAAGCATTTCTTACATCTGAGTGTGTGTAACTTCTGATCATTTTATTCTCTGCCCTTCTTTTTACCATAGCACTTACCAAAGTGCTTTATAAACTTTGCATCTAAGGTAACTACCCAAGCTAGGATTTTGCTTTATAAGCACGCCGAAGAACCCTTCAGTTCCCCTGCCTTCAATATATGTCCTGCTTATAGACAGGAAAAAACTGTCACCTGGTTCTGGAGTGCTCAGCATCCAGTTTCTCTGGTATTAACCGAGATTCCTAGACCCTTCTGGGACATCTCAGTCTCATTCAGCACCCAAATCTGCTTGGCACTTCCCAGCTGAACCCAGGATCAACCCAACACCACCCTTGGATTAGCATGGGGAAAAAAACCTCATGCCTTTCCTCTCTGGAAAGGGCCTGTGACAGCAATGGAGCAGCAGACAGCCCAACCAAGCATCTTCATAGGGAATACTGATACGTTACAGCAGACACACAAATGGGGAAAACAGAATACTTGAGATCAAATGAATTAAATTAACTGCTGATACAGCTTCTGGCTTCAGCAAACTAGGGTTTTTACATCTCACCAAACACACAGTTATCTGCCTTCCTTTCTGTGTCTTCGGGTTATAAGAATGTGAAATTTCTTGTTTGTTCGTGCCATCCGATCAGCTTCCTGGCAATGGCTGTCAGCAGTGAACTTCTCTTGACGGCATGTCGCTAATGGGGACAACTTGCAAAGTATCAATGCAATACAGAGAAAAAAATGTTTCCCATTTCATTTTAGAAAGAGCTGAATAGAATATAGCATCCACCACATAATTCCTCTGTACAGTCTCTGTTAACTGCTCAGAGGTGCTCAGTACTTGGGAAATCCTTGAAATAAGAGTGCCTTTTCCCTCTTGTGACTTGATCCAGACAAGCCCAGGCTGATTGGGGCTGCTAGTGGAACTGAAAACAATTTTGCCCTCTGCCTTTTTTAAAACAGCAGCCAACCAAGTCAATCCAGCTTTGTTTGTGACTCAAGTAGAAGCTACAAACTGGCCACTTTCATTGTTTCTTTTTTAATTTCCCTCCATCAAACAGTTCTTTAGTTCCCTTCACCTTTGTATCTTGCCTAGCAATCCAGTGATTCACAAATGTATCTTTTTCATATCTTTAGCAAAGATACTTTAATAAAAGTATTAGCTTGACTTAGGTGAACAATGCCAAAGTGTACTTCCAAGTGTAAGTCTGAATTGAAAATCAGGAATTTGCTTTGATATTCACAGTACCTTTTGTCCTTGCCAATATTCATATAAAGGGTTTTTTCCCCACAAAGACAACCAATATATTTGCAAGTTCATGTGAAGGCGCTGGCACTTGTATAAACAACAAGATAGTCATCTATTTATAGAACAAAATAAATGGCAGGGGACTTAAGTGGCTATTCCAGCATCGGAAGTAATAAAGTACAAATGGATGACAATATAAATATTACCACATGCAGGGGAATAAGAGTGTGACTTGTACGTGCCTCTGCCAGTACACTAATCCATATCTCACATGTATTATTGTTTTGGTTACTTAAGTAAACAGCCGGATTTCTCCACGTTCAGTGGTTAATCTGAAAAGAGAAGATTCCTATTCCTGTATCATATGGGTGAAACTAGAGAGGAAATGGTAATTCTGTTTTCAGAAAAGGGACTGGTCTGTGCTGGATCACTGACTGTAATAGAGCTTAAGATTTCATAGAATCACAGAACATCTCAAGTTGGACGGGACCCATAAGGATCATTGAGTCCAACTCCCTGCTCCTTGCAGAACTACCTAAAACTAAACCATATGACTCAGAGTGCTGTCCAGATGGGCCCTGAGCTCTGACAGGCTTGGTGTTGTGACCACTTCCCTGGGGAGTCTGTTCCAGTGAGCGACCACTTTCGCAGTGGACAACCTTCTCCTAATGTCCAACCTGAACTTCCCCTGACACACATTTAGTCCCATTTATCTCTTAATTTTCTTTTTAACTTTTAGATTTAGTTCTCTTTTTTTATTTATTTCATTTTTCCTGTCTGAAATAATTAGTCATGTTTTGTATGTGAACCTGGAGCGTGCATCAGCTGGAGCTTATCTGTTTAGCAGTTCAACTGGAAAAGTGCATTCTTGCATTTACACCCATTCCAGAGATTCAGTTCCTGGTGCCTTGTGGAAGGCAGGGAAAACACGCCATTGTTTGTGACTTGCATCTTGAAGAAAGAGCGCCTGCAGTGCCGGACACTTTTGCACTCTTGAGAAAGATGTACCAGGCTGCAGACCCAGGAAGGGCCTAAACTTCATGTCTTCACTTGAGGTGCATGAAGTAGGCAAGAAAAACAAAGGCCCACCTGGAAGTGCTGCTGCAGTCTGCGCACAGTGGCTGTCCTCTCTTTCTTCCCCCCATTGCCACAGCTCAGTGATGAGCTGGCTGTTTAAACAGTGCAGAAGACAGGACTGATTTGTGAAATTATTTTCCTGTGTACGAAATGCTTTGTATGCAGTCTTTTTGACAAGTAGAAGCTCCTGCGCACTCCAAGGCTTCCTTTTCTCCTTTATTTAGGAATTCTTGATTTTAACAGGAGAATATTGACTGTTGCAACTGTGAGAAACGTTACATGGTGTCAACCTCAGATATGATATAGAAGGAATTTGTACAGAAGAGACTGCAGGCAAATTAATGCACGCTGTCAATCTAAACTCACTGTTTCCAGGCATTTATAGACCATATCTAAATTATATCAATTTTTGACTGTCCATACTGCCAGCCTGACAGGTGACTGGTTCATGTAATAGCTGCACTTTCTTCTCATTAAAAGATACTTGCAAACGCATCTTTAAGTAAATATACAAGTTGCATGACAAGAAAGCGGTGTTTTTCTAGCAGCCTTTGCTCTGCACGTTTCTGGCAGGTTTTTTTCTCACGTTCCACATCAATAATGCAACAGCAACCAAAAGGCCATGTAGGCATTTAATCTGTGAGTGCTGAGGGCACACAGCTACCAGTCGAATGCTCTGCAAACATTCTCCATCATGTGCTTCCACACCAGGGAGTTGCCATTGGAGACTTCTCAAAGTCTAAGTTAGATTCATTTTAAAATACAGCACTTTTTGACACTAAATAAAATAACCTCTTAGCTTTATTCAATTATATGAAGCACTGCTGAAAAAAGAGGACAAATTGTGCCTTTAAACTGTCTTCTTGTCTCATCTGAACACAGCTACCAGGAGCAGACTAAAGTTTCCAAGTGATGGCATGTAAAAGAACCTTTTGTCCAATTTATAACTTGTGTATATCTACATAAATGTATATATCATCTTCCTTACTGCACCCAACAGAGCTGCATAACACTGATGGCAGCAAGAGAGAAGGAGCATCAAGAGACAGCACAAAGAAAGGGAGCGGGGCTACGAAATGCAGAGACCAAAGGACAGGCAGACTTCGTATCTACTCTCATCCAACAAGAATGGACCAATACGAATTTTATTCTCCAATGGTGTCTTTCAGGCACAGCTGATGATGCTTTGTTTGACTTTGCCCTATGCTTTGAGATTGTTCACTTAGATCAACACACAAATACGGAACGCAATTATTGTTGTGAAACATGCTTCAAATAGTGAAATATTATTGACTATAATTCACATCCCATTATATACACACTGCTAAAGTGCAATTAATCATATGCAAATTTTATAAACATTATAGTTGTCAACATTTAAAATCACTGTCAATGCTTTTGCAGGTAATTAATATATGGAAAGCATTTCCTCAGTTAAGGAAAGAGAACACCTAAGGAACAGTATGGTAATCTTATCTTCTCTCAAAGGCAAAACTGTAAAGATTTTAGTGGTGACACTGTCTCTGTAATAAATGTAGGCTGCCTGAGCTAAACACATGAGAATATATATATAGCATGAACTTTTATTTAAAAGTTAGCTTGTTGCCCACAGAAAAGTAAGAGGTTTTTCTCCTTTTTCTTGCTTCTTCTGGTACTTTCTGACTCCTGAATGCCAGCAAGTAGAAAAAGCAATTAATATTAAAAATTACTGTCATTACACAACAAATAACACAATACATAATACCCCTGACACCAAATCTTAGATAAGAATTCAGTCTGCAAGAGGACCATGTTGGAAATGTTATTGTGGAACTGCAAAAAGAGAGACACAACCTTTGGGTTTGCTTCTCAGTCCCAGGGGCAGAAATAAAAATAGAAACTCCGGAGGGAGCAGGGACAGGACAGCTTGGAGGGTGAGGAACTGGGCTGCCTTCACCTCTTCCCTCTTGCAATGTCACAGTCATCTGCTCCTGCTGTTATCCTAAGGATGTGTCTATTGCCACTGGAAGGTCCTTGGGATAGCACAATCTAAAAAAAAAAAACACCACTGCCATTTACCAGAGGGAAAAGATACTGAGAGTCATTAAGTGAAAGGGTACTCCTTTCTACCCATGTATATATATCCTTATACTTTATCTGCAGTATTTCTAGAACACCCAAGAACTTAGTCTTTGCGTGTTCCTTGAAAAAAGAAGTGTGCACAAATATATGGCAAACATGTTCCCAGAAAGAAAGACAAATGCTCTGCTGATAAATGAGCTCTGAATTAGGTGACAACCCCGCTGTAGGGGGAAGGACTGGAAAGATCAAGGTGTACCCGCACTGCCGTCTGTGACTGAGCTGCAATTGCTACTGTAAGTGCAGCAGTGCAGATCTGGCTTTGTGCTAACTGCTTCTCGGGTGGGTTTGGCAGCCCGAGCTGTACTCGGAGCTGCTACCACCGAGCTGCAGGCAGCAGCTGTGAGAGTTAATTAAAGACTGGCTTGAGCATCCTTCCAGCACAGTGCTGCAATAGCACTGACTTCGGTGTACTGTTTAGGCAGTATTACAAAAGTATAAAAGTATTACATGTAAAATAACGATAAGTCTACAGTGGACAGATGGCTGTTCCTTATTTACTCTTTCGCATAAAACAGCACTAGGACAGTGTCAGTAAAATAGACTTTTGCACACGAGGCATAATTAGCTGATGGAGTTTCTCTCTAGCACACATTACTACACCCAACAAATCAGAAGAATTCCAAAAAAGGGCAGAGATTTGTATAAACTGTGAGAAGAGAGTAAAAGAGACAAATCACACCTAAACACTGAAAAACACTAACACTAAAGCAAACAGCAAAAACTTCTTTTAACTATTAGGATTTAGGAAGACTACAGACTATATATTTCATAGCTGTTTCTTATACCATTTTCTAAATTGTTTGGTGTGGGCTGGTCTCAGAAACTGCCAGAGTACTGGAACAGAGGAGTTCCCAGTACGGGATTTGATATGGGAGGTGTTAATGATGCTGGGAATCATCACCACAGTTGCTCAGCAAGCATTCCCCAGACACGAAGTGAGCCTACAGATGCTGCTTGTGAACGCAGCTCTCCTTTTGTCCTGAGATGTTGAGCAATGATACACTCAGCAGCTCGCTCCTTTATTGTACTGGTTTTATAGTCTTTAAAGGTCTGAATATGACTTTCCATCTTTCCGGCAGTGCTTTTTCTTTATTGCTTGCATGAATTGTTCCATTTCATTATCTACCAGCACAGTATATCTTCCTTGTTTTGACAGGGACTGTTCTGTTACAATTACCTGCTGTCGTTGGGGTTCAAGTGAAGGTGCTGCCAGCTGGACAGAGGCTGTAAAGCAACACGAGTGAATCCCCCAATGTTAAAAGTTTCTTTGAAAATACAGGAAGCAATTAGCTATCTCTATATTTGAGAAGAGTGCTTGTACTGCAGTGAGACGGTGCCAGCCGGAGGTTGGAGGCAGACGGGGTTTTGATGCTTCCCAAACTTCAGAGATGTTTGACTCCTTCACCGCACATAAAACCTCTTCATCTCATCTGGAAAATTTGTAACATATAAGAACATGTAATACTTAGCCACAAAATAACATGGGGATAACCTGTACCAAACCTTTCAAAAGCGGTATTCCACATCATTCTAACAAGGGGAAACAGAAAGCTCATGACAGGTGGTAGAACTGACAGAAAGTGCATGTTCTTCTGACAGGCTGAGCACCTCTTGTCTCAGCTAACCTGAGTAGGAATCACTAGGGAACAGAAACTAGGGCTTACCAGCATTACAGGCCTGCATCCAGAAACACAGAAAAGACAGGGAGAGGATGCAGGAGATGGCAGGGTGGGCTCATGCAGGTCACCTGCTCCTCTACCAACAGATGGACAAGGAACTCCCTCATGCCCCTGTGCATTCTGCTGGGGGACAGTCTGCGACCTGTGGTGACCTCCAGACCACGACTGCTGGAGGAAAGGCTTAGGTCATACGGGACACCTATCACCTCTTTAAGGATATGTTTACACACTGTAATCATGAAAAAAATTAATGCAGCCTCATTTCAAGAAACGAACAAACACAGCATAATATTTCAAAGTTGTTTGTCTTTTCAAGAAGATGACTGAGACACATGTGGAGGCCACGATAACCCCAAAGCGTATTACCATTAAACCAGAGTGCAACCAAACGTGCAGCTTCAGCAACAGATGACCAGAAGGCTGAAGCCATACACAAGAGGCCGTGCTCCTACGTAAGGGATAGAAAAACTGAAGAAAAAGAGGAATTTCCACCATAACACCCTAACTGAAGCTAATCAAAATTTAGTACATTTAGTATGGTTAGTACTTTTTGCCAAAATGATCTTAGTTATATAAATTATCTTTATTTGCCTTAATAAGGCATAGGAATGTGGGGATTTGACATTTTTTGTAACTAGTTTCTACTGAGCTAGTGAGTCTAGAAATAATCATTACTATCTGAAAAATGAAAATTAACCTTTTACTAGCTTGTTCCCTCTAAAAGTTTACCTGTTAATCATAATTGGAATATCCTTTCCCTTTTGCAGAGTATACACTACAAATGGAAATTTTCCTTCTCCAAAGCTGCCTCAGTTTCATGGAAGCCTAGAGAGATTCCTCTAATTTTCCAACCATTGCAGTCCCCAAACATTTTACTCTTCAACATAATTATTAGATCCGCCAGTTTTGTGTTTCATCTATGTGTTCCTAACAGATGAGATGGTTTTGTACCCCCTCATAAACTTACAAATTAAACTCCTACATGCTCTCCTGCTTCTTAATTTGGTGCTTTGGGACAGCACTGCTGTTAGCTCACTTAAGAACAAAACCATTATTCATATGAGCTGCAGCAACCTCATCTTCAAATAGTAAACTGCAACTTAGAAAACAAATTTGCATTACACTCAATGTTTAGCTTAAACATTCAGTACCACACAATAGAAGCTCAAGCGCATTCAATTTAACGATATATGGAAGAAATTCTTTCCAGAAAAGAAAAGTGAAATTTACGTCAGAAGTCTGGGGTAATCTCGTGTTAATGAAAATGGTTTTGATGGGTCTTTTATAGTCAGTGACTATCACTGACTGCCCTCGCAGCACCAACAAGTGAATATGGGTAACTATTCTCAGGAACAGCATATAATTGCCACTTTATAGGGCATAAATAATTGCTTAGGCAGCAAAAAATAGTGAACTGTTTGTTCCCTAGACGTTAAATTGCACTATTACTTTTTTCAACATAGAGAGATGCACTGTAGCTTCGCACTGGAGTGTGCAATCCAATAATGAGGCATAAGAATGAGGCGGAAAGTTAATCCATGACTCCTAAAGGCAATTAGCGTACCTAAAAGTAGTAACTGCCAGGATGCTTCTAGTGACACTCTAGTGATGCTCAGTAGATAGCAAATTCAGGGATAGCAAGAGCCACATCTTTGAAAGGTACCAAAATATGGAGGTATTGGTGTCCTTGCTTACATGGCAATGACAGCGCGCAGGGGTCAAGCTAAACTTTGCTCTTTCCCTAACCCTGCTCACTTGTTAAGCGCAGTCAATAATTGGTCTAAAATATTTAGCTCCATTTTATAACACTTGCATGATGACAGCAACCTTTGTAGAGCAGGCTGTGACTTCCAAACGTACACAAGCAGTAACTATGAACACTGCAGCAGCTGCTGCCCTTCCAGAGGGATTGATGTGCCACGGGGAGGGAAGCAGTGCTGGAAAAGAAGGTTTGGTCGTTCAGTTTCTTCCCAGAGATAAGACATACACATGGAACAGGCCAGTATGGGTCTACCAATTCAGATGCAGGAGTAAATTTGTTTTCCTGGTGGTAAGGATGAGAAATTAAGTTAAGGAGCCATATAGCCAGGGCAGTCACGATGTGAATGAGATGTTACCTGAATAAAGGCTCCATTTCTTTCAACAAAAATCTTTACAGAGACAAAGGGTTTAGGCTCTCCTTTGTTAGATGTTTTTCCTTTCAGGAGAAACCTGGGATCCATAAATCTGAGTCTCCAAGCTCAGGTTCTGCCTGAGACTCTGTGGAGAAGAAATTTCCCCCTTCTGATGGACTGACAAACCTCCCCTGCGATCTAGCAGGAATGACATCCGGACAACCCCAGGTGCACAAAGGTCAGAGCAACACTAGGCTGCTGAAAGGAGTACAGTAACGAAAGCAAAAAAAAACCCACCCCAACCTGGCATTTTTTATACGCTCCAGAGGTAAAAAGTGGAACTTTGATTACAGCAGAAGTGCCCTCATTAAAATCTTACTCTTTCTGTTTCAAATGTTTATTAGTTGGAATGCAGGGAACTACACGCAGGTTTTTCTAAATCAAACAGCACTGCATTTATGAGGGCTTATGATGCAGTGATACCAATTTAATAATAATAATCATGATTATTGTTTTACTTTTCAAAAAATGTATATCTTAATATGACTTGTAACTCAGTAAATAAGTCTCGTCTAGACTGCAATTTAATCTTTCAAAAGAAATTACCAACTGTTTTAGAATTTGAATCAGTTGCTACTGATATATTCACAGCGCTTTAAGTACATCATTTTACACAGGATTTAATTTCATATGGGTATGTATCCTAGGGAAGCAATGCCTATTTTGTCTCTTTGGACTGCACTGGTAGGTGACGGGTATGGCTCCTTGCATCCCCATGCAGATGAAACCAAGTAATCAAATCACTGTACCAGAAGGTATCCAACCAAGTTAACAATGCCATCCCAAAGTGATGCCATGAAGAAAAGCACTGTTAATTCATTTCCCTGAAAGGTACAAGCTACTTGGGAAAGCGCACTTACACAGTGACTTGACGTCCATAGGTTTACATTGTCTTGCCCTGGCTTAATCTCTACCACCCTTAGCTCCAGGAGACTCACTTCCACCCACCTCTGAATTAACAAGCTGTTACATTCACTGCATTTGTCTCCCTCCCCACCTCTCTGTGTGTGGCTATCACCTTCTATTTGCTGACAATCCACTTCTTATTCCTGGGATGAGAATTTGTGAGGTTTAAGCATTCTCTTTTATTTCAAGCCTTTAGAAGAGTAAACACTCCTAGACTGGATGAAGTCAGGCATATGTGTTTTGGTTTTTTTCCCCTCACTGTGCTATTTTTCCTTAGGGAATGATATTTTTCCCGTTGTTCCATCTCCTGTGTAATTTTCCCTTACTGCCCTCTTCTGATTTAACTCTTGAATATTAGGTAGGTTAACAGTGAATAGATAACCTGCAAGTCATCCAATATTGTAAAGACATTGTAAATGCTACTGGCACTTTCCTCGCTCTGCCCATTAGATATAGTCATTGTTGTATCTTCAGTGATAGCATACACATAAAACATCATCAAGGACTCTAGACAAAAGAATTCCCAAGTTTCGTAGATAAATCAGAAATATTTAAACAACATAAACTTCCATACTTTCTACAAACTTCCATTACTGCCAGCAATACATTTTGAGATGATGTCATAATGCGTACATCACATATACCCAGATAAGCGAGGCTTGTAGCAATCTTCCTACCAAACAGCCAGAGAGCATACATATATGAGTATCTTTTTGACAGTATTTGGGCTGGAGGAAAAACCAACATTTTTCTCAGGCTCATCAAAAAGCAACTGGCTTTTTAAGCACAAGGTTTCACCCATGGGCGTTTATTTAGGGGACTTTATTGGTTTCAGTATTTTGCCATTGCACACTGATACAAACAACTTACTCTATGTATATTTCAAATTTAGTCTGTGCTCATTATGAAATTAAATAGCCTGATATGAAATTTGAAATTACATGCTTTTATCTCTGTGTAAACAGCATCTCCCAATAAAGTAACCTGTAACACAGTTATGGAAGGAAATTATTTTAGAAATGGCAATTCTCAGCTGAATTTGTGTGTTCCCTTTATAGATTGAGTCACCAACTCTTTATAGACAAATGTTAGTCTTTATTACTTCTTGCTTTTGCAAGTACTGCGTACACCTCTGGGAGCTTAAACTGGGGTGTCTTTATGAATCATTAGACTTCAAGAATTGCAATGAAACCCATTAACGGCATCCCAAATTCAGAAATCCTGCTGCTGGTCATTCACAAGCCATAGAGAAACACAATTTTAATTTGCAGGATACATTTGCTAAGCCAGTATCTGACAAAGCAATGCATCTGACATAGGAATGACAGAGGCAGTCCATCTGGAGCCCTCCAGTCACCAGTTTTACAGTTGTTTCGGTCCAGAGCTGCAGCATCCTAACAGCACGTTTGGCCAGGGGTTTCTTGAACGCACAGGAAAGTGGTAGCATCCATCAGTTCAGACTACAAGAGCCAGGCTAACTGATTACTAACCCCCGCCAGAAACACTGGACTTGAAAACCTGAACGTCCAGAATCCTTACTAAAACAGCTGGATTTCTGAGAGGGGAACATCTGAAGTCAGCCAAGCCAGACAAACAGGAGATCCTCCCCCAGTCTGCCAGACAAGGGTTAAAGCGGCTGCTTTAACCTTGCTGAACCTGATTTAATCAGAGCAGGTGAGACTCGACTTCTAATCACTCTGTCATAAAAACCACTTTGTCGCACCATTTCAGAAGCTCTCCTGTGAGAGGAGAGGACAGGTAAAGGGAGAGGTAAGGGGGCACAGAATGGCACATGCACCATGGCCCTGAAGAGGCTGGAAGGTCCTCACTGCATCCTCACATCCAGGCGACTGTTTAATCATCGTGGTCTGTGACCTCCTGCTCGTGGCATTTGTCTCCGGCACTGCTAGCTAGCTAGCTGAACTGAGCCACAACAATCATCTAAGCTAAACTGTAGGTAGAGATGTAATTGCACACACCCTGCTGCCACCCTAAAAAAACCCATACGCTGTAGGCTGGAGTGTTTCCAGGGCCCCAGGCAGGGTCCCACTGACAATATTTCTTATGTTTAGAAACTGCTCTCCTTCCAATAGCCAAGTTAAGATTATGTATATTACTCTTACAGCTTTCACTCTGTGACTTTTTAATGACTCTGCTATTAAAATCTATAGACTTTAAATGCAACAAACGTACAGTTTAAAAAAAAAAAAAGAACTCCCAAAGCCCTACTATTGGTAGGTGGTAATGGCTGAATTAAAAGGGGTGATATTTCTCAGAAAGGATTGCTCAAAGGAAAATTGGGAAACTCTGGAAAGCCAAACCGTCCATTAAAGAGAAGGTCCCAGCAGTGGAAGTCAGGTGTGACAAGACAGGCAGAGTGAGGTTCACGCAGACTGCGAGATAAGCTGAACAGAGAGAGAAGGGATCAGAAGTAGGTGTGAGAAGAATGTAAGAAATGAGTAAAAGATCAGAATCAGGCATACAGAATAATATGTTAATATTCTACAGAAAAGATTTTAAAGTTTAAAGGTGTACCTTTGATCAGGACTGATATGCACAGAAAGCCACAGACCCTGAGATTAAGAGAAAAGCATTTTTATTTATAGGTCCAAGTACAGAATAAAGCTATATGTTTTTGGACCAAAGAGAGGACAAAGAAAGCCTAGGAGTACTAAAAACCTGAAATTAAACTCTGAAAGGCTGTAAGTATTGGTTTTAAAATACAGAACTAAGAAAAGGCTCAATATAAATGTAAGCCTTGTTTCCACAACAGAAGACTAAACTCTTGGATTAGAATCCCTTCATATTTAAGGAGCTAGGCTGTGAACATCCTACAATAAGGACTCTCACCAACTTAAGCCCAACCAAAATCAGGTATCTAGAGCAAGTGCTATTAGCAGGTGATAGAGGATGAAGATGTTTCTAAATAAGCTGTAATGCCTGAGGAGGTCCAGAATGACACTTTTATGCCTCCAGGGATGCTATGGAAATAGCTAACTGGGCTTTTGGCAGAGGTAGAGTGCACCTATCCCAGTGCAGCTTCACACTATAGAGCAGCAAATGGCTGAGCAGAAACATGCCCATGTCTTCTCCTCTGCCTAACTTCTCTCACTTTCTTCACTCTGGTGGAGTGTGAGCAAACTCCATTGTCTTTGGAGCGCAGAGGTGGAGCATGATCAACTCTGGCAGGAGAGCAACGGGGTCCCAATTCAGCTGCTGTGGTGCAGCTGTTTGCTACACCTGAGCACTCCTGTCCGGGAAGCTGGGACATCCTCAGCAAAAGTCCCTTCCTACTGGATAACGTAGCAGAAGATAGGAACCAGTAGCTGTTTTTCAGTGAAGAAAGACGAAATGATATACATGTGGACTGAAGAGCTACAGCAAGCTACTTAAATCAACTCTTCAAACGCTTGTTGATCTGTTTAAACACAAAACTCAATACTATTCCTTAGTATGAGAAAAACATAGACTCTTCAGCACAGAGCAAGGTCTCTAACAAGCTTCGCTCTCCATAGGTCCATGTGTGACCCTGTTCTGCTGAAACCTAGCCCTTTCATAGGGGCAAGGTGACTACTTTTAATACAGTGTTTAAATAATACAGTAGGGTATGGGAGGAAGGTTTCTATAACACCCAGATTAGGAAACCCATGGTGATTTATACCCAGTTACACTGAGCTAGAGGCAGCCCAGGCAAATGGGGGTTCCCAGCTTGTAGCCAGAGCAGCCACTTCTGCATGACGGTGTAACCTCAGGTACTGCTGCATCGTACGTGACCAAGAGGACTCCACACGTCACCACACAGGTCCCCTTAGTTACGTATTCTGCCTCCCCAGCACCCATGGTGTGAATCTTTTTTCTGAAGGGAACACGTGCTAAGAAAGGTTTTCGAACCAAACCATGTATTTGACGTCCTCTCATGGTCTGTACTTCTTAATTTTTGCCTCCACTCCAATTAGATCAAAAAGTGAAAGCTGTCTTCCAGGAGATTTATGGCCTTTATATCACATTGCTTCAAGCCCATCAAAATTTAAGATCAATTGACAAGACACAGGGCATGAGACTTCTTAGTCTGTGGACATCCACACTATCAGGGAAATGGAAAAGACATAAACGCAGCAGTATAAAATGACAAGACTATGAGCTTGGACACATCTTAGGTATTTTCTTTTTTCTTCTCCAGGATGGAAAACACAGCTATTAAAGCAGATGTGAACAAAACAAAGATGCAGATGGGAGTCTCTGTGGTTCTGTGGGATAACCTGTCATTCTGTAAATTATTGTTTATTTTAAATGGAAATATTTCTGACCTCTGGCTTGTTCAGATATCTACAGCTATGACTGTGGTGGCACAGCAGAACCACTTTGTTCTGATCCTTGTTCTGACGTTTATATGACAGTTGAGGATTTCTGGTTATTAGTAAATTGACCATAGCTGTATTTCCTTTCCCTTATGAAGTACTTTACTGAGGCAGGTTTACCTTGGTGTAAAAGATGGGCAGATGGCAGGGATATACATGTGCTCTTCAACACTGACAAAGGAACTCCTCCATGCCTGTACATTGTCTGTCTTCTGCTAAGACTGAGACTACCTATAAAAGCTCTCATTATAAACTGAAATATCTGAACGTAAGGATAAACATACTGCCTAAAGTAATTTTATGTTCAATTTTATATACCCCGTGAAAATAAATTTCCTAATTAAAAAACACAAAGCATCTGATTGTCCAAAACATGAAAGTGACACAATCTGCTGTTTTTTTCTGTTGTTCATATTGATTCCTCTAATTAGCACCTTTGACTTCCAAATGGGTAGACTAAATGACATCACCTGATCTAGGATCAAGTCAGCAGCTGTTGACAGTTCCAGATGCTTCAGATGAAGAAGACAAAATGTTCCTCTTTATGCAAAGATGAAATAGCCAGTCTGTTTCCTTATTTTAATGTTTGGTTTTAAGTCCCTGAATTATGACCATTTTTACTATCCTTCCTCTTCAGTTCTATGCATACTGTAGTATGTTCTAATTGAGGACATAAATAATTTTTAACTTCCTTCATCTAGTTCTGCTCCTGGCCTCAGGATTATAGTCAGGTATTGCATCCATTGCTATCCATTATCCATTCCATCTTTATTTGAATATGGTAAGTTTTATCTTTTGTATTTGACATTTGGATTGATTGAACATCTCCTTGCTCATGTATTATAATTAAAAACACAAGAACATGAAATATCTTCCATTAACTATTTTTCATGTGCACTTCTACAGTTACCCATTCACTTATCTAGATAATCTTAATTTCAAGTTTATATGGAATTTTTCTGTGTCATTCTTCCCAGTTGCTTCCAAATTCTTCCTTTCTGCTGCTCACTCTTTTTACATGATAACCAGAACTGAAATGTTCCAAATAAACATGCCACAGATTTATTTAGCATATAAATCCATACCTTCTTCCATGCTGCTCCTAGATTTGCACTGAATGTTTCACTCAAAACTTTCTTTTTTACAGGTTGCCATTAACTCTGAGCTCTGACATCTGTATAAGCAGCTCAGGCAATTCTTCCAAAATGCAATACCCACATTAATTTTCATCTGATGCTCAGTGACCTAGCTTAGCTACCTCAGTAGTGCTCTTCGGTCTTCTCTTGTTTTAATTATCCCAAACAATTTTGTCATATTGCCAACGTTGCCACCTCACCAATCGCTCTTTTACATACTATGAATTATATTAATCACTGAGTACTGGTACTCAGCCTCAGGCCATTCCACCACTTCTGTTGACATTTCTTTATCTGTCTCACCATGTTTCTGTAACAACTTTCTCTTCCCCCACAATAATTAGCTTTTTTCACAGCTTCCTACAAAGAATTTTTCAGACATAAAATACTTTTTATTCATTTCTGTAGAAAATCTTGCATTTTCTTTGACAGAAAAATGTTTGTTCCTACCATGTTACATCCACTTAGGTGTCTTGTACCTATTCATAATTGTTTAATCCAATTTACCCAGCAGTTAAGCAAAGCTCACAAGGGCTGTAATCACAAGATTGTCCAGAGCACTTACAATCTGTTCAGCTGTCTAATACCTTTGCAGTGTCTCATTTCCCATTTGTGCTTTACCTCCCTGGAAGAAAAGCCAGCCCAGTGATGCAGGTAGAAGGCCTGGAGTCAACACTGGATTCTTGCTCCGGCTCTGCCAGCTACTGGCAGTGTAACCTTAAGTAAGTTTTCTAACCTTTCTGCATCTCCCTCCTTTCTCCAATGCACATGGTGTTTAACAACATCACAGGAACAGATTTGACAGGTGTCTGTGTTTGTCTTAGTGCTGATTTCTGGGGGCTTGTTAGATGTCTCCATCAGAGTATTAGAATTCAGGGTACATGAGCACAGAGCAAGCAGGGTGCCCTGCTCCTCTGTATGTCTCCGAATACTCCGCAAGGACCTCCTTTCTGGATGGGACAGGGAACACTGCGGGCACCAAGTGGCGGCTGGCTCCGCAGGGCCAGACAGCGGGACTTTGAACCACCCGCCTGCGGGAGCAGACACATCTGGAAAAGACACACATGAATTTTTTATGAAGCTTGATTATTAATGTTTTGTAAAATGCTTGGAGATCCTTGGTAGGAAAATTTTACCACCTGCTAAGTATTAGCCTTCTATAAATATTTCCAAGCAGGGCACAGTTGCCAAACATTTCGGTTCAAGTTTAACTGTTCTAACGCTGGGCTGGGGGGAATTTTCATGACAACCCAAATATTCTTGCTGAACAAATATTTTACACTGGTCATTCTTCTGGATTCTGTCTCAAGAGTCCCCAATGTTTCCTGCCCTAACTTGTCCTTTAAATGGTCACTGTAAACATGGATATAAACATTTTTTGTCAAATGTGTATCTTCTTTCTCAAAGCCAGAGTCTATACGGTCTTAGTATTAATGCACTAGTGTGCTGCAGATATTAGTTTCAAGGTCTTATACGTAACATAATTAGAGAATCTGAATTATTTGTTCCAGTGCTTTCATTTTAACACTGTATTGGTTTTCAACTTCATGAAGTATTGCACAGGACCCTAACTGCAGAAAGTCTGAGATAAATTACACCACTTGAATTTTGAATTTATTTACTCAGTCAGTAGCTTGTAGCAAAGTTCATAGCAGTAATTCTATTGGGTAAATTATGGTTGTAACTTTTTGGCAGCTTCATGTAAAATATTAGTGGCTGACATCAAAATTAGTGAAGCAATTTAGTCCCATTCAAAATGATGCAAGACCAATATGCAAATGGAAGACAGAGACCTTTAGAAATGTAGAACTATGACTACTTGAATACGTATGTATTTAAATTTGTATTTAAATAAACACATCACAGAGACACCAGTTAATGCCAGTTGGTCCTCCTACAGTGTAGGCTGGCTTTGATCTTCATGTTCCACATATTTCTTTCCTTATTTCAGCAGAACTCCTGACTATCTCTCTGCCAAAGCACCACCTATATGACTGACTTCACAGTAAAGTTTTTCTTTTCTTTTCCACATGCTGGTACTTGAATCAGAAAATATTATTCTGATTTTGTACTATATTTGTGTAGGACACTATTTTTCCCTATCTCAGTATGCTGTGTTAAAGACAGAGGAGTAAAATTGTTTGATCATTTCTGCTGAATTCCTGGCAGCCTGTCATACTGTAGAGAAGATCCCGCTTGGGTCACTTTTCACTTAGCATCTCTCCCATAAGCATACTAAGATGCCGGGAGTTAAAATACTTAAAATTGCATTCGGGAGTAATGTTTTTCTTCATGTTGTATGTCCCGCCCACACGACCTGAATTTCTACTCTAAAGGCTGTGTGTTCTGCAGCAAGAAGCAGCAGCAAAGAAATAACTGTCCAGGGCAGGCTATGTCCTGAATTTAGTGGGGGATTCCTCAGTTACTATTTCTCCTGCATTATCTCCCCCTTGGAGCGAGGTCTTTTTACTGCAGTGGCTGCAAATGAGCCAGGCATGCTTTCAGAGTGTACTTGAGTTTGATATCACCATACAGAAGGCTGATTCAGTTAAACAGAGAAAACAAAGTTTTCAGATACTTAAACATGCACTCAATCTTACATACGAGAGATCTCAAGTTTAAGGGACAGATTATACATGTGGTCTTTCAGTGTGCTGCAGGATTGAACCTCAGGGATTTAAGATTATGTGGGAACAAGGCTTTTTCTATACTATTTCTCCTTCTCAAAATGTTTTCCAAAACATTTTGCCTATCTATCGAAGAATGACAAAGGTGCTTAAAATTGACCTTGAGTCAAACAAAGAGAAAAAAAGAAGATTTAATTTTTAGTCAAGAACTAAGTTTAATCAATTCTTTTCATAAGATTAATTTAATAGAGTCTCATGAGCAATCATCTGCTATATTTAGGGCTACTGTGTCATTTGTGTGACATGAAAAATCAAAGCATAAAGAGGAAAAGGTAAAATGAAAAATCAGGCAAATGCATAATGTAGTATCTAAGAAACAGAGCAAATGATGTTACCAGCCTCCTTTTATTTGAAGTGAGAGGTTAAACCTAAAAGAAAACAAAAAGCCGAAGTTCTTTTGAAAATCTTAACTTTTGATTTCAAGTGTAATTCTAGTAGAACAAGGGTATGCTGAGTAACAGCATACAGGTCTGCTGAGGATAATAGGACTGCTGAGACCTGTGACATTTTCACATTGAAGATGGAATCCCTGTAGTATTTTTTAATTACAATTAAACCACCAGCATTTTCTGCCTATCCACAGCAAATTATTTCTGTAAACATTTTCGGCATTGGGGAGCAGGTTTCAGAGATGAGTGATAGTTATGAGTACCGTCCATAGACTTCAAAGTACAAGACCTGAGAACATTTTCTGCACCGCAGCGGCTGTTAGCTGACAGTATCAGCTGTAAGGCTGGCTAGTGCAGGGAACCGCAGCTTTCCAGAGCTCTGGAAAAAGCCAGGAGCTAGTGCACAGAGCCAGGCTAAGCCATGCGGTCAGTGAAATATCAGACAGGGAATGAACCAGACTTCACTCAAATGCCTTGGCTCTGTATGCTTACAGAACAAAGCCTGGGACCAAAAATAAAATGAACTTAGGGTATAACTTCACTGAAGACCGCAATGGACAGCACAGATATCTGAGCCAAATCTAAATTAGTGAGCTTTCAGCAAAGCAAATTAACCTATGCAGAGCTTCGTGCTGTCATATGCAACTAGTTTAGCATATGAGCACGCTCTCAGAAATTTAGTCATAGCAGCTTTAGCTTATGAGGTTTAAACTAAGGCATATAATCTTGCAACTGGGACGTGCCGGATGCTTAGGGACTAACAGACATCCATTCCAGTTGTAGCAGTCATGGCAGAAGTTCATGTGTTCAGTCAAAATGAGCTGGGTAGCTTCAGCAATTTAAATAGTAAGCCTTCATTAATCCAGCTCATTTTCTAGAATGGTTTAGGAAATGATCACACGAGGGAGGTTGATGTTATCATTAGTATACCTAGCCTGACAGACAAGAAAGGGTTTAAAGATTCCTTGGAGAGAAAAATGTTGTAGGCAAATTTGTGCCTGATGGAGCTGCCAGAACCAGCTTTCCAGGGCTGCCGCTCTACAAAACACAGGACATGGCAAAGCATCGGAGAAACGAGCGCCACCACTAGTGACAAAGCTTCTGAGAAACTGAAGGCATTAGAGAGACCTGTAGAAGTAATCACAACACCAAGTTTTCTGCCACCTGGTCCGAGAATGGCAGTGGCACAAGTCCTCTTTGAGCTGCATGGCAGTGGTGTGCATGTCCCAAGTGTCAACAAAATGCCAGTGCCCTCAGAAGGGGAAGGAAGCAATGCTCGACTGCTCCACAGCTAGAAAGGTTCGCACTCTCATTCCCCAGAGTTCAGTTTTAGCTGAAAATGACCTGGGAAACAGTACTTTAAAGAGGGATATTCAGCTACAGATATGGGATTTGCAAGTTAAATGTAAACCTAGGAAAGCTTTGGTGGTTGGAGGCACGCTGTCCTATTTAACAGTAGGGCCATGGTTCAAAGTCCAGAGCCAGATTTTACGTGAATCAGGCAGATAAAAAGCAACCGTAAAAACAGAATACAGACTTTGATTGCCAAAACTGCTCTGACAAACAAGTTTCTTACAAAATGCAACCAAAATTATTTATTTACCATGCCCAGCACATCATACTGTGTCTACTCATAATCTTTGTCACACTAGAGTTGGGGGAAGCTCTTAGGGCCAGATGGATATTTCAAAAGACACTGCCGCGGTCATTTTTAAGATGTTATTGAAAAATGGTAAAATGGATAGAGCAATCTCATTTAGGGATTGAAAACTCTTAAGAGGACTAGAGATTTGTCCTGATCCTAAACAAACAATCCCATTAAGGAAGTGGTAAGACTTGTCACATGGCACAGCAAGTACTTGTTCCCAATGCAAAGGAGAAACAAACTTGCATGTCCCGGCTAGAAAGGAAAATACAGAGTCAGCAATCCCTTATTCCTAGATATGTATTTAGAGTATTCTCATTTTCCTGAGACAGTGTTACTAGAAAACGTAACAGCTTGGAAAGATGATATCCCAAATTTGTTTCAATATGCTAGGCCTGGTATACCTGATAGAGTAATGTCTGACTTTTATCAGGTTCATGTTTAACTGTTCTGCTATGAAATATACGTTTAGTCATATAACCATAACCTCCATTATCTGCAGCCTCTAAAGGTTAGTAGAAAATATGTGAATATACAGGAATATACAGGAACAGATGCTGGTTCTGATTCGCACTTGGTACTGTTAAATAACAGAGTGGTACCAACGTAACATGACTTGTTACTGCTGACATTTTATTCAACAGAAGACCAAAAACAAGAGTGCCTGCTCTTGAGCACCTAGTAGGAACTCATGTCAAACTCAGGGCAACCAGTAGATATATGGGAAAAAAGACAGGGTTGGGGGAAGGTAAAAGGGAAACATCATCTGAGGTACTGGGAGCTGTCATCATTTTGTAAAAAACTGTGAGAATATCTATAATGAGAAGCAATGACTGCAAACAGCAAGTTTTATATCACAAGAAATATCCTGTGGTCAGAGACAAACTTGACATACCAGGTGGACATATGCAGAGGAATGAGTGACACTTTCTCCAAAGGAGAAGTACCAACACAGCCATTTTACCTGAGAATTCCTGACAGCCAACAGCTGCAGCAGGTTGAGATGAATTAGTTTCAGGACCCAGCGCAACTGGAATTAACAGACTTGCTGCCATCTGACAGCAAGAGTATTGATACTCTGGGAGATATTTCCAATTCCATGAATCAGTGCATAGTACCTCAGAGACTAATTGAACGTGTGCTTGTTAAGTGAGATTAAGTTAGTATCTGAATTTCCTTATTATGTTAATGTCTAATTTCAGGATGCAGAGGGAAGTTGCTGAGAACCATGTCTTTAAGAGGTTCTGGCTTGAATCAGTTGTTAAATACAAGCTACAAAGTGTATTGCTCTTGTTAAGAGCTCATGCTCCTAGTAAGGCAGATCCCTATCAAACTCCATGGTGCCAGCTGGTCGCAGGACAACCCAGACATACAGCAGAGACACCTTTTTAATTTCTGTGGAAGATGAAAGCCAGACCAGGAAAAAATAATACATTTCTCACTACCTTTTTAAAAGCTAGCTATTTTCTCCTTTTCTTTTAGGGCACACATTACTATATTAATGGAATAATTTAAAGCACCCCCTCTGAAAGATCAAAGGCAAAATCCTCCTACTTTTTATAAGGGAAATCTAGGAACTGTGCTGGAGCTACTCACTGCCTCCCCAGCATATCCAGAGTGATTTTGCCCCAGAAATGCCTCTGTCTGTTCACTGGGTGTAAAGGAAGGCCAGACAACTAGCTCAGATGCAGACCTCTGTACCACTGTTGTCTAAAGTTACACGAGATGATTCATATTAGAAACGCACAAGATGAGAAAACAGAATAATGATCACTTGTCAAAACCTTGGTTTACCTGACCAGCCAGGCAGTGGCTGTAGCTGCTATGCAGCAGAGGCAATAGTAGTGTGTTTCCCTCTATATCTTCCATTCGTGGTGTGCATGCCCTTCACATTCTTGAGTTGACACACTTCTGGGCAGGTATAGGTACTGTGGGCCACATCTATTTTGTGATTATCTTCACCCTTCCAACCAAAGGCACCAAAGGAGAGACAACACAACCCCTGTCAGGCGTCAGCCCTGGTACTATGAGTCACAGCTTTTCCACTCATGGTATGATTTACCTGTTTTTCCGACAATGACTGTAAGTAAGTACTTAGCAGTTAATCATTAGATATCTATGCTGTGTTAGAAGCTTTTTAGATAGCATCTCCTTTCTTCTGAAACAAGAAAATGCTTGATCCCGTTTTGCTCTTATTTGAAAGAATCTGTTATTTTGACTGAACTTGAGCCTCCTGTCTAAGAATTGTCCTTTATCCAAAACTGTAATGACTGAGCACAGGCACACCCAAAGCCTGTGGGTGTGGTGCATATAATGGACACTATGGTATTTGTAAATCTTCCTCAAAGAACCCAAACAGCAAAGGGAGACTGAGGGATTTGAATGACACATAGTGACAGCATGGTGAGGACACCCGTGTGTATTCCTGCTTTGGGCTGTTCCCAGAGATGCTTCTCTGTTCCTGTGCCTGTTACAGCACAGAGGTTTGGGTGGACAGTCAGAAACTGTCCCAGAATCCTAGAAGGGATGGCTTTAATTAGCCTAAAAACACTGCAGTGTAACTGGGTACTACAGAGTCTGAGTGACAGGCAACACAGCTATCTGTTCCATAGGCTGGGGAAGACAAGAGATGTTAAAGTAGATCCCCATCTCGTCATCATCAGAGCCCTAATTTTCCTACGTTCATTCTAAAGAAGCCAATACATCTGTCCAGAGCTCAGCTCTACAGCAACTAAAGCAGAATTTGGAATTCATCAAAAAGTGTTATGTTTGGCTCTTTTCCTCACAGAAGACATAATTACTCCTAAAGCTTTGTCCTCCTTAATTTACAGTAAAAATATAATCTTCAGAATTTAGTTCTGCTAGATGCTTTTGTGTTCCTTGTGCTAAGGACATCACCAGCATCACACAGAGCTTCTGACTAGGAGTAATCATCCATAAAATACATACTAAGTTAGAACAGGTATTCACAGTTCTTTTAAAAAGTGTTTATGTATTTCCATGATCCTTGGTTTTCCTCTGCTCCTATGATAACATATGGATTTTACATTGCTGAAGGAGCAGAGTGATGCATTTGATGTTGCTGTACACCTGGAGCTGTGAGAAAACTGAGGGCGAAGTCTTGTATCCAGATGAGCACTGATGGCCCCAAAAACCTGAAGCTGAGCATATTGGCCTCATGTATAAACTGTGAGCAAAGCATCACCAGGGATCACACTTTACTACAAGGTAACTAACAATTTGTTCACCTGTGTGTCAATCTCCTGTCCTAACATTAAGATCCTCCTCCCACTTCTTCCCACCGTCTGTTACATTCTCCATTGACATTCCAATAGTGACAGCAATAGGGCAGCAGTCCTGAAAATAGTCTCACACATAGCACACAAATGCCTTTTCCCAAAGAAAAAAATATTTTGCCTTTGTGGGAGCATTTTTTTCCTCCTAAATGAAAAGGCCCCAAGCTACTCATAAAAATCTCTGCTGAGATTGGGACCACGTGCAGCGAACAGGTGATCATCAGGGGAGTATAGCTCAAATTTCTTCAAAATAAGGGTGCTCTTGAGCCCATAAAGGAAGAGATCAAAGATATGCTACATGCTGGGTTTAGAGAGAGCTATTACAGAACATGGTTTTGCTTTTTTTCTCTCTGCTGTCTCCAAACTTCACTTTCACGACAGCTTTTTAGCTACAGCCAGAGTGTCAGGATCACAGCACAATGCTGTCTGCAGTCGATGCTGCCTGGGACGAGAATGCCCATGGCCCCATGGCTGGTCCCCTTGGATGGCTGCCAGGGTGCTGCTGCCAACGTAAGCCATAGGAAGAAAGGATATTTTTCTCCCAGTTTCTCCCTCTGTCAGACCTGAATAGAATTTCATGGGACACAGAAAAGCATACATCTTTGCCCTCTAGGGCTTTTTGCCTGCTAAATTTCAAAGATCTGTTGCAAACAATCTATGAATTGGATTTCTGCAAGCAAAAGATTTACAAGAAGCTTTCTCGGTGGTAACTTGGCCAGGTCAAATCAGGAAGTCAATACCACCTCCTTCTACTGCAGGTGTTTCTGTTCTTGAAGGATAAAAAAGCCTCAAAGTTGGGTGTGAATAATCATACAGTGTCAGCATAACACTTCAGAAAGGGAAAGCGTAAGGAAGAGGGAGAAGGAAGTGGGAAGTAACTAAGTGGCCAGGCAGAGTGGTGTTTGCTCTCTTCTGTGAAGCTATACCCCATCTGAAAACAAAGTAGGCTGAGAAAACCAGGAGGAGAGAAAAAAAAGCTGGATGACAAGGAGGAAGACTGAATACTTGGCAAATAATTATTTACAGAATTAGTATTCTCTTCTGAAGTTATAAAATGTGGTAAGCTTGGCTTACCCTGAGGCTATAGTGTAAGTGGTAAAGCCATAGCTGTGTCTTAGTTTTCAGCTGTAAGCCTTGTGAGCTTTTGTATTGTGTTACTGCACATTAACAGAAATAGTGATCTGGGAAATGCAATAAGAAAAAATAGGTATCTCAAACCTCATAAATAGGGTTTGGAAAATAAATTGGTGGCAGAATGAGGACAAAATAAAGGACAAAGTTGAGAATGAAAAATGAAACACAGGATGAAACTAAAAGGCTGAGAATATAACAAATGCCCTAATGGGTCCACCTAGCCCTACTTACCCAAGAGGGGACAGGCTGCGATCAATAACATGGCCCTCCTGGGTAAGGATATTCTTTGCATGCCAGGTATGCTGACTCTTGTGATTCCTCTGAATGTGGAGAAGCTGACTGCATAATTTGTAGTGAAAGACTGTATTTACACCTTCAAAAATGAAAACAGAGCAGTGCCAGGAGATAAGTTTAGAAAGTGCATGAAAGCCTAGCCACTATCTGCAGTCAGTTCTCCTTCCACTTCCCCAGCATCTACAGTTGTACTAGGGATGCTCCATGGCACACCCCTGTCTACCCCTTCCAGTATTGGTTTATAATGATGTGGCATCCCTGAAATGGTCTAATTCATTTTTGAACCCACTGATACTATTGGTGTCCACCACCTTCAGTGACAGCAAGTTCTCAAAGTTCACAATCCAGTGTGTGTGTTTGTGAAAAAGTACTTTCATGTACCTGTCCCAAACTACCTTCCTACTTGTTTAACTGAGCACCCCTTAGTTTTAGCATTTTAGGATTTAGTGAGCAACAGTTCTGCCTTCACCTTATTGACCATATCCTGCCTCAAGTCTCTCCTCTGCAAATTGACAAGTCCCAGCCTTTTGCCCTCTCCTGGAAAGGCAGATGGCTCATCCTTGGTTTCTTTTTGTTGCCCTTGCCTCTGTTGCTTTGCAAACTCCTTTGTCTCATTTTGGAGACAGGGAGGCCTGAAACATCCCAGCTCTCCAGCTGTGCATGCACCAGAGCTTTATATGGAGGCAAAACGACACCTTGTTTTCATGCCTGTCCTGATATGCCCAACATTTTATTGGCTCTTTTTGACCATCACTGCACCCTGCAGCAATAGCTTCAAAGAACTGCCAGGGTGAGTCTGAGGGTTCTTTCCAGAGCTGCAACTGCCGGTTCCAAGTTCAGCATCATGCAGGGATGGTGTCTGTAAGGATTTCCTCTAGATGCAGTATTCCTTGCCGTTTATCTACACCAAACCTCCTCTGGGCACTTATTCCTCTTTGTGGGGCCCTTCTGGAGTTCCTATTAGGGTGGCACCTGCCTACTCAAAAGAGCTTAATGCATTCCTACAAAAGATAGCAAGATGGTGAGAAATGCCCAGAAGAAGAAGAAATATGAAAGGAAAATATAAAGGTTTTTTTGAGGTTTTTTTTTGTTGTTGTTGTTTCAGTGCTAGCACATAACATTTTTATGTTGTCCTTATGCTGTGATTTTTAATTATTTTTTTGTATATAGGCACATCACTGTAGCATATGGTTGCAAATTTCTGTTTAGGATAATGATGAAAAGATAACCAGAATTTTGAGTTGTTTTTATTACCTGGTTTTATCCCCTGTACATCTTGTAAGATCTTTTTAATTTAAAAAATTTCAATAAAAGCATCATGGAGAGATTTCCTCCACAGTTCCTATTATTTAATCCATACCCATCAATACGGAAAAGCTGCAACTGGGGAGAACAGAAATAAGCATCTCCAGTAATCCAATCAAGATTGTTCACAGATACACAGTACACAAGGAAGGGAAAAATAACCAGAATGGCAAGGAATAGCTAAAAAAGCAATTCCATTAAGTACAGGTTTGTGTAATTTTTAAGTTTTGCCCTCTCTACTGATGTTGCCAGCTACTCCTACCTGGGACTGCTTCACCTTTGGAAACCGATTTTGAAGGGTGACTGTGAGCTTCTGTGGCAGTATCAGACAGGCTACCTATCTTCAGTAGTGGTACTGTAATCTATGTTTAAATATGACTATGGTCTAATTACAGATGAGGAACATGACTCTTTCCCTTACCATTCCTTGACCAAGACCTGGCTGATTCCTTGACCTGGCACTTCTCCCAGCTGGGTGGCTGGCAAAGGGCATGTGGTCACCATGTCTGAAGGGCAGTAAAAAAGAATTCCTCATTCAAAAGAGGCAGCTCTTAGCCAGTTGCCTGAGGAAATAACATTTATGCTTTGCCATGTTCGCATATACATACAAGCCTGTATCTTGCCCAGGAACTTTTGAACCTGGGGGCCAATTTCAACTGAATTAGATGGGGGCAAGGTACGGATCCCAGAGACAAACTCCAACTGCCCTTTGAAGATAGGGGTCTGCAGAAAAGAGCCCTGACAGTGTCTTCAGTGAGGAAGGGTGGCAGTGAAAGTCCACTTCTCACTGAATAATGGAGAACTGACACTGTGGAGGAACTTAAAAAGAACTCCAGTAAGGGGAAAAATGCAGTTGGAGATTTATCTTGCTAGAGAAACACCATTCACTTGTTAAGACACGCATTCACATTTGCGGGAAACCTGCCCTCTTAATTATGGTGTGGCATGACTCGTGCAGTGCGCTACACCTGAGCTCTGCAGCTGCAGACTGTCCTGCCACACAGTAGATTTCCAAGCTGATTTAATTATATACTTTTGGAAGAAGTTATTCAGCCTTATTCAGGGTTGGCTGACAGCTTTTTAGGGTTCTTTTGATCGACTTTTTTTTACAAGGATTGACAATGTCTGTGTCTGTCGTACTCCAAACGCCGTCTCTTTTCATTGCAACCAAAATACACTTCTGTTGCCCAAAATGTGACCTATTTTCAGTTCATAGAATTTGCACACCTAAACAATATGGCAGTTTGTCAGAAATCTGGTAGGCCTCCCATATTCTCTGAAGTACTAACAGTTCATACTCACACTCAGTGTCAGTATCATCCTCAAACTTTGTAAGAGGGAGTGAATTAATAGCCGGGGGTCCCTGTTAGAATCTGAGGCACAGAATTTGGCGCTTCCTACATCTTCTGGATTACAGAACACTGTCAAGCTGTTAAAATTTCTTGTTCATCATCATGTATCTTTTATAGCTCACTTTTAAATTAAAACACTACAGAGGCTGTTTGGATGTAACTGATAACTATGGTTCCATAAACAACCTTTGAACAACTGACCTGCCCTGTGGCTCACCAACCATGTGCAGACTGTATATGCACACCCTGCCAAATAACCCTGTAAAATTTTAAGAAATGTGTTTTCGAGTGCCCAAGCCCACTCTCAGCTGTTTTTTAGGACTTTAAAACAAACTTCTGAATCAAACAACGGTGGTTTGCCTACAAATAGACCACCTTGGCCTGGCAGTTCAGAATCTGACAGGCAGGCAGCTCAAACACATGCAGTGGTTTGGGGAAGGCTACTAGGGATTGTAAAGTATTTCCTTCCTGTGAACAATCCATGTCCTTTTCTTGCTATTTCCCTACAAAGAAGACCCTCTCCCAGCCCTGAAACGACTGATGCCCTGAACTGTTTTCAGACCATTACTTTCACCAGTAAATCATTCCAAGTCTCAAGTGTAAAGTTTCTTCTGCTTGTATGTCAAACATTATTGTTGCATACTTTTTAATGAGCTGTTGGATGTGTGTATTTCAGAATTTAACCGTAGACTTTTAAAGTAAACCTAGAATCTATAAGGAGATGCATTGCATACGAGGGTGAAAATCAAAAATGCCTGGCTGTGAAATGGAATGACTGCTTTCAAACTTGGGGCTGAAATTCATGATCACAAACGTAATTGTTTATGCATTGCTTGGATGGTCATACTGTTTGGGTATTGGATGCTGGCAAATTAATGCTCGTATTTTCTCCAGCCCATTCAATCTGAAACTGAGTTACAGCATAGTTCTCATTTGTTCTAGTAATTGCTGATGTAGTGGTACCCTCGCTGTTTTTGCTGGTTCAGTATGCAACTTTTTATGATATAGATCTGCACGCAAATCCTAGTTCAGACAGATTCTTCTCATGCAACTCAAACAGTAGGTAGCACCAGTTTTCACTCTCCTCCTGCACTCCGTGTGGACAACTGCCATGTTCGTAGGCTTTGATAGATTTGCCTTGCTTCTTGGCATCTTAAGCAATGAATGCTACAGCTGCTCTGAGTGTGTCGTGTGTCGTCTTTGCTCCAAAATGGGGGGGAAGAAATTGGAAGCTCAGCCCATCAGATAAAAAACCAGCCGCTACCCTCCTTCGATGCTAGGGAACAAAACACTTCTCTTAGCGAAAGCCCATTTTTGTTCAGTGAGTTCCAAAAAACTATCTTCCCACAACAACTCCAACTCTCGAATCTGTGCTTCTGAGACCCCATCTATTAGCAGAAGATCATGTTTATGTGCTGTGTCATTCCGAAATGGACCCAACTGCCCTCCAAAGTTCTTAAAGGGTTTGTTCTATTACAGTATTTTGGCCCAAAGCGCCCCAGGTATTATGCTTGGTATTTCTTGTTTTCAGTTTGATCCGTCACACCCAGGTGATGTGGCCTGGTGTGACTTTTAGGCCTTGGCAACCAGAGGAAGGCGAGACCTCGGTCAAGTAATGCTGCTAGAGTGGCAAAAGCATTTGCCTCAGCCCAAGGAGCGATCTGTTATGAGCATTCTCCTTCCTTGTGCATTTTGGTATTGTTTTTTCTTGTTAACTTCTAATGATGGCTATGCATATAGTCAGATGGCAATTCCAGCTCATAACCTAAACACTCACCCATATTCTAAAACTTACTACTGTAAGGGCTGCGTGGTACTCAGCCTGCCGGCCTTGCAAAAGGAAAAAATGGTTGCGCACATGTTTAGTTGTGTGAAATTTAGGGAACAACCTAAATATACTGGGTTTTTTGTTTGCAATCTGAAAATAGCACATGGTGTCTTAACAGTTTTTAAAGGTTTGTATGGCATAGAGCACAGCCTCATGGGAACGTCTCTCACCTTATAGGCTACCATTGTGCAGGAGATAGATGTAATTACTTTTGCCGCTTTTCTTGATTTATTTTTTTCTTTTGAATTCTTCTGGGGACAGGAACAAGATGTTCTTGGTAAACTGTAATCAGCTCTGCATTTTAAAGCTAACCTCTAAACCATTTGATCAGATAATTCTGCTTTGACAGTTTTTTTCTCTGTGTAGGGAACAACTGTACAATTACCTTTGTTAATGAGTTTTAAGAAGTTGCAAGCGTGCTAAAGTACTTTGGCAAAAATAAATGCTTTGCCAACTGCAACAGTTCCTAATTCCTTCAGAAGAGCTTTGCTTTCTCCTACAAACCATCTAATTCAAAACTTGGAAGAAGCATGCACATGCAACTTACATCTATCTTTGGTATGTCATTTTCTGTGCATCGTGTTAAAAATCATGGAACACATTATATCAGGTAAATAGTGTTTCAAAATTCACCTGACGTCACTGTTTCTAAGTAGCTATTAAGAGAAACGACAGCCTCCAGTCACTTGCCCAACTGGAGGAGTGTATGTGAGGGTAGTCCCAAAAGGTTCTTTTAAGTCACTAGTCGCAGGGCTAGCAAGATGACTGTTTTCCTAGCGAGAGAGGGTTCAAATCGCGCTCCAGAAAAACCTGACACCCTCTAGGAAACGAAAAAAACAAAAGACAGCACTTGAACCGCCCCCGACGAAGCTCTACGAGGCCACTTTCGCACAGAGGCTCTTTATTGCGGCAGTCGAGCTTGCGGCACGGAGCGGGGCAGCCCGCCGCTGCAAGCCACACGTGCGC
>JAVJGI010000014.1:82073659-82093199 GCA_035590275.1 Ibycter americanus
TCATTTTCCTTCAAAAGACTTTAAAATGCCTGAACACTTTTCTATATTACATCGATACAAATATCACATGTGCTGCAAAAAAAAAAAAAAGTATCATACCTTATAATAAAAAAATTTCAATCAGTTTGTAGTTTGGATGTTGCACAGTGTTACAGACACGTCAGATTTCTTGTTGAAATTTTTAAAGCAACGTTTATGGTACTAACATTAGTCATGTAGTTTTACTTTACCAGATGTGTTATGTTCTATGTTACTGTCTTGACTTCAGACTTGGCTGACACAAACAACACTGCAAGCAAGAAGTAAATTGGGAATTTCTATATTAGCCTTCAAAAATGTGTTAATGTATCTCGGCATAATTGGCAGTGATGAAAAACACAGGTGTAACATTTTTTTGCAGACTTGCTTCCAGGTAACTTTGAAGAGATTCTCTCTGTATATTGGTTGAGCAGTATGCAATCTGAAATATTTAAGGCTTTTGTTATGTTGATCAGGCCATGCATTTGATTGACAGTTCACAGAAAATAGTGCTAAGTGTGCTTCTTTATTTTTTATTAAAATTTTCAGTCAAAATGCATTGACTAGTTTAGAAAACGTAGTAGGTGTTAAGAGTTGAAACATCTTGGGTATTCATATGAGGTGATAACTGTTCAGAGTTTATCATAAGAGCTCCACATACACATAAAAGTAGTTTTCTTTATGCCGAAGAGAGAATACCTGTCTGTAGTTGGTATTGAATCTAGAAGACTGAAGCATGGCTTCTATGATAGAATCCTTGTTCTGCAGGGACTTTATTTTACATTGTCTGGTTTTGAGTTTCTGTACCTCTTCAGATTCATGTCAGTTTATGTTAGCATTAAGAGTACCACAAAGGTCGTCTCATCTTTCTGACAGTAGGGTTGCAGGTTGCTTAAAAATTTCTCCAAACTTTTAAGTCGTAAATACCATGTGATAAAGTTGCTAAAAGTTTATTTGTGTTCGAAAGGGTATTGGTCATTATTGGAATCATTATTCTTCATATTAATAGTCAAACTGTAAGTTTTTGTAATTTTGTCTTCCATTTGTGCATCATCAGTACAATTATTGTGCATAGTAGTGCAGTTGTTGGTATTTTTAGTAGCGAAGTATAATGTGATGGTGAGTGCTAATAGTATTCTATTGTGGCTTTCAGGATGTTCTTTGAAATGTAACTGGATTCGGTCTAGTCCTTTTCTGCACTGCACACTTGAGGATTTTAGTTTATTTTCAACACTCCTTCCCCTGTCATGGGATGATTCTCTCTGCTTGGGCTCTAGTAAAGTGGAGCTAAAGTGCGTAGAGCCTACAGGTGTTCCTCTCCTGCAGCCTGCCCTCACTGCTGGAACACCGCAGGAGAAGTGAGGGGAGGATGCAAGGTCTGGGGGCGGGAAGTGGGACAGGGCATGTTTTTTGCATTGAAGTGTGAGGGCTTGTATCCCATTGGAGTCAGACAAGAGGATGGTGGTTTCAGTTCTATCCTAAGCTATTACCTTAGATCTTGTGGATTCCTTTTCCGAGAAATGTTTTAATCATGTTAAGTATTGTGATAACAGAACTACCTAGAAGTATTTGTATGGTTTGAATGATATTGTTTTTCATTATTGCCTCCATTTTCTCTGCACAGGAGAGAGAATACTGTTGACTCTCAGATACACTTTTTCTCTAGTACACCACTGAAATTTTGCGTTTCCTGTAAATGGATGCAAATAACTGATGGGTAGAATTTTGAACCAAATGAAAATGTGAAACAACTGTATGATGTACTCACTGTTTGGAAAAGGGTGAGATGGAAGGGAACTTCTCTGGGATATGGAAAGTGATTTGTCTAGTTTAGCTTTTGAGTTTTTTAGTAGTTTGTTTTATTGTACACTAGTATTTAATTCTCAGCTGTTTTCTGTGTTATAGTGTTTAAGAGTAACAGAATATAATGAAAATTTGATTTAAGCATGAGGTCATGATGTGCATTGCTTCAAGAAAACAATAGGTTACTGGAAGTGTATAGTTGCTAGAATATCCCGTTGCTAAGGTATTCTGTTATGGATTTTAACTGTAATAGTGACCTGTTTCTACATAAGAGGTTCAGCTGTAGCTGAACACAGAGTAGGATTCATATACCTAGATGCAGAGTACGGTGTTTTAATCAGTACTGTCTTTTCCATCTGTGTGGCTTTTTCTAGTGTTGTTTTGGTAAGCAGCTGCATTCTTGTATACATCCTTATGATGTGAACAAGGTAGCTGTAATGATTGGGAAGTAGAGGCTCGCTTAACAGGGGAGTTTGAACCAACTTGGATCTAGGAAAATGCAAACTGAGAAAGATTGTGCAGGGGCTTTGCAAATACTTTTTTGTGCTTAAACACCCAAGAGAAGGAACCTGTTGAAGGTAAGAGCAGATGAGCAAATGTGTGCAGACTAGTCCTAGGTAATTTGAGGCTGAAAATTAGAAGATTTTAGACCAATTTACTACTGAGATTCTGGAGCAGCTGTCTGTGAGAAATTGCGGGACAAAAAAAAGCTACCTTGTCTTGAAGAATTTGCTAAGGTAAGAGTTTCATCTTTTTATTAAAATAGTATGAAACTTTGTTGCCTCCGAGAATGGGGGCTAGGCTTTAGGACCCAAGTGATCCCTGATAATCGTTTCAGTTCAAACACAATGCTTGAGATAAAATGCTTCAGGATAAAGAAATCTTAGGAAAGGAAAAGACCCCTATTTTATGTCAACAGCCACTCACCTACTTAGCCCTCTGTCAGATACAGTGGCCTTTTTATAATCTCTTATACAGATGTCATTGCAATGAAAGGTAATCAAGCAGTATTACCCTAATATGATGTTTCCAAAGATGACTTTTCAGGAACCTGTAGTCATATTAAATGTGCCATCTAAAGAATGGTGACTTCAGCATTGGAAGTCGTGGTTGTTAAAAGTACGTATTTTATGCCAAATTATGGAGTTAATAAAAATAGCTCTTATGAATTCTCCTTTTTTCCAGGAGTGAATACTTTTTTGTTTTTTTAAATGTATGGTGTGAAAATGCATATACAGGATACGTGCATGGCCAGAATTATCATCCCTAGTTGTTTAAAGTTAGACTGATCTCTTAAGATAGTGTACTGATCAGCTAGTATGTTCAGCAAAAGAATCCCAAGAAACCCTTTTCTTTTTTCTTTGCATATATCAGATAGGCATGTAAGATGATACTTAGGTAAGGCAACCAAAGCATGGGAAGAGAGAGTCTTCACTTCAGTGTAGCTAGCTGTAAATTGAACTGCATTTTAGAGTGTCAGGTTAGTAACTTCTTTTAATAAACTTCTGCTGTATTCAGAGTGAGTTACAGTGTTTCTTGGGAGATGTCTATTGGTAAAAGGAATGCATCCCTTGTCAGAAATGCAAGTGCACAGCAAGCTTTGGCATTTCAGTTACAATAGTGTTATTAGTGTGTAAGCGCTATTCTTACAAATACCTTTTTCTGAAATGAAAACAGCTAAATAAGGTTTGGAATAATTTTTGGAGCTTGGCCATAAAAGATCTTTGCATTATAATAAGGGTTTGAGTTTTCACTTTTGTTTGTATGAGAAGCAAAGGCGTCTTCTCAGAGAAACAACTAGTGAACTGTTACAGCATAAATTTAGGACTAAAAAGACAAAGAACTATTTCCTAATGTATTCTCAAATAACAGAAGTGAACCTCCCTTGGTTAACAAGTGTGTTGCTCTTTTACTTGCATACCTTTTTGCTAGGATAAGGTAAGAAGGGGTAGCCAGAAAGTTACTACATGCCTTCTGTCTTTTATTGCAATATCCAAGTTATAGTGGGGCACTGCTTTCCTTCCAGGCATAGGATTTGTCCAAATTCTTGTATTCTCAATATCTTTTCAAGTTCTATATCGACTTAGTTTTTTCAGAAACCAATAGCTAAAATATAATTGATGCATAGTTGTTACACACTGACATAATTCATTGTGTGGCCCTGAAGTTCTGTATATTTCCTTCCACCAGAGGTTTCTAAACAGCATTTGGTTAAACGTGGTTTGATCTCATTTTTGACTAACATCCCCATTTTCTTTTCTGGACAGTGTGGACATAAGTAGACACTCCTAGTGTTTAATATTGAGTAAATTTCCTAGGATGTATAAATTAAGCAACCTGTAAAGAACTTGATTCTGAACAAAATTTTTAGAAGTAAAAGATGGGGTGTAAGTCCTATATGGGCATTTAACTGGTATAAAATGTGTTCTGTTTCACTTTGGTTATTTAGGAAGCACTTTCTGCTAAGTTGAAAAACTGGTTTTATCTCATCAAAGTGTCAGTCTGCTGTAGCTGAGATTGAGAAACCCTTACAATTTTAAAGCGTGCCTTTTCTAGGGAACACATGATTCTTAGGTAACTCGTGACGTCATTTAAACTCACTGTTACCAGGGTGTGGAAGGTAGTTCACGTTTGGAAATTTTTGATCCAAAGAGCTCTAAAGGTAAGGAAGAAAGTTGGCTGTAGTGAGGTTGAGGCTTTTCAGGTACAGTGGCCTTGAAGATATTCGTATATCTGTCTTCAGATGTCCTCTTACGTGGGTACATAAAGTATCCAGTTTTCTTTTGTGCCTTCAGGTTTCATTATGGTCTTTCCTAGTATTAGAGCTGTTGTCTTAACAAACAAAAGCATTTACAAAGGTGGTACCTGGTTCATCGTTTTGTACCCTGAAACTTCTCATGTCTTCTGCCTTTTTGATGGAGTACTGTATTGCTCTTTCCAGAGGGGGGAAAAAAAACCGCCGACAAAAACCACAACAAAAAAACCCACAAACCAAAAGAAAAAAGTTCTTATTATTTCTCCTAAAGGGAAGTTTAACTTGTTCTGACAAGATCTTCCGGCATGTTCCTCTATTTTCTTTATTCTCCCAGTTTTTTTGAGGGGAGAGGGTCTATGAGTGAAACCTTTGGCTGCATTCCTGATGTTTTAGCTCAGAGAAGCCAGCCAAAAGGGGTCTCCTACTACTTTACTTCCACCCTGCTCCAGGGAAATCCTGCAGCTGTTGCTGCAAACTGAGTTGTCAGCTGCCCACTTTTCTCCTTTTTGTTGACTCCAGATGTTGTTCCCGATACTGAATGGAGGGGAAGAGTTCTGGCAGTGGGAAAGCACTGATTTATGCTCGATTAGAGGGACCTATACACATGTAAATGGAGGGGACAGTGAAGAAGCAAGTGAGGTAATCTTACCTCCCTTCTCCAAACCACATGCTCCACACCCCTCTTACTGCTTAGGAATAGATGGTACAGAGGGTGAGGGTAGCCTGGCAAGGTTACAAAAAATATAGGGAATCATATATTTCACTGATAGGATCTTTCCTGCATCAATATTGATCTGACCTAGTAACTTTTCCTGGAACAGCAGGTCTCTGTGGAGCTCTAGATTTGCCAGGGTTGAACCTGAATCCAGCAGGACCAGATGGGTTGCGTTCAGGTGGGTTTAGAGAAAATACCTGTCTGGTCAGCGCTGGTCTAGCTGCAGAGCAGCCAACCAGCACAGGAATTGAGGTGAAATCCTGCATCTCCATAGTCCTGCAGCCTCTTTAAGTATATCTTGATTCCTGAAGGAGAGTTGTAGCTAGTCTGTAGATTCTGTAAACATGGTAGTAGTAGCCTTTCTCCTCTTTTTGCCTCTGTGTGAGGCACTGTGGGAGCCTGAGTGCAATTTTGTGATGTGAACTGAATTAAATCTGCTGGTGCTGGAAGAGGGAGGTCTTGCTCTCTTTATGTGCTTCCGTGCCCTGCGTGATCCACCCTTCCTCTGTGCCAGCTTTAGCATTCATCTGATCTATATAAGCCAGGTGCACTACAAAAATATTCATTTGTTGAATGTGTTATATTCTTCTGCTGTTTCCTCTGGCTTGACTAGACCTACAAGGCAGCCAGAACTAGCTTAAGGTAGAAGACTTAGGGATGGAAATAGATAAGGTGTGCAGGACCCCTCTCCTCAGCTTTGACAACAATGAACCGCTACGGCCATGTCATAAAATGGTTTGTTGTTTTTTAAAGAGTGCGTGGTGTTTCTGCATAATAAGCAGGATGATAGGCTCTGCAGTAATCCAGAAAATAGTAAGAAAAGGGGAGGAAAAAGGGAAAGAGATTCCTTTTTTTAAAAAAAGGAAAAAAGATATTTGCAAATTAACAATTGTTAACACACACACACACAATCACATTTAGTTGCTTTTATGTTCTTAATTTGCTGCTGCTTTCTTTCTATGCATATAGACATTCCTCATAATTAAAACCAAACACTAATTTTATGTCCACACCTCACCTCATTCAGGATTTTAATTTGATACACAATAGAGTAAAATTTAAGTTAGGAATGCAACTGTAAATCTGAGATTTTTATTTTTTGAATATTTGGATTAACTCTTTGAAGCATATTGGCTTATGACGTGGTTAGATGTTCTTCAAGTGTACATGTATTTTGTTGGGTCCTTCAGGACTGAAGTATTAGTAGTTGGATATACTCTGAACTGCAAACATGCTTAATGTTTGTGAGTGCTGCTAACTTTTATAGAAACCAAATCAAATACTTTTACTTCTGGTTCTGATGTGATTATATGCAAAAGTACTGATAGCATACTTAGGAAAATTCAAGGAATTCAAAACCAAAATTTTCCTGAGCTACCTTTTTTCAGATTTTGTTTTGCTCTAAACCTAAATGTAAAATTTATTGCATTGGTCAAGAACTTGTTTCAATTAAAATATTTGCTTCTGCTTATTCTTTGGGAAAAGTTCTGTGTTAGTATATCTAGATCAAGTTTAGATTGAAAAGTATCAACTTCTGTTTGCAGAAAAAAAGTTTTACTTTCTGCATCCCCCAAACTGGAGGTAATCTCTTCATTAGTGTACTCCTGCAAGTGTCTTAATTCCAGAGCTTCAGCACTATAGAGATGAAAGCAACAAAAGGGACTTTCAAAACTGAAAGTCAGACAGAACTGTTTTGCTCAGTTACACCTACTAGATTAAGACTTTGGTTTTTTCTTACTTTTTCCTCTGTGGAAAAAATGGTTACCTGCTGGCTGGGTTTCTTGGATGTTCAGCCCTTAAGGTTCAATTATCTTTAACAGCATAAAGTAAACAGGGTACTTAAAATATTAGGAGCTCTTTCTCTAATCTTAGATCTCAAGTGTGTCAATTTTTTTATCAGCTGCAGGCACTTCCAAATGGAAAGTATTCAATACTTCATAGCAGCCATTGAGACAGGATACTTACTCAACTCTTGCAGACCTATCTTCTTTCTTGGATTATTAGTTTTTTAGTTGTTTGAAGTTTTCAGAAGTCTGAATTGTCTATTTGATCTGCTGATTAGGGATGTTTTCAAATAGATTGCTGGCTGTAGAGTTGGTTTCCTTGTGTTGTGTGTATGAAATACTTACAATTCTTTTAGAACAGGGACTGGGAATCGGATTTCTTCTTTTTGTTTAGTATGATCATCACAGATGCTTCTTTTCCCTTCTTAGCAATCTGGTGAATATTAAATGATTCCATAAAGAATCATCTGGGAGTGCTGAGAATAGCTTTGTTTCCCGTATCTTCTGGGCTGGTGAGTGCTTTTCCAGGTGCTGGGTGTTGGGGAAGGGCTTCAGTATGTGCCTCTCAGTTTCAGAGTGAGTGTTCCAAGCATGAGTGAGTAGCAGCTGCCACTGCACTGGGCATGGGCCAGCAGGTTGGTTCTGAGAACGTGTCCCAGTTAGTAGATTGGCAAAATATGCAGCAGAACTGTTGGTTTGGGGTATTCTCCTCAGGTGTGAGATACCAAGCTATTCATTACCGTTGAGACAGTGCCTTTCAATATGCTAGGATCCTTTTGGTTTAGAATTAAACAGCAAACTCAGAAGTGTAGAATTTTGGACTATTCTCAGGGATGCAGTTTAGCAGAAAGGTGAGATCACTCTGTGAAACTTTTATGGTTCTTTCCCTGAATATTTGTTGTTTTTCAGAATAGGACTTAGTTTCCTATATTGCTAATTTATATATTTTTTTAAAAATTTAAAGTATTGCAGAAAACTAAGAGTTGGAAATTATCTTTCTGAGGCTGAGCCTATACCCAACTTTTCAGTATTTGTTACAGTGGCAAAGCTGAGGAAAAGCATGAGAGTAGTACCTTCCTGAGACATAGTTTCAGATACGTGGCTGGAACATCCAGAAATCAGTGGTGACCTCTGAGAATATTGATACATGGTAGATTTAAACATGCATATGTTGTTGAAAGCAGTTTTAAAATGCTTTTTTTTGATATGTGCTAAAAATTGATCTGTGAAGTCATTGTATTTAAAAATAAAGACTTGCTGTAGTTTATACCTGTTTTTTCTAATGGGTTTCCATTTTTTGGTCACTGTTCAAAAAAGGAAAAAGAAAAAAGCAACTTGAAGTGTTTACTGTTTGAACAAAGCTGTAAGAATTATTCAGAACTTTCTTTTTCATTTAACTTTTTCACTTACTCTCAACTGATAGCTTGAGACTTTGCTGCCATCTCTAGTTTCTCGATGAAATTTATCTTGAGCTGCTATTTAGTCCTACATTTTCATCTGTACTCAAAAAAAGAAAAATTTTGGCCAGATTTCATGACTGACTGCTGTTAGAAGAGTTTGTTCTGTACTGTATCAGTGAAGAAGTTAGCTGTGTCCTGTGTTTACTTCCCTTAGAAAACATTAGGGAGTTTTTCTAAAGAGAAGTATCTTGTATTCTTCCTTGCCTCATCTTCAGATACAGCTGTAGTTAATAAGCAAACTTTCAGCACTTTTTGCTCTCACTTTGGCTGTTAAAAATTTGCAAGTCACACTCCTGTTATTGTTATTACTATGATACAGTACCTTAAGTTTTCAATCTTAGTTTGTTTCTGTAATTTTAAAAGATGTTTCAGAAAGATTATAGTTTGGTTTTAGAGATGAATATACTGTCTTATACTACTTCTATGCATATTATATCTTTTGTAAGAAGGAGTTTTGTTCATCTTCCTTCCTACACCTTTGAGTGCTTTCAGAGTATTTTGAAGAAAAGATTATACTGGATCTGACTGCCTTCTCGGTTGATTAATGAATATAGAACAGGTTTTATTTTTTACTGGTGTCTTCAGTACCAACATTTTACTTCCAATTTGAGTGTCACTGTATATACCTTCAATATTTTTTTTAGCGTTTCTCTGCCAGTTTTCATTCTTCTAGCATTTCTTTTATAATATAAAACTCCTCAGTAGCCCTGCCCAATTTTCTTTCTGTTTTTTTTCCCCTATTTTGCCTTCCATTTCTTTTTCATATCAATACTTTTATATGTTGTTTCACACTTTATGTGCTGGTCTACACTGAGATCTCATGTAGTTTGCTTCAAACTCGCTGGCCTCCCAGCAGACTGTAGGATGTCTGTCAATCAGAACTTTGCTCCCATGGAAACTGGTTTGCTGCAGAATCAAACAACAATTTCAATTTCTGAAATCAAAATTAACAAAAAATTTCTCTAGTCTTCATAGTTACAAGAGCCTTTGAAAAAGTGTCGTCATTGCAGTTTTAATCTTTGAATCTGCAACCAGCTGCAGACCATAGTGTCGCAACCTGGATTGTTTTCCTTAGAGGGAGCGGTACACAGTAACCTGTTCTGTTACTGTCTCCGGAAAGTTCTGATGACAGTTCAGGTACTTAATATGTGATGCTTCTCTCTTCACACACACACCCCATATTCCTATATTTGTAAAAATCGTAGGGGAAAGAGCTTTTCTTTTAGCAGGTTGACTTTGCCTCTGTAGCATGGAAAAACTAAAGTTTTGTGGTTTCACTGCTTCTGCCTAGAATTCAAGGGAGAGAGAGGTAGTTCTCCACACTCTGGTTGTGTCCCTGTGAGCAAGTGTAGATGAAGGAAGTTTACTGAGTCTTTTCTCACCAGAGGGGAATAAGGTCTTGGCCTTCTTGTTTGAGCAACCATGCTTCCCTACCCAATCAGTTTGGGGGAAAAGAAGTTTTCTTCAGCACACAAGCATGTTTTATACCTAACAAGTGCAAATTTACTCCAGTCTTTCCTGTATACTGTAACTAGCAGAAAGTATTTTTTATATTTTTCACATTTTCTGCTTTATCTAATCTCTGTGGTTTGGGGGGTGGGGTGGTTCTCAAAAAATGATTTAAAAATGCCTCTTTTTCTTCCTGCTACTTTTGTTAAGCTGCTGCTGTTTTACAGGATAACTCTTGAAATCTCAGGAAATGGAAACTTGCATGCCTGCTGCCCATGTTCAAGGCCCTGTTACTTTCAGAATAATATGCCTCCAAGGAAAAGGAGAAAGTCGTATCTTCCAAGTCTGAAACTGTAACATATCTTCTACAAGAGTGTATGTGTTCTGTGGAAAATGTTATGCCAGTAAGCTGGTTTGAAGGGGTGTGATCTTGCCCTGTTAGTAAATGAAAGATGATCTCACATTGTATTTGTTTTGTTGTTGCCTTCAGTTTTTTTAACTACCCACATGTAAATGGGCTGGTGGTAAAAGTCTTCATTTTTCCCCCTCCATTCTCCTTCACTTCTAGTAAACATATGATCTTCCATCCTATCAGCTTAAATGCTATTTGAAAATGTGTTTTTATGAACCTTCAGAAAGTATGCTATTCTTCAATGACATGCAAAAATCTTTTGATCAGTGTTCTTTGGAGTGGCCCAAATGCACAGAGGTATGCTAAGACCAAATTCACATGTGACCAAGTGCTAATTAAGTGTTTTTCTTGTTTGGAGTTAAGACCGTGCAGAACATGCAAAAAAACTGTATTTTTGTCTGCTTTAATGGATAAGAGCTGAGTTGTTATGGTCAGTATCTTGCTTAAGAGCAAATTTTGGATCCTGGAATGCTTCGTGTATACAGTAGGAATGAGAAAGTGGACAGTATTGATCTAATGCGAAAGTACCCTTCATTTTTTGGTGGGCTTTTTTCCCCACAGTTGTTTCAGTTGTTTTCTATATCCTCCGTAGTCCTGTTTCTCAGTAAAGCACATTTAATCTGTTACCTCCTCTTTTCTAACAGGTAGGTTGGGAAGGGCTCTTGCTCAATATCAACAGGCTAGGTAAATATGCTGACATGGTTCAGATGATCCAGTGTCCAAAACTGTCAGTGTATTTATGAATGTTTGGTGCCATTCAGACTGGACTAAAAAAATCATGTTCAGCCTTCACATTATTATGTTGGATGTGACCTGCTAATTAAAATTGATTAGTATATGCTTTTTCATCAGTTAGAATGGTTTCTCAATTTACGTTATTGAGAAAAACTTTAGTAGTACAGGATTCTAACTGTAGTCAGACAGTTGTCATAAAAACAGTACATTTAAGTTATAGTCCATGTTGGTCTATGTAAACAGTTTGTAATGCTCGTATAAATCTTGCAGATTTACATAGATAATTCTGTAAAATGGGAATTACTTACTTGTGAGGAAGCTGACAGCAAACAGTAGAAAATTTTCATAATATTAATATTGCAGACCAAATTAATCTTCATCTTGTTAATAGAAGAGTTTCTGTGCAAATACTCACTTTCAAAGATTTTTACATGTCATAGTAAAGTGTATATAATGAAGTTCTAAGAAAAATAATATATCTGTCACACAGTGCTCCTTCAGATGTGTTACTCCCCTCCTTGTCATTTTTGTTCATGTTCTTACTGTTTTGGGTCCTGAAGTAGATGGGGGAGGGGGGCGGGAATCAGGATTAAAAAGATGTCTCTCTCTCCCTCCACCCCTTTCGTAAATTTCCCACTGAGTCATTGTCCAGGGATTTTGTCCAGTTTTCCAACTACAGAGCAGTTACTCTTAAAACCTTCATATTTGCCTGGATAGGAATCAGGGAACACCAGAAGGCAAATTGCTGTGTGGCTGGCCATGTGTCTTCATGAAAGAAGTTAAGCAAGGACACCAGTTTATCAGAAAGAAGATTACATGTCTTTGTTTTTAGAAGGAAAGCACAGGTGATACCAATTTTTTCAACCTCTCAGGCAAATATTTTCTGTTTCTCAGTGGATTACCTGTGGCTGTCACATGCTGGAAAACAGTGGGGGGAAGGGGCTTTCCATGTTGGCTCCTTTTCAGTGATGGTACCTTAGAGATGCATGGAATATGTGATATTTGGAATCTAGTTTATCACACAGGAGTGTCATATAGTAAACAGATTTATCTATTCTTTGAGTATCCCATGTGTAGGAATTATTTTGTTGAGAAACCAGGCCAGCACCTTCCTTGAATGTTCCAAAAAAGCCCAGCAGGAGGAGGACCAGGAGTTCATTAGCGATTTTGAATCTACATTTTTTAAAAAAACTTTTTTTAGTTTTGCATAATCTTCCTCCAGCTTGTATTCGAAGCCATGTTCAGAGTAGACTCTCAGTAGTAAAATAATGGTTTTAAAGCTTTGTTCGGGGCAGATACTTGCAGAAAGGGCAAAACTATAAAGATGGAGTTTTCTAGCCTTATGAAGGGAGTCTTTTTTTCCTGAAGATGGGAAATGAGCAATCACTGGAAACAGATAATTAATTTTGAAGGTGTGCCTCAACCATTTAAAAAAAAAAAATGTGGCTACCCTAAACATACGGTTGAACAATGACATCCATGAGCTAGAGCACTCTTTTAATGGATTATATGTTCTCGTTTTGGCCACAGTAGGATCTGCTTTTGGCTATAGCAGTTGCTGTTGAGTAAGTTTTCTGTAACAAATGGGGGGATCACTTTCTTTGTATTCAGAGGGAAAATACCCTAGGTATAGAGGAGACCTTGTTTACTCTGCATTCCAAATCTGCATCCAGAGGGGAGAAAAGAAGTAAAATTTGAATCTCAAGAAGTTTGCAGAGGGTTGCTTTAGTTCTTTCAGTTGCCCTTTAACCTAAAAGCGAGGAAGGGGGCTTTGATTCACTTTGTAGTATGATTGCATTGAGACTCAGGAATGGGATCTCCTTTAGTAGGGACTAGTTAAGGTGGCAGTTCTAGACCTTCAGCTGCTTCTTAGTTGAATGTGGAGAGAAAAGGCAGGTGATAGCAGTGACCATTGTTCTACCTAGTTCCTACTAACATATCACTGGGTCTTCAGGTAGAAGTAAATGAGACTTGTTTTTTGCAAGGTAGGATAGCTTTGAAATGAATGCTTGGACAAACTGATTGAAGAAAACTTTATTTAGCTGCTGCAAGTCTTTATTTTAATTAGTACATGGCGTAAGCATACCCAAGAGAGTTTTATAATAAGCTGGTAACTGTCTGTGGGGGGGAAAAGGGTTTGTTCATTTGTTTATTTTTAAAGCATATGCATAGCATAATTTTTTTTGGGGGGGGGAGGGGTTTTGTACAAACAGCTTGACAGTAAATCCTTCCTTGCAGCATTCAACCTTACTCCAGCTGTGAAGGTTCATACAGTACAGCCTTGGAATTTTTTTCTACTTGTTGTAGCTGTACTGAAGTAGCATCTCTGAAGAAGGCTATGTCAGGTTTATCATCTGCTACCATGTCTAAAGAAGGCTTTAGCCACTAGTCAGGATGGTGTCACCAGTCACCAGTTCTCTTTTGCCAGTTACTCATTGCCAGGACTGAGCCTTGTCTGCACTCAAACTTGAGGCAGGTAGATGCACTTGCTGTAGTATCTGCAAACCTTTTTTTTTTTTTTTTTTTTTTTTTTTTTTATTCAGAATGTAACTGGATGTTAAGTTTTGTGCGAATTTGTTTTAAGTCTATTTCTGGGACTTCTCCCACCCCAACTTGTCTGAAGATCTCAGACTGAAGACTGTCAGATACCTTACATCAGAAAAAGTATCTATAGTCAGAGAAAACTACTTGCTGAAAAATTTTCATGTTGTTCTGTCCAGTCAAAAGATGTAGTTTTTGCTTTTTTTTTGTACCTATCGCTTATAGTGAGCTGCTGTGTTTTATCTTAATTAGTATTTTGCCGTTGCTGCTTTAGGATGAATGAAACTATTACGCTTTTCCAAATATTCCCAGTGCAGATGTTTCTGAAACATATTCACATCTCTTATGGGTTATAACGTATAAAAGCAAATTAAAAGTTTGAGATTTTGTATTGTGACAAACTAAAGTGATTATTATCTGTGGTTTAAATGACATTGAGTTCATCATTGGGCTTTTTGTCCTAGTAAGAGTAAATGTGCAGTTTCTAGGGATGAAGTTCTACATTAAAAAAAACCTGCGTAATATTTCTGAAGTGTCATTTAATTTTTCCCACAGAATTAGCTTTAGTCCTATAATGTACTTTCTAAAATTATTGGTCAGTTCCAGTCATTGCTTGAATAGAACTGTCCAGGAAAAACTACATCTGTGTGTTAAACAGACTTGATTCAGGCCTACATTTAGACCAAGGATTTTGCCCAAATTCTAGTTTCAGAAGCTTAGCAAAGCCTCAGTTGTAGGCTGTGGTTCATTTTTTTAATTATTATTATTTTGTTGTTATTTATTCATTTAAAGCTTAATAGGTACCTTAATTTCACATGGTGTTGAAAACAATTGATACTTGCATTTTGAAGCAATAAATTAGCAGTGTGCTTCAGCAAAGTCTACAACCTCATGCTCCGATCTCATCTGCTGAGGTAGTTGCTTAGGGTCGGTTTGAGCTCTGTTACGTTGCAGCAGTGAAGGCAGCAGTGCAAGACTTCTCCTCAGCCCTTGGATGTTTTCACATAAGCTTTCTCAGGTCAGGTCTGGCCATTTTAGAATATCTTGAACTTGGTGCAGAGCTCATCAAGTATGGTTACTTTTGATCAAAACTGGAGGGAGAGTAGGAAGCAACTTCTTTTTGTCCAGTGCATTGTTAGTGTACCCACCCTGGGTGTTGGAGACCTGAGTGTGACTGAGTGCCCCGAGTACTCTCTTAGAAGTGAGACAATCCTGTTGTTCTAACTGGGTGACTCTGTACCCAAGAACACACTATTACAGGGATACAGGTAGTGGAGAATTTAGATTGTATTCTTGCCTGTGAAGGAAACTGCACTGTACAGGTTGGAGCTTCTGAAGTTGGTTATGCGTCTTCTTCAGTGCTGCTGTAATGAGGAGTACTTAAATCTTCGCAGTGGGAGAGGTGTTACAGCCATCTAGGATTTCAGTGTATTTATAAAAGTATGATCTGCTCCTTCTGGCTGTTTGTGTACAGTTCAGCTCATGAATGCTGGGTTTTGGTTCCATGTTCTGGTTTGGTTTTTTTTCCCTTTGGAGAGTCAGATTGGTTTAATCAGTTTTTCAGGTGAACTGTCTTATATGCAGTAATAGAAAAAACTGTGTTAGCTCATAAAAAGACATAATGAATGCAGTAAAGGTAAGAATTTCATTAATAGTCTTAAAGCCAGCTTTAACAACTTCAGAAGAAATCTTAAGAAAAGGAAGATATAGAATAGATGTCAATATTTAAATAAAATTAACTTCTTACACTCTTAGAATTGGTTATAGTTTCATTCTAGATTCAACGTACAAAACTTCTGTAAGGAGGATAAATACAAAGAAATTAAGACTGTAGAAAAGAACAAGCAAATATGTTCTAGAGAATACAAGGTAATTTAAAGTGTAAAAATACCTTCATTTTCTCATTAAGAATTATAGTGTTATAACATTTTATGGGAGAAGTATGAAAAAACAGTCATTGGTAATATAACATTAATACATCAGAAAAGCAATTGTAAGAGTTCACATAGAAACTTTTAAATATACAACTGATTCATTATTCGTGTGTTTGGTAAGTGAAGGACTTCAAATTTTAGGTCCTATAACATTCTGTTAAGATGTATATGTTGTGTTTAAAAACAATCCTAGTTTAAAATAAATGCATAATTTCTCAGCATTATACCTTTTTTGGTCCTGAAGGGGAGGGAGCAGGAATCATTTAAATCCTTACAATTTACATCATTTAAATTTTGGAACGTTGGTTTTTAAGTGGAGTATGTTCCAGCCCAGTTCTACTCAGGAGTGTGTTGGCAGTTGCTGCAGGATGAGAAAGTGGGGCGCAGAAGTTGGAACTGGAAGCTGCTGAGGGAAATATTCCTACCAGGGGTAAATGTGGGAGGAAGAGGGAGGGAAAAGGATGAGTAGAGTATGTTGATAAGAAGAAAGGATTGAGGAACTGTGTTTGAAAAATGAAATTGAATAATCAGCCAGAGGAGAATGATTTGTGATTGCCAGCCTTCGAAGGACAAAGAAAATGGGTTGAGAGAGGGAAAAGGAGCAGCAAGTAGAAATTAATTCACACGTTAATAACAGAATATTTGTAAAGATGAGAGGAAGAAGATCGCAGCGGAGCTAAATGTTATGGAAGAGAAGCAGCTGGTGCCTGAGAAGGTCTGGGGGAAGAGGAATGGAAGGAAGATGAGAATCATGAAAGGGGAGATTAGGATTACTGAGGTGATAATCAGACGTGAGAGACACCATTTAAGCAAAGCGGAGTAGGCAGAAGAGTGTAAAGATTGATTTGGGAGTAGGGATGCAATGTTTGACAAGGTTATTGACATTAATTCTTTCTCCAATATTCAATAGCTTTTAAGTGGAATGTTTTTTTTTAATTGCAGTGATTTATTTCTTTATTTGTGTGCCATTTAGCCACAGGAGCAAACAGAGTAGAGATTATTAGTATGTTAAAGTAACCTATGAACAAAAATGTTGACCTCAGAAACTGTATTGAGCTGAATCACAGGGGATAATCATGGGTGGTAACAGTAGACTTTTGTCAGCGATCTCAATTTATATTTTCCCTGTTTTTTAATCCTATATTTTAACTGATTAAATTACTCCTCCTGAATTTTCGTTCTTGCTCTTTCTTCCTCCTTGTCCAAGTTCTTATGGCACAATGCCTTTCTTTTTATATGAACTGGGTTAATTTAAATGTTTCAAATATTATGTCTTGCTAACCTAGCTCATTGAGACTAAAACAGGTTAGGGAACAATTGCACAAACAGCCAAGGTGAGGGATGAAAGCATGCTTCCACTCTGCTAGAGGAAACAACAGTTGGTTATAGCTAGGTTTTGACAGCTCTCTGACACCTTGGATTCTCTGATCCCGTATGCATGCATCTTACTGCAGCTATCTTGTGAATACATATAGATTCACAATTTAGCAAAAGTTTTATTTAGGATTTTTAATAGAAACTCCATAACATTATGCTAAGGTTATGCAGATTTTTAATATACTAAAAATATTATTAATATATTTATCTGTTGGTACAACCTAGCTTGAAAGTGTTTTCTGGACAAAATTCAGTGACTCGCTCCCAGTTGACAGACCTATTATTTTCAGACAGCACAGAAGGTAGAAGACTTTTTACCTTTTGATAGTCAGACTTTTTGTAAATTTTGAGGTCACAGCAGACATTTTGGAATTTTTTTTGGTTGGTTTGGGTATTTGGTCTTTTGTTTTTAGTGGGGTTTTTTTTTTTAGTCTGCTAAAGCTGAGTGCTCAGTATATTCCATGTTAACATTATGATTCTTAGTCCTGTGAATTTCTTTTACCTGCGTACTGGTTCTTCTATTGTCTGTCTTCTGAGAGAATTAGGTTTCTCTGCTTCTTGAGATTCATTGTATTTTGCTCCTGGTTAGCATTTACACATAATGCATGTAAGTCATTGGTTTAAGAAAAAAAATAAATCCTGTTAGTACTGTAAACTTAAAATTAGCCAGGACCAATTAGTAAGTGTGACTCTTAAAATTAGCAAGTGTGACTCTTCCCACCTTTCCCGTGATGTGCAGTGTGAATACTATAACTGGACTGGCTTTTTAAATCTGCTGTCTACACTTGAATGAGTTGCGTAGAAGTAAGCATATGGTTGCTAAACTGGCAATGATTTCCTATATCATATCCTTGAGTAAGGGTAGGATTGTACAAGGTTACCAACAGATAGAATTCATCTTCCAGTGCTGTTGTTGTTGATGGCACATTACAAAGAAAGACCACTTGATTAAACATTCTTGGAAGGATGTTGCCATATAGAGATACCAATTCTACAAATTATAAACCTGGAAATTACCTCCTACTTAAGTGCCTCTTTTCTGTAAAAAAAACCTTCTGTATAGGTGGCTAAAAAATTTAGCCATTGCTCATATAGTATTTTTGTATATTGGCTTAACAGAAATCAAGTATTGTGATTTTTACTTTTCCTTCTCTAAAAATATGCAAGATACTATGATGCCATTCAGCTTCCCACATGGCTGTAGAATTGTGTGATGGTCTTATCTGTCACTGAAAAAGAAGATTGCAGTGTATGGATGTAGTCAGAGGATGGGGGTTTGTGTCAATCAGGCAGTTGTTTATATTCAGCCAACAATAGGAAATGGCTCTCTGTCCCTCCTCCCCACGGATTTTTTCTGTCTTTTATGCTGCTGGAAAGAAGCAGGTGGCTGTCAACACTCTGCCTCAGACTAATGAGACCAGAAATGCTTAATGTATTACATAGTATGAATGCAGTACAAACTCTCTTGGTGGTGAGAAAATGAAGAATATCCCTTTAAGCCTTTGTTGCTGTGGCAGTTTTCTTTGCCATGTGGTGACCCATCAGTCCAGAGGCAGCAGGATGGATAAAAAAGATGTGTTGCATTGTTCCTTTGCCAAAACAAATAAAAAAACCCTGAAAACTCAGATAAGCGAATGAGGTTTTGGGAATGAATGAGTTATGCTGTGTATGCTCAGTACGTGTGTACTGTTAGACCACTGCAAACATAAAGTAAAATTGATTTCATAGAATCTTTCAGATTAAAGGGCCCTTGAGAGGTCTTCAGTCCAATCCGCTCAAAGCGGATTGCTCACGGCTTTGTCAAGTTCAGTCTAGAAAAGGGTAGAGCGCCATAATTTCCCTGCGCAGTCTGTTCCAGTGTTTAATTGTTTTCCTAGGGAAAAATGTTTTTCTTATATCCAGATGGAATCTTCACTGTTTCTCTTTATGACTGTTGTGGCATATTCTTGTACTGTATACCTCAGCGATGAGATTGGCTCTATCTTCTTGATGGCCTCTTAGGTGCTGAAAGACTACTGCTAGGTACCCTGCTCTGTTGTCTCTTCTCTAGGCTATGTAAGCTCATTTTCCTCAGCTTACCCTCATAGGCCAAATGTTTGAAATGTAATTGGATGCTAGATTTGTCAGTTTTTTCCAAGGACCTTTGCTTCCTACTTGCAGTTGGCACCTCTCCATCCTTCCCCCCCCTATGGAAAAAAGTCATGGTAGATGAAGGGACAGCAAGGAATATTCTCTGTCTAGACTTCAGGAAGGCCTTTGACACTGTCTCCCATAAGATCCTCATAGAGAAGCTGAAGGAGAATGGGCTTGTTGAGCAGACAATGAGGTGGATTGAAGAGGGTGCTCTCATCAGTGGCACAAAGTCTAGTTGGAGGCCAGAAGCTATTGGTGTACAGCAGGGGTCAGTACTGGGCCCAGTCCTCTTCAGCATCTTCGTTAATGGTCTGGGCCATGGGACAGAGTGTACCTCTCAGCAAGTCTGCAGATGACAGCAACCTGGGAAGAGCGGCTGATCCGCCAGAGGGTCGTGCTGCCATCCACAGGGACCTCATCAGGC
>JAVJGI010000014.1:82093270-82105024 GCA_035590275.1 Ibycter americanus
GCGTGCAAAGTCCTGCGGGTGGGGAGGAGCAACCCCTCGTACCAGTACATGCTGGGGGCTATCTGGCTGGAAAGCATCTTTTGAGAAAAGGCCCTGTTGAACCAAGTTGAACATGTGCCCTTGCCACAAAGAAGGGCTAATGGTATCCTGGGCTGCCTTAGGAGCAGCGTTCCCGGAAAGTTGAAGGAGGTGAGTGAGTCAGTGGGCACAAACTGAAACACAGGAGGCTCCATCTAAACATCTAAACAGCGGATTTTACTGTAAGGATGACCGAGCACTGGCACAGGTTACTCAGAGAGGTTGTGGAGCCTCCATCCCTGGAGACAGTTAAAAGCTGATGGTCCTCTGCAACTTGCTTTAGGTAGCCCTGCTTGAGCAGGGAGGGGGTGGACCAGATGACCTCCGGGGGTTCCTTCTAACCTCAGCCATTCTCTGATTCAGTGTACGTAATTCAGAGAAATAGATGGTGCGTCTCATATTTTTTATAAGCTCAGTGGCAAGTTTCCTTAGCATTAGGCTGCAGGCTTGACTTTTTTTTTAATTGGATCCAACCCAGGTTTGCATGTGGCAGCTGCTTTTGATGTTTCAGAGTGGAGTGGCCTCTGATACTGTATTCAATATCTTGCAGTTATAGAAATAGTGGGAATGCGGTGCACAGTTCTACATGCTCAGGTTTGCTGTGATCAGAAATGTATTGAAAATCTGGCTGTAATATAGCTTTGTTTGTCATCTTTAAGTTGAATCTTTCATTTAGTACTGAAAGTTACCAGACAGCATACCAGACCTCATATCCTTCTAAACCTGGGGAGCACACATAACTTCCAAAACATTTGGAAACATTTCTTATGATGCCTGAATTTTTAGTTTCAACCTCATTCACTATGTATGTATGATGATGCTTTCTCCCACGGTGTGGTGCTATTGTGTTTAGCTCTGTAAAGCTAGTAAAGCTAGACTGAAATAAATCATTCTTCAAAAGGGTTTAAGACAACAGAGCTACAGCTAAGAAGGTTCCTAATATCTTCCCCCTTCTGAACACCACATTCTAGTTAACGTAGAAACTGTGAACATGGACAAGGTTTGCATGGAGTTATGTAAACCTCATTATTGTTCAAGTTCTGGTGGCTTCACAGCCTCCTCTCATTTTACATTGCAAACAGAAGCAAGAAGTGGAATGTTTTCCAAAGGTATTATTCCACTGCATCTGTCACAGAAACATGAATGTGCAGGAATATGCATGTTCCTCATAAGTTTTTCACGTGGACTTCTATAGAAAAGGGAGATAATAACAGTAGGTGAAACACCTGGGTGCAGGGCAGTTCTCTTTTCACTTTACTGTCCCCTAAATTAATGTAGACATTTGACTGGGTCATTGGACCACCTTTACTAAACCAGAAGTTAATATCCTTTTGCACAGGAGTGGTTAAAAAAAAAAAAAAGAACTTAACTTAAAACCATTATTTAATTCTGTTTCATTATGACATTGATTTCCCCTTCCCTCCCCTTCAGATGATAGTAGAAATTAAACAGAAATGTTAAACCAGTGAGATGTTACAGTGAGATACACCTTACATTGAAAGTGTAGCGTAGTAAACTCGGATCATCATTAATTGTTTTATTTCCTGTAAGAGAATGTGCCCAGCTGCTTGCAGTTGTCAGTTCTGCTTGTTCTTTTATTTATTTATTTTCTTAATTGTGATCAAGAATTTCTATTTCTTGACTTTAAGTTGTTTCATAAGATTTTGGTTTACACTAATGTGGCCATGAGTGATTCTAATAGAGCTTTGCTTTTTTTTGGCATGTTCTTGAAGTATCTTCCTGTTCACGCCATTGCATACACTAAGTTCAGATTCTTTTTATTTCTTTTCTAAAATCTCTTCGTCACATTCATCTTTTTCTGAGTTGGATCTGCCTGCAGTGACATCTGTGCAGCAGTAATGTTTATTCTTCTCTGTTTTAGCCTCGTGGGTCTGTGATTTTAAGCCTCTCTCCTGTTACAGAGAACCAGTGCCAAAGACCAAAATTAGCTTGTTTAAATCCAGTTACAAAAAGATATTTGTTCTTGTATTTGTCTTGCTGGTTTAGTATGCATATACAAGCTTTTACTTGAAGGTGATGCAATGAATGCCTTGTTTGCTGTGATTGTTCAGTTTGTTTGAATTCATGACATCCTTTAATGTAACATACTCTGTAGTTATTAAAGGTGTGAAGGCCCTTCAAGAGTGATGTTGGTAACAAACTTAATAGGGTGTTGCTTAAGCTTTAAAATGTTTTGAGGAGACTGAGGCTTATGCAGTTATTTTTAAGTTATTGCATCTTAAATAAACAAATCTTCACATAACTGTTAAATAGGCTAATAAGACTTATCTGGCCGTCACCGTGTTTATGCTATAAATAGATCTAAAGCCAGTCCTTGGCAGCAGGCCGCTTAACAGGCTTCTGTGTGGCTTTACGGCTAGAGCTGTGTATGTCTGGGAGACCCACCTGGTGAGTAAGCTCACTTTTTAAATGAACCTTTTTTTCAATGGTGAAAGTAAATAAGAAGTAAAATTTATACTCATGGGAAGAGAGACGGGGGGACGGTGTGTGGGCTGGATCCATCTAGTGATTTTAGCTTTTCAAGAGTGAACAGCATGCCTGTGCTACCTCAGTAATTAGATGAATAAATTGATTGTCAAATATCCCAAGGAGTGTTCTGTTTTTCTCTGAGTATACCACACTTAACAAATCACAACTAATGCAATTTATAATTTCCTCAGTGGCTGAAAAAGACAGAAGTGAAAATTTGATATCTAACAGAGCATAAAGGATCACCTGCTCCAAACTTGCTGCTCAGGAAGAGTAAACATAAAATACCCTTCCCATAGTTAAATTATACTTGAGCATGTGTCCCAGTTTAGGTCACAAATAAGGTAATTGGAAAGAATGTCCTTAAAATTTTCTACACTAGAGTGGGAGACCAGAGATCACATGTACTGTTATAGATATGTAATTTAAATTTTTAGAGAAATGTTAATGTAATGGGGGATCAGATTGAAACCATTTTCTTACAGAGAGATAGAATTTAAAAATCTTTTTCAGGAGAGCATGATGCTATTTCTCTCATTTAAAAGGTCTTGTAGGGATTTGATGAACAATGAGGTCTTTAAACAATGTATGCTTAGATTCATTTCTGAATCTCCTTAAAAGGAGTATACATACATATGTAGAAGTGACTGAAGTGCATCAAGATTGTTCTCTGTTATGCATTACCTGTAAAACAAGACCCCAATATACATATTTGAAATGAAATACTGTACACTGTAACTGTTTTACGCAAAGCAGCATGTCTTGTTTTCTGCACAGTACAGTGACAAATGGAGGGAGGAATTTCATGAGAGACAAAGCAGCTTCTTCATTAACGGTGCCAAATTTCTGTTTAACTGCCAGTAGTATTGAAACCTGTCAGTTATGTTCTAAGATGGTTTTGCTTTTGTACCTAATACTGGAATTAGTTGTAGTAGTAGCCAGTTGCTTAGAAGTATTGACCACTTAGGACATTAAGCATGTTTCTGATTTCCAACCCAGTCACACAGAACTTTAATTTTAGAACAAAATTACTGAAACTAACAACTGGTAAACTAATAGTATCTCCTTATGTTTGTGAACTGAAAAATAGCATGGCAGCAAATAACAATTTGGGGAAAGCTTTGGGGTTTTTGTAATCTGTGTTCCTTTGTGCGAAGAGTCTTATTAATGCATGCGTGCATTTCCTCTGAACATAATTTGTTTAGGTTTTAGGAGATGGCTATTACCTTAATGCCAGCTGTGATACAGAAAACTCTATTATTCTATAACAAAACTGTTTTATAATGTAATTGTGGTAAATACTTTTAATATCAGTACATAAAGACAATTAATTTCATGAGCATGTTCCCCCTCCCAATCCTGAAAAGTACTGCTTTTGCAAATACAGACTGAAATAAATAAATTAGCTTCACTAATAATTGGAGAAAGTATTATTTGGGCATTTCACTTAGAACTTTAATTTTCCTTTAGTGTAAGATAAGTGAGAAATAAAAAAGATAAAAATTTCTCAGGTTTGGCTCTGCATTGATATCACCATGCACAGTGTTCTAGAGTTGTGTTCTGTTGTATGTACTCTGTATGCATGTACACATAATTTATAGGGTACCTAAATTATCTCTTTGAAAAATGTGGAATACAGATTTGTCGGAAGTTTCATCTTAGAATATTATTGAGAAAAATGGTCATTGCTTTCTTGCATTGGCTTGGGAACTCTGTGTACTTAAAGTTGAACCATATTAGCTATTTTGTGAGACTTGACCTTTTCCAAGCAACATAGGACTGTAGTGTTTACTGTATACGTTTCCCCAAACTGATGTATTTTACCATATACAGTGTTTCATCGATGTGATCTGTGTACGAAATACACATGTAGGAGATATTCATGACAGAAGTATCACTAGCAGAGGCAAACGAGTATTAAAATTAATCAGGTTCTATTGTTTTAGAAAGGGTGTAACTTATTAATATGGGCAATGTTTAAATGACTTTATCCTGCATGCAATAATGCTTTATAGCACAGAGCTTGAACAATAATTTTAGTGGTTTCATTTCTTTTGTTTAAGGTTCTCTAAACCCAAGGTTGTGGCCTGAGCAGATGCTACTTATGAATGACCAGATCGTTTTCAATTAAGTGAAAACAGAAATGAAGTAGTTTCCAATTCAGCTACCAGTGGGCAGTGATTCTTTAATACAAAACAACAGTGCTGCTGTTTTTGATTGCAAGCACAATGGTGTAAGTTAGACGCAATGACAACTTTCTTAACTGTGAATTTTTCTTCTTTATAATTCTACTTGTAACTGCTTTACTTATATTCCTTATGGATCTGTTAGTCTTTCTGTTCAAAACCAAAGAATAATTTGAGATACTACATAAAAGTAGATGTGAAAATGTACCAAACAACTAACAATCATTAAAATGCCTGTGGAATTCCTGTGCGTTTTCCAGGTAACTTTATTGCATGCTGTAAAAATTGCTGTACTACCACTGTATATTATTATGAACTGATCTTCATACATCTTCTCCAACAGCTAAAAAAGATCTTAAAGTAATACTGAAATGCTTATTTAAAAGCACGATTAGTAGTGCTTTTTATAATACTCTTGTGCACAAACTGACCTAAATGTTTAAAAACAACCCAAACCAACGAACCAACCAAAACAAAACAAACAAACCCCACAACAAAACAAAACTCTACAAACACACACAACATACAGTCCCCGACAAACTAATACACATTTTGTGCTGAAGAGCCACGTTCAGTGTGTACGGAAGTTCTGCAGTGGTTCAAGTAATGAAATAGCATTAAGTGAATATGGTGACCATAAGGAATATGTGCAGAACTTAGTTCTATATATTTAGTTTTAAACGTGTCTCAAATTAAACTACTTTGCTCTGCAAGGGGCTTTATTTTGTTGTGGCCGTTGAAGTAGCATCTTATTTTCTGTGTTAGATACGCAGGCTATGGTTATCTAAACTCACTCCTCTTTTGTAACAGTGTGTAGCTTTTCTAGCATGTCCATGTCACTGACAGATGGTTAAAACTGGACCAGAGGAGAGAGTGCCCTGCTTTGTGTCATCTGATGTAATCATTCCTGTCTGTGAAATTTTGGGAGTTAATGAGAGCTACTTAAGTTTGTTTCTGAGATAAAACTATTGGTTGCCTAGAATTTTCACTAACCTGAAATAAGTGTTTTGGCCTTATACTTTGTGTGCGTTTTGGGAATTTAATATTGTTAGAATAACTGCTTGTTCATGCTAAAATATTCTATGAAAATTAGAATGCAACCAGTAAAATGCATGTTGTTACAGGATTAGAGTTACATTAAACTCTGCTGTCAGAACTCATTAGAGGAAGTATTGTCTGAATGCTTTCTTAAACTTGTATGAGTAGAACTTACCTAATTTCTTTCTACAAACACTGTTCTTTTGTAACTGTTATGGTCTAAACATATTACACTATTGCTAGAAGTATTTGCTTAATTTCTTTAATATTGGTAACCGTAAGACTATCATTCAGATAAACGGTAAGACTGTAATTCAGATATACAGGTATTTAGTAGATTTCACCATTTCTGAATCATGGTTTACTTTACTCCTGCAGTTAAAATACTTTGGGTAAATTGACTTTTCCCTTGTTCAAATAGAATTCTGTATTGTCTTTTCTAAATACATAGAAGTAAATATAATGTATCTCAAGGTTATTGGCAGATAACTTAGGGTTGATATTTTCACTATTAAAAATTCTTTCCATGAGTTGCATTTTTACTAAAAACTGGGCCCCGCTGGTACTTGTGCTTGTGAATCAGTTGAGAAACGTTGTATCTAGCAAACCTGGGTTATTGACTTTTATTAACAAAACAGAACTGTGTTTTAGATTTCCAACATTCTAACACTGCTGTGTTACTAGTATTATCTGTACATGCCTGTACAGTTCAAAGCTGATCAAGCATTCAGTACAATACCTTGATTTTGTTCTGAGCACTGGTTACAGTAAGCTTGCTGTTTGCTTTCAAGTCTGACCTTTCAAACTGAGGAACAGAATGGGTTGTGTGCTGATTTCATTGGTTTTGCAGAATGTATTTAAATTACATTGTATCTGAGATGCCTCCTCTGCTGGTAGCAGATTCTTGCAGATCCTGATGTGGCCTTGGAAACTTGAGCAGTAATGTCTGGGACCAAAACGTCTGCAAACTTCTGTAGTGTACAGCTAAACAAATGCCACTACATTTTCAAAGTGTCATTTTTTGGAAACTTTTCTGTGTTGATTACTGTCCTGGTTTCGGCTGGGATAGAGTTAATTTTCTTCATAGTAGCTGGTATTGTGCTGTGTTTTGGATTTAGGATGGGAATAATGTTGATAACACACTCACATTTCAGTTGTTGCTAAGCAGTATTTACACTGTCAGAGGATTTTTCAGCTTCTCACCCCACCCCACCCACCAGCGAGTAGGCTGTGGGGCATAAGAAGCTGAGAGGAGGCACAGCCAGGACAGCTGACCCAAACTAGCCAAAGGGATATGCCATACCATATAACGTCATGCTGAATATATAAAATAGGGGGAAAGCTGGCAGGGGGCTGCTCCTCGGGAACTGGCTAGGCATCAGTCGGCAGGTGGTGAGCAATTGCATTGTGCATCACTTCTTTTGTATATTCTAATTCTATTCACACACCACCCACCTTTCCATTTCTGTCCTATTAAACTGTCTTTACCTCAACCCACAAATTTTACTTTTATTTCCCGGTTCGCTCTCCCATCCCACTGGTGGTGGTGGTGGGAGTGAACGAGCAGCTGTGTGGTGTTTAGCTACCTGCCAGGTTAAACCATGACAGTTACCAACATAGTACCATTAATAACCAACAGTGAGAATGTGAGCCAGTAAAAAAAAAAATAAAAAAAAATCTTGATATATCTGGTTTTTTAACACTGATACAGTGAATGTGGATAGATTTCATACGACTTGCATGCATCATGCCCTCTGGATGGTCCAACTGTATCTATTATGCTTTAGGGCATATACCTGTGATCCTTAAAAAATAGCCAGGAAATAAGTTCAAATAGAAAATCCAGATGTTTACATTGCATAGTTGTTAACTTTCTCCATGGATTAGTTTTTGATTGCTCCCACTGCTTCTCTCCAGAAAAAACTTCTGTAGACTGGCTAGCTGTGAACAGTGCAGGTGTGAGCCAGGTGGTGTTGCTTGAGATAGAGTTCAGGAATGGGTCTTTGGTTGTCTCTTATTTGGCTGTTCAGCAGTTCAAAGGTTAACTTTGAATGTCTTACATTTGAATGTACAAAATTATTAGCTGAAATAAACATTTTAATTATTGCTTGTAATTACAAATGTAGGGTTTCAGACTGTAGCAGATTATCTATAGCAAGTACAGTATGGGCAGGACAGTGTGATTACAGGGGGAGGAGGTGGAGAGCTAATTGGAATTAATTTGGGAAAAAAAAAGGCATAAAATAGCAAAAATTAAGTACATGTGCAAAAGTTGGAGCACAGAAAACCAGATATGATCTCTTGCAGTCTAATAACAGTGGAGATGTGAAAAAGAGTGTACCAGTATTTCTGTCCATAGATTACATGGTGCATCTCTTTAGATTATCTTTAGAAGATTGCCGCAAAAGTGCTGAAATGTTAATTTAGTGTTCCTCTTGTGAATTCTTTGGAAAAAAAGGGAAAATCAAGAGATTAATTAGGCAATGTAAACAAATTTGAGATAGAGCACTCTCTTGTTAACTTCTTATATTAATTCTTCAAAGGAAAACAATTAAATGTTTATTATTTGTTAAAATTTCTTATTTGATTTTTTTTTTTTTGGGGTGGTGGTGGTGGTGGTGGTGTGTGTGTCCAGATGTCTGCCTCACAATAGTATAACTTTGTTTCCAAGTCACATCAAAATATATCGTAGTTTAACTCTCAATGATGTTTGAGAGAAAAGGATGACTCTTAACATGGAGCTTTGTCAGAACTGTGTAAGCCATATTACTTATCTGGACTTTGCCAAAACATTTTAAAACTCCTCAGAATTTACAAATCTAGTATGTGAAAATTGGCATACAATTTCCCCAAGTACAAATGTGCAAGAAGGATACAACCTGTAAATCCCTTTCCGTTTGCAGTGTAGGTTTTGTTTAAAATGTCATGTATTTTTCCACATTTCCAATGTGAGTTCTATATTTCTTTGTAACAGAAAAATATTTTTTAAATCAGTGGACCTGCAATATGGGTGTGTCTCCATTGGTGTTTTATTTCAGGTCATGAATGCTCTTTTGAATTAAGTCTCTTGATCATCCAACCTTGATGTGTTTTACTGCATTTCATATGGTAGAGTGATCTCAGAGTGTGTGAACTGAATTCTTTTTGAATTGAACTGAACTGAATAATGTGCTCTGAAGGTGGACATAATGCTCTCCAACTACTAATGGGTGTTTAGTCCATGGGATGAGACTAGAGCTCATTCAGAGCAAAACCTCTGAAAACACTTTCAGTGTGAATGTTTGTATTCCCTATACTCTTTCACTAACAATGTATTCCTATTGCACTGCACCTCTTGCTAATGTAGACCTGTGCTCTGGTAACTTGAAATTTTCTTTGACAGGATAGGTGTTGCGAGAGGTATTGCAGAATGTTTACAGGTGACACCAAGCTGGGAAGGAGTGTTGATCTGCTTGAAGGCAGGAAGGCTTTACAGAGGCATCTGGACAGGCTGGACCAATGGACTGAGGCCAGTTATATGAGGTTCAGCAAGGCTCAGTGCTGGGTCCTGCACTTGAGTCACAACAACCCCACGCAATGCTACAGGCTTGGGAAAGAGCAGCTGGAAAGCTGCCTGGCAAGAAAAGGACCTGGGCGTGCTGGCTGACAGCCAGCTGAATGTGAGCCAGCAGTGTGCCCAGGTGGCCAAGGCGGCCAACAGCATCCTGGCATGTATCAGAAATAGTGCAGCCAGCAGGACAAGGGAGGGGATCGTCCCCTTGTACTTGGCACTGGTGAGGCCACACCTTGAATACTGTGTTCAGTTTTGGGCCCCTCACTGCAAGAAAGACATGGAGGTGCTGGAGCGTGTCCAGAGAAGGGCAACAAAGCTGGTGAAGGGTCTAGTCTTGTGAGGAGTTGCTGCAGGAACTGGGGTGGTTTAGCTTGGAGAAAAGGATGCTCAGGGGAGACCTTCTCACTCTCTACAGCTACCTGAAAGGAGGCTGTAGCAAGGTGTGTGTCAGTCTTTTCTCCCAGGTAACAAGCGATAAGACAAGAGGAAACGGCCTCAAGTTGTACCAGGGGAGGTTTAGCTGGGATATTTGGAAAATTTCTTCACTGAAAGGGTAGTCAAGCACTGGAAGAGGCTGCCCAGGGAAGCGGTTGAGTCACCATCTCTGAAGGGATTTAAAAGAGGTGTAGATGTGGTGCTTAGGGACATGGTTTCATGGTGGACTTGGCAGTGCTAGGTTAATCATTGGACTTGATGATCTTAAAGGTCTTTTCCAACCTAAATGATTCTATGATTATATGTTAATCTTTAGCCATACTAGTGAATTTGACCAGTGGTTTTATCTGCTAGGTTGTCTTTCTTTTTCGATATATATGGTACCAAAGTTTTGATACAAATGGATTCACTGAAACATTTTAGGGCTGTGATTGCAGTGATAATAAAGTATGAGGGATGTTGGGTTGGGCAGTGGTTGGCTTGCTTTAGGTATCCAGCTACTACTGTTTGAAGATAGGGAGCTATTACTACTCTGAAGGGAGGGGGAGGGGGCAGAGATAACCAACTTCTTCCAGTATTACTTTTGCTGTAACTGCTTTCCACTGAAGGAGAGCATGTGAGTTTGAACTGGTTAGCTTGGACTGATTTAAACATCATCACATTTTGGTCATATCTCAAATCAGATAAAGAAAGGTGAAGGTTTCATTATTAATGTTCTATTTATATAGACTTTGCCCTTCACTTAAAGACAAACCTGTGCACTGTCTTGCATTACCGGAGTGTGATTTCTTATTGAAGTGAAACTGGTGTGTGTGTGTGAGGTGTTTGCCTTGCGGGTGACATTCAAAGGGCAGTGCACCTGTGCGCCAGGTCCTCTCGGTGGCAGTGGGCAGTTTGAAAGCCTGTGCTGCTCTGTGGATTAGCTGTTTGTAATTCCTGATATGTAGAGTGGAGAAAAGTGAGGCAGCAAACTGACACCTTTTAAGCCACAGTAAACCAGGATAGCCAACTGGTGTGCTGAAGGCCAAATCTGACAGTTAAAACAGGTTTATTTGGCCCTGGGAAACACTGACAAAGGACAGTCTGTCACAAAGTCAGGGATATTGCTGGTGGATTAGGGATGGGTCTAGTGGTAGCTGTTGGCTCAGCTGCAGTGTTTTATGCTTTTGGTTTATCAGGCACCACCTGGGATGGGTTTATCACACCCAACTGGGGATTAAAGTGATGCCTGAGAATGCATAAATTTGTCACCTCTTACATAAACACCTTTGAAACTACTCTTGTCTGCTTTTGTAGTTTTAAGGAAGTGCTTTCAAACCGACTCTCCTTTTCCTGGGATTATGGACTTCACATAGCTCAGTGTACCTTCCTATGCTAGCCAGCCTAGGTGTTGACAAGAGACTACAGAAATTTGTTCAGCTTACCTTGAAGTTTTATCTTGACAGTCATAAGTACGGTAACTGTTACTGGGGGGGTTAATAACCAGAGAAACGGATGGGGATGGTAGCTTACTCTGATTTCTCCAGGGAGACTGTTCTGTGCTCTTTTGTGTGTGCATGCAACTGAATTGTGCCAAGATGAAAGACGGCTTTTGACAAACAGCTTTTTATTTGTGACATTCCAGATGTTGGGTGTGATGTGTGTCAAGACTCACACAAATCTGATTATGAGTGACGTCAACAGAGATGTGAAGAGACGAGTCAATGTGCAGTTGGGTTGTCCTGTAGAAGCAGAATAAAACACTGTAGTTTAATGTACAGTGCATTGAATAGTATAAATATTGTAGTGTTACTGGTCTTTTTTGTCAGTTTGCATTCATTTTTTGAGAAGATAATGTGATGGATTATGTCAATGATTGGAGGCTGATCTGAATTAAATAAGGATGCTACACGAGTAGTCAGCATGGATTCACCAAGGGGAAGTCATAGTTGACCAACTTCAGAAACTTCCAGGATGAAACAACTGGCCTGGTAG
>JAVJGI010000014.1:82106039-82136235 GCA_035590275.1 Ibycter americanus
GTCTCCATCGTTGAAGGTAATCAAAAGCCGCCTGGGTGTGGTCCTGGGCAACTGGCTCTAGGTGGCCCTGCTTGAGGCCCTTGGACTGGATGACCTCCAGATGTCCCTTCTAACCTTTGAGAAACATTTTACAGTTAAAAAGAAAATGTGGAAACAAATGCAGAAAATGCAGGTGTTCTGAAATTTGTGGAAAGTAACACTGGTTTGTTTTAAATAGTTGTTTCTGCTTTAAAAGAAGCTTTTTAAGTGCAGTGTTGGTGATCTTACTGAGAATGAAATACATGTTTGGAGAGCTTTTTTTTATGATCATCTGATTGCATACTAAAGCATATTAAGAGTTACTATTTTAATAGCTGTTTGTAGGAACAGCAAAAAGGTTTTGTTTCAGGGTTTTATATTGCATGGTTCTCAACTATTTTAAAAACAGTTTTGAATGATAGGTTAATTCTTTGCATCTAAACTTTAGGCAAAAGTGATGCAGCTTTTGACAGAAAAGAAGTCATGGAATGTCAATTTTGCTTTTATAGAGTGAGATCTTACTTTACTTTCATAATTAAGTTTCTGGCTGGAGTAATCTTAGTGATAGCAGAGGCTGTAATTTTAATTTGTGTAAAATAAAAGAGTATCAGTATAAAAGAGAAGCCAAACCTGTTTTGTAAATAAGATTCTTCAAATGGTTTTAAGACCTGTGTGGTTCTGCTAACAATCTTTTGGCCTTTAACATTGATAAGCACTTGAGTTATGTTTTCATTTCTTTGTTTCAAGCTGATTGAGGTAACATCTGTTTCTGAAAGAGGTGATCCTTCCAGTGAGCAGAACAGAACTGAAAAAGGATTCATCTAAGCCCAGTTCTTTGGGTTTTTTTTCACTAGGTAAATTTTTTACCTGTCTGACTCCTGGGGCCACAGAACTGCCAATGCTAATACAAAGAACCTGGCAGAAGTGCATGCCTGGAAGGACAATTTTCTCATTGGCAACCACCTGTATAATGGTTCATCTCAAAGCAATCGTCAAGACCTAGTCCAGGTGGCAGTTGGAGTCACTTTTGGCATCTCCCCAACTTTTCTGCTCTTGAAAAAGTTCCAGAGGTGCGGTAGAGCACAGGAAAGAGTCATTGAAGTCTGGCCAAAATAATCTGCTAGTGTATAAATGAGGTGCATACTTGTTTAGCGTGGAAAGCTGTCTGCTTGTGCTGCAAATTCATGTGAAGTAATAGTGTTTTTTACTTGGTGCTATTTGTTTTTGACCCAATATGGTACCTAAATTACATTTAAATTACAGTGAGGCATGGATAAAAATGTTTATACCTTTTATTTAATAAGTTTCTGTTCTGTTTGTTATTTGATGCATTGAGGCCAGGAAATATGCTTTCAAATGAAATGAAAGCACTTATCTGTATTGTAGGTGCAAAGAAGCAGTCTGAACTCTAACATATACAAAATTGTTAAATAATAGATTGTAGAGTGTATTTTTTAGTACTGATAAATACCATAGTACCAAGTCATGCATAAACATTACATTTTCAGCTTTGCTAATTATATATCCAGGAATAACCTTTTTCTTGTAATTTCTGGATAGCTAATTGGCTAAATATGCTTTGGCCATAAATTGTTTTATTACTATTTAAGCTGGTTTTGCTGAAATTCTGACCAGTGTTTGTAAAAACCACTTGTCAGCAGCAGAAGAGAGATGGTTACAGAGGCAAGATAGTGATAAAAGCTACAGATACATGCAGAACCTGAAACTTATATTTCAAAAACTCTTTTTTTAAAAAAAAAATCTCTTATGTGTGAAAACAAGTTTCTTACAGGTAATCTAGTTCTGTACTTGTGTCTTAAAGCACCAGAAGCAACACAGAACTGATTGACATCCTCCAGAGAGGAACTGGTTATCCTGAAGGTGTTAATCTTGGTTGAACTTGTTGACCATTGTTTGAACTGTGAAGATTTGCAACTCAAGGAGTTGGGTTTCTTTTAATGCTTGTTGCCTGGCAGAGCTATGACTACAAGTATAGAAGAGACAGCTTGTCAAGGAGGAGAATAGTTCTGTGCTAGAGAATCTGACTTTCACAGCCAGCTTGAATCCCTCAACTTGTTCCTGCCTTAAGGAGGTGTCCTTGTACTGTTGCAATATGTATGGGTTAGGACTGGGGTGAAGGGCTGTCAAACCTACTGTATAGGCAGAAATTCAGTATGCCCAGCATTTCATTATAAACACCTCAAAGAATTGCAGTCAATGGCTCGATGTCCAAGTGGAGACCAGTGACGTGAGGCATTCCTCAGGGGTCAGTATTGGGACCGGCGCTATTTAACATCTTTGTCAGCAACATGGACAGTGGGATTGAGTGCACCCACAGCCAGTTTGCCAACGACGCCAAGCTGGATGGTGCGGTCGACGCGCTTGAGGGAAGGGATGCCATCCAGCAGGACCTTGACAGTCTTGAGAGGCAAAATTTTTAAATTCAGTGCCTGGTGTTCCTAGATAAAGATCTGATGCACAACATAAAAATATTGATTGAAATATTTGTGTAGAATTGTCTTGTGTAAGATTATGATCTGAAGCTAAACCTTTTTCAATAGATGGGAAAGATGGATAAGGAGACAGAGGAGGTGCAACATAACTGCATTCTAACCAAAATCCAAATCTGTGCTTGCCTAAAATACAATAAAGAAAGTCTTTGTTATAAATCATGAATATAGACTTCACAAAACTGGACTGGGCTCCTGGTGTTGCTGTTTAGCTTGCGATTTGTAGAGCTGGAGTTTTGTATGTACTAAAGGCAGTGATTCTTGAGATTTACATGGCAGTAATTGCCAGGAGAAATGGTAGATTTCAGTAATGCACTGAGTTTACAGTTTTATCGGGATTTAATTTTTTCTAACTTTCCTGAAGAAACAAGAAAATTTCTGTCCTTGTTTTACTATTTGTACTAGTGCACAGATTTTAGCTAATGGGTGAAAAGAGTAAAGAACATAGGACAGCTAATGAAAGAGGTTTTATCAGTTGAAAAGCTGACGAGGTATCAAAGTCAATCCTGCTGAATTATTTTTTGCTGTTCTGTGAAGCTAAATCTTGAGGTGCTTCATAGACATAAGCACTTTTCTGTCTTTCAGCAAACTAAGATCTGTGACTGATGAATTTGGCTCAGCTATAACTTACAGGATGGATTGAATTTTTGTCTGATCAGCAACTACACTGTTGATAAATGGTTCTGAACACTATTAAATTTAATATCAGGTCTTAAATTATTGGGGTTTTGCCTCATTGTTGACCCGTTACAGAAGTTGTTTTTGTGCTCGTGTGCTACAATGATTAAAATACGTAAATTAAAGGTACTGAAAATTTATACCTTGGACATCTGCATAAATGCAAGAGTGGTGGAACTGAGAACTTAAAACTTGTAATGATGCTTTTATCAGGCTTTTTTCCAGAATGAAATAACTTTATCTGGTAACTTTCTGTTATGACCATGAGTTAACTTGCATACTTGGGCTTTGCACAATAAGAGCTCCAGTAGAATTAAATATAAAAGAATGATCTGAGCTCTTTAATGATGCAGTCTCAGATGCATTTAATTTTCAGAGAAGAAAACTAGATTTCAAAAGTGTTTGCAAAAGATTTGACTTGAACATACATTAGAATTGCTTTGGCATACTGCATTTTAACTCTGTGTATGTGTACATATATGGGGGGAGGTTTGTGTGTGTGTGTACGCATCATGTGTATCTATGCCAATTTATATTATTAATAATATACTCATTCACCTCTACCTCAGCTGAAACTCCAGGGAAAGGCTCAATCCAGCTTGGAAATCTCCTTGAAATTGCTGTTATTTCAAATTATTTTTGAATATTATAGCAGTTTTGCCAGGGAATCGGGTGAAGGAATTCCTCACGGTATGCAGAAATCACTTCTCTGAGTATGTTGCCACACATTCATTTTAATGTGAAAATTAGTTTAGTACTATCAGCCAATAAAATTTCTGTCTGCAGGAGTGTTGCTGAGGTTCTAATGAAGCCATAATTTAAGAGTTTATCTGTGGATGACAGACCCTAAAGTCAGCTGGAAACTAAAATATACAGCTGAGTTACAAGCAAAACTCTTATTCTGACAGTGATCTGAACAAGCAGATTTTGTGTCTATTAGACTGAATACAAAATGGCCTGACTAAAATTCCCTTTTAATTCTGACATTGCAAGATGTCAAAGCTACTTTCTGACATCAGTTTTTTCTTTTGTTACTCTGTATTTGCCATTATTCTTTGATTTTTATGCCTAGCTAGGTGTGTTAGTAAACTACAAAAAGTATCTCTCCTGCTCTCATTTCTGTGCTAAAGTCTAGGATTATGATACCACTTTTTGCCTTGCTCCTTCCTTTTGGGATCCTCAATTCCACCATCTCATGGTCCTGCAGCAAAAGCTGCCCTGACCTTTATGAGTTCTTCCTTGTTTGTACGTGTGAGGTTTCAACAAGCCATTTTCCCTCATCGGTTCCTCAACCATGTGCGTCAGGAAGTTGTCATCAATGTACTCCAGAAGCGTCCTGGGTTGCATGCACCCTGCTGCTTTCTCCCTCCAGCAGATATCGGTGTGTTTGAAGTCCGCCATGAGGACCAGGGCCTGTAAACATGAGTCTTCTTCCAGTTCTCTGAAAAAGACCTCATCTGCATCATGGAATAGAACCTCCTAGAGGACGTATCAAAATGTATGGAAGGCAGGGAGGTGATTAGAGACAGCCAACATGGCTTTACCAAGGCCAAGTTCTGCCTGACTAGTCTAGTGGCCTTCTGTGATGTCCACTGATGCAGTCAGTCCAAGGGAAGAGCTACGGCTGGTGTCTACCTAGAGTTGCGTAAGGCCTTTGACACAGTCCCCCACAACATTCTTGCCTCTAAATTGGAGGGAGATGGTTTTGACTGATGGACTGTTAGATGGATGAGGAATGGGCTAGATGGCTGTGTCCAGAGAGTTATAGCTAATGGCTCAAAGTCTAAGTGGAAACCAGTAGCAAGTGGTGTCCCTCGGTGGTCCATACTGGGACCAGTACTAGTTAATATCTTCATCAATGACATAGATGGTGGGATTGAATGCACCCTTAGCAAGTTTGTAGATGACACCAAGCTGAGTGGTACAGTTGATTTGCTAGAAGGGACAGGGTGCCATCCAGAAAGACCTTGACAGACTTGAGGTGTAGGCCTGTGCAAATCTCATGAAGTTTAACAAGGCCAAGTGCAAGGTCCTGCACGTGGGTTGGGGCAATCCCAAGCACAAATACAGGCTGAGCAGAGAAGGGATTGAGAGCAGCCCTGAGGAGAAAGACTGGGGTGTTTGCTTGATGAGAAGCTCAACATGACCCGGCAATGTGCATTTGCAGCCCAGAAAGCCAGCCATATCCTGGGCTGCATCAAAAGAAGCGTGGCCAGCAGGTTGAGGGAGGGGATTCTCCCTCTCTACTCTGCTCTCATGAGACCCCACCTGGAGTACTGCATTCAGCTCCCGGGTCCCTGGTACAAGAAAGACATGGGCCTGTTGGAGTGAGTCCAGAGGAGGGCCAGGAAGATGATCAGAGGGCTGGAGCACCTCTCCTATGAAGACAGGCCGAGAGAGTTGGGGTTGTTCAGCCTGGAGAAGAGAAGGCTCCAGGGAGACTTTATTGCAGCCTTTCAATTATAAAGGGGGCTTATAAGAAAGACGGAAAGAGACGTTTTACCAAGGCCTGTAGTGACAAGAGAAGGGGCAACGTTTTTAAACTGAGAGTACGTTCAGATTACTTTATAATGAAGGTGGTGAGACACTGAAACAGGTTGCCCAGAGAAGTGGATGCCCCATCCCTGGAGGTGTTCAAGGCCACATCGGATGGGGTTTTGAGCAACCTGTTCTAGTGGAAGATGTCCCTGCCCATGGCAGGGAGGTGGGCTTAGATGATCTTTAAAGGTCCCTTCTAACCCAAACCATTCTACGGTTCTGCATTTTCCTGACTAGGCAGTCTGTAGCAAACACCCACCACAATGTGTCCCATATTGGTTGTATGCTAATCCTGACCTGTGATGTCTCACCTGTCTCCTCATCAGTCCCAAGGCAGAGCCCCATACATAATGCTGCTTTCTTACATAAAAAAAACCAACTCCTCCTCCTTACTGTGCCAGCCTGTCCTGTCTAAAGCCTTGTACCCGCCCACTGCAGAACTCTAGTTGTGTGAGCCAGCCCACCATGTTTTTGTGAACCAAATGAGACTGCAGCCCTGCACCTGCACACAGACCTCTGATTTCATTTTAATTCCCCACATGGCATGAGTTATTGTACGGGCTCTTCAGAAAAGCATCTAGTTGTGGTGATTTCCCAGACGAGGTATGAGAGCTGTCCCTGTGCTGGCCTCTAGGTGCTCCCTTATTTATTAATGAAATCTGTCATTACAAGGTCTCTTCTGACCATATCACCCTGCTCCTTTTGGTCCTCATTTCCCTCCCCTGTCATTCCTAGTGTAAAGCTCTTCTTTACCAGGAGGTAAAGGGCAAAATGTTTTTTGCCCTCTTTGGCCAGAAGCTGTCACTTCCTAACAGTTCTTGATCCTCAAAGAGGATCCCATGCTCCTAAAAGCCAAATAAATCCTTGTTGCCATATTCAGCTGCTGAGTTAGTATGACTTAAAAACTGCTGGATGGGTGTTTGAAGAGAATAAATATACCATCATAAGTTTTCATTAAAGTTTTGGGGGTTGTTTTTGGTTGGGTTTTGGTTTTCACTTGTACATGTTTCACCTAAAATATTTAGTGTCAGGTATTTATATTTTTACATCTTTGCAAGTAGAGTTGTACAGTTATTTGAAAACCCTGCCAATAGAAAGTTGCTTTCTGTGGTTGAGCAATACTCTATGTATTCTCTGCAATCTGTAGCACTTCTGTTTCTCCTTTTCTCTCTGTTTTGACTAGAGAAGCATAATGAAATCAAATTATCATGCTATTTTTTTCTTCTTCCCATTTCTCTCTCCCCCATCCTCAACTGCCAGCGCTTTTCTCCTCATTCATTTTTTCCTAAATGTTGCCTTCCTTAGCAGTTAACTTCTGGTTCAGTTTTGTATAGCCTTAATTCATCTAAAAGTATGGATAGATTTAAATTTACGATGGAATTTCTAGTATAAAGTAGGAGGGTGCTATGGTAGGGTTCCGTAGCACATGTTCATATGTTTAGTCTAAAAGCAAATGGCAGTTTTAAATCCTAGTTTTGTTCAAATTTGTAACCTCACTGTTTGAATACTTGGGATTCTTCACAGCTCTGTGAATACGCCATCATTTAAAACATAGTAGTAGCTAAATTCTCTGGGTTTGCCTTTTTCTTTAAAAAAAGACAGGGAAGTTGGTGTGGATACTCTTTCATGTGTATGTAGCCTAGAACAACGCTGAAAGCTGCATTTCTGCTGCTGGGCTCCTTTCTGGTGACAGCAGTGGCAGCTGCCACCAGCTACTTGTGGCAGCCAAGCAAGCTAAGCTTGGGAATGCCTCAAATAGGCAGCAGCAAGTTTCCTACTGAACAGTCTCCTAATTCTTTTTTAGGACTTCTACTGGTGCTACTGGATTTTTATTTTTTATTTTCTTTAGGAACATCAGTGCAGAGGTGGTTTGGTGCTTTGAGACAGTAATTTAGGGAATGACTTCAGGTCTGTGGCCCAAATCAGAGACCACAGCATTTATCACTGCAGTTGAAATCACTTTTAGTTTGAATTTAGAGTGATGCAACTACAAGAACACTTTGACTTTTTGCTTATTGCTGTGAGACTATATAAGGAAACAAACTGAGATCTACTTTTGGATCCAAAGTGTTGCTTGTCTTCCTTGTTTCACTATTCAGTGCTTGAATAAAATAAATAAAGAAAGAAATAAAGCTGGAAACTGGTGAAATGTCAGATGCCGTTCCTGACTTGGACCATGAATTCAACTTCATATTTTTGTTAATGTCCCAAAGGCCAAATAATCACTTGCAGGAGTGTGGGATCTTTCACTGTGTGTACCTTAAGTGGTCATGCAGAGACGTAGCCAATGCTCTGATTCCTGCTAATTTCATAGTTCTAGGAATAATTAGTTGGTCTTTCTAAAAAAGTGGTACTAAAAACCTTGTTCTCTCCTGGCAGGTTGCTAGCACCCCTGTGCTGTCTTCGCATTGGTACTGGCATAAACTTTAGTACAACTGTCAGAGCTGACTGGGAAATTGATCCTGGCAGCTTTTCCTTTCTTGTAACGAAGAAAAGGAAAAATATAAAACGTGGCTTTTAAGTAAAGACTTTACATCTAGTTTCAGGTTGGTAACAGTCCTATTAAATGTTTAGCAATTATAAAAATAACACGGCTTTTTTCAATAAAGAAATTGTGAAATGATCATACAATATATTATGCTGTATGTGTATTAGTAATTGTCTTGTAGGTGATTATAGTTCATGTAGGAATAATTGTCCTGTAGTTAATATGAGATGTTTTGTATGGCAGTCTTTCTAAGATCGTGCTAAGGAGAGACCTTTAACTTTTAATCAGCACATGAAGAGAAGAGTTGAATTTAAAATTAATGAACAATTGTTTTACAGGAAGCTGGCATCTCATGCTTAAATACTTAGGGTATTTGTTACTTTTACAAAGAACAATGGTTAATTTTCCTACTATACTTAAATAATAATATACCTTCCAAATACTTAGTAAGGTTAATAGCCCTTTTTAGTTTTAAAGGTTTTTCTTGTAGCTGCATTAGCTTCTTCCAAGACATCTTTAATTTTTGAAGTTAGTGAGAGAGATTACATTTTAGAATAAACTACTAAAAAGTAACTTGTTTAAAGTTTAGAAAAAGGCTGAACTAGTACAAATGGTATAGACTAATGTTTTTTTCATGGACATATCTAGCCTGTTGAAATGCAATCTGTACTTAAAAAAAAAAATAAATACACACACCCCCAAAGCAAAAACACACCCTGACTTTGAACAGTTGCTCATATGCTTTAAATATGTAAAAATACAAGGAACTACTGTTGAGAAACCCAACAGATTAACATGGAAAAAACTAAGTATTCTTACCTTCTCTATGTCAGATTTTTCATTCCAGTACATTGTTGAAAGCTTCAGATTTCAAGAGGTCAGAATTCATTTATTTCTCCCCTGGAGAGAGAATTCAACAACCTTCTATAAATATCATAACCAGGAAGTTTTTTCCCAATATTCAGCTGACTGTTCTTAATAAATCCCATAATCCTTCCATACTTTAAAATGTTATGAATCACCCTAAAGGCTGATGATTTGAGTCATAAATTAGATTTCTGAAATACTGGAAGTCTTCCAACATCTTTAAAAGAAAATCTCAAGTATTTGTGTTTTCCTTCACTTCATTCATGATCTTGATGACAACTTAGGAAATTTAATACTAATTGCATACTTTTGAGACACAAGACATTCTTTTCAGGATGCTCTCATTTTCCTAACACATCAAGGTGTTTGGCAGTTCAGAGGCTAGACTCCTGTAAGAAGTACAGGAAGCTGTCTGTCTGGATCAAGATTCTTCAGATAATTTAGCTTTACTGATCAGTGCTGCACCGGAGAACTGTCTCACTTAGAAACTCTGTCTCTCTCGCTGACCTCAGTAACTTCTGTTTATTGGTGCAAAAGGGTCTTGTGAATTGGTATGCACGCAGAAATATCCTTGAGGCTGTGATTTTAAATGACAGCCAGACTGAACTGAGATTTTTGGTTTGGTTTTTTTTGAAGCAAAATTTAAATATTGAGCTATATGGGGACCAATTTTGATTGAACTGATTACCAGAATAAATTCTGTTTAGATTCAGGTATTGGTTTTGTGGGAGATACCAATTTCTAGTTATATGAGTGTTTTTTAAAAACATTGTTTTGTTTGACTGTCTTTCAAGTTTGAAACTTAACTATTGTGTAGTTGTAGTAAATTAAGTGGGAGTTTTGTTGTTAGTTAGACATGGGGAAGAGAGAGGCTCTCTATTACAATATAAAGGTGATACATTTTCCATTTTGAGGAACTGACATATGTTATCACAGACATAATAACAATATTTAAATGAAGTTATTTCCATAAAAAATGTTAAGTTTCTTCTCTACTTGTGTAATGGCCCATGCAAGTTAAGTGCACCTTTCTCCATTGTCATGAGCATGTAAGAAAGTTCTGATTTTTGCAGTGCAGTAGTGTTGGGGCAGCTGGATTTGTGGCGGTGTATTCCAACCAACAAGAAAACCTTTTCTATCAGTCAGATCTGCTAGTGCATATCTCTCACTTCCCTCTTGTAGTGTGGGTTGCTGGTTTCTTTAAAACAAAGAAAAGGGTTACAATGTGATAAATGTGAAGTATTCCACCGTGGGCTAAAGAAGACATTAAAATATGGCATTCAAAGAGGAAACAGCAAAAAAAGTGAAGGCTTGTCACTGGTTAGTTTTGGATTAGTTGTCTGTTGGGTATTTTAAAAGACAAAGCAGTGAATTGAACTGTACTGGTTAAACCATGCTTTTTTTAATACAACATTTGAGGATAATTGCTGCAGAGGAGGATCTGGACATCATCCAGAAAGGAAAAAAACCAAGGACTTTAGTAGTGGACATGATGAACTTCTAAATGCAGGATCTGTGACTTAAGAATGGAAAGACTAGTAACAGGCTTTGGAGTAGGCTAAGGCTGGTTCATTGGAAACAGCTGAGGAGGAGAATGCAGCTGTATTAGGTGGCTATGTGATGTCTGTGTTGAGAAAGCAGGTACAGGATTGTACCAGACACAGTATTTCCAGCAGAGAATGAAGTGTTGTTAACATTGTGCAAACTTTTGCTAAGACCTCATCTGGAGTACTACTCGCGGTTCTGGTTGCTTTTGTTAAAAAAATTAGAACTGGAACAGATTCAGGGAAGAGATTCTGAAATGAGAGAACGAGGAGCCCATCACAAAAAAGTGCATTTTGTTAGGCTTGGCAAAATCTGTGAGTGAGAGAGAGAAGAGGAAGTAGTATGTAAGCTCAGTTTTGTTAGCAGGACTAATAGATACAAAGTGGACCTTAATCTTAAAGTGGAAATTTAAAATAGAACCACAGTGCAGGAGGAAGAGATGATGTAGGGAGCAGTTAATGCATATAAGTTCACCTGAGGTTGTGATCTCATGAAGGAGTTTTTGGCAACAGTGGTAGCTGACATATTCCCATTCTTCTTTCTCATCTTGCTCTGTATGCTATGTGTTACTGAAAGCACTTGTACTTGTAAGACGAACTATGCACAGTGGAGCCAGCTATATGTGGATTTAACTAAGACTTCCTCAGATGAGTTCCTTTGCTTCATTGCGTGAGTGCACATATGCTATATTAGTGCAGGTCCTACAGCTACCTATAGGACCATATGAAAAATCACTGTGGTCTGAGACTAGGTTCACTTTTAGCAGCAGTGCTGCTTAAGCTCCCGCTGTGTCCTAGCCATTAGTTCCTTGTTTTGACTGTCTTGACACAGTTCTTTGCGTAGCCGTGCTTTAAGCCAAATTAAGCAACTGCTCCAGGTGAAAAGTAACACAATAAAAAAAGAAGTGGTTTGTGTCGGGTATTTGTTTCTTCTTTGATTTGGTTCAGCGCAACCATGCCCAACCTGTTTCAGGAGGACACAATAGCTGGAAGGGTTGCTGGTTTGGCCAGTACTGCTGCTGAAGAAATACTGGTTAAGCCACAGCCTGAGATGGAACAAGGCTGTGTTAATACCTAAATAGGATAAAAAGATTCTCTGAATTGGAAAAGAGAAAAGTAATGATCATTGTCTCTATCTGATAAGACTGAAGATACTCTACAACCTTTATTCATTTGGAGGTAAAACTATTATTTTTAATATACTCCTTTTTGTTCCTGTGATTGAAGTGCTCTTTTTAACACATTTGTTCATTCTTACTGCTTTTCTTCTTACTGTTGAATCATTTCATACCTAATGTAGTTTTACATTTTTTTTCCAGATTTTCTTCACTGCCTCCTGATCTTGCACACTAGGTCTGTCTTCACAAAGAAGAGAAAGGGGCAAAAGTTTTCATCAGATATTAAAGGAGTCTGTTAGGAGAACAGCATCTGTTTTTCTGAACACTTTTGAACTGATGCTCTTGATTCAGCTACTGGTGTGTTGTACTTTTCTATGAAGTGTTACAGAATCTTAGAATGTGAAGATAAAATTTTGGGGGTTTTGATTCCATGCTTTTATTGCAGTATTGCCATTGGGAATTTATCAGCAAACAAAGCACTCCTTATTTCCCTCTTCTCCTGTTGAAGAAGTAGGTTTTGTTCTTTGATTACCAGTCTCCACCTGCCCGAAATCACTTCTTGCTTGAGATGTAGATTCTCACCTACCTTAAGGTGAACCAGAGAGAAGAGTCATATTTGTCATCAGTTTCTTGAGTTCTTTAGTGATGAGGGGACAGGATGTTTCATCTCAGCTTAACAAACTGATTTTCATTCTTCTTTCTCACCAACTATTAAAAATCACCATTTTCTGAGACTCGTATAATTAATTATATCTCACAGAAGAGAATGTCTCATAATTTTCCTGTGTATGGTTAGTACATGCATGCCTGAGAAATAATTTTTTATTCCTTCTTTCATCTGTCTGGAAGTGGGACACATAATCAGTCACTTTCTTGAAGACTGAGGCTGCTAGCATAGCATTCTAGACCTATGTACTGATTTAGGAAAGTGAAAATAGTGTCCACTGTCCAATCTTGCAGCGAAAGCATATTAGTGGTGAATCACAGGAAACAGATTATTAAGGAAGAAATGAGCTAAAAATGGAATCCATAGAGCCAAGAGCCTGAACTCTTTGAGAAGGCTATTTAGGAGTCACTTGAATTTGAGGTCTTGACCCTTCTCTTGCAAATGACCTTTAATAAGTTGAAAAATAGGACTTAAAGGAAGATTTGAGGACAGTCTCTTGAAAGAGCTGTTATATGTCATTAGCTATTGCTTCTGTTTAAAATAGTCATCATACTTCAGTATCATCCAAACATGAACTTGAAATGATGCACTGTAATCTTATATATGTATCATCTCGCCCTTCTTGTGGAAGCATGCCCCTCGGAAAGCCACCCAACAGTGGTGTCTGATTTTGTTCCAAAAAGGTCTTAACAAACTACACTTACTGTTACTATACCTGCTACAGCTGCAGCTTTCAGACCAACTCTTTTAAGACCATAAAACCAATTGCTACAGTAATTACTGAAAGCAGAATTTGCTTGTCTGTATGCTGAGGTGAATAATTATTTGTAAGTGGTTGTTTTCAGAGTGAGATAGTTTCTGCTGGTTTTTTTTTTTTTTTGGAAAAAAAAAAAACATAATAGTATCATTTTTGATGGCAACAAGTAGGTGTTCTGACAAAATTTATTAAGTATGTCCCTTCAGAGGTACCCTCTAGCCTAAGTTCTTCTATGAGTCTATGAATAAAATGGGAGAATTTAAAAGGGTAAGGTTGGTGTTGACAGATAATTATGGAATTCTGAATATGAGGGTGTTGTAGTATATGTGAACATAAAAATATTTTCTGAATAGCTTGCATGGGAAGAATGTTGTTCATGACTGGTGCTGAAATTCTTGTTTCATGGTAACAGAATAGAGGATTTAGTGAGCATCTTATCTCAGTGTTCTTTCTTTCCCATCCCCTCAATGTCCCAGCCAGTCAATGTAAAATAAGAGTTGTTTACAAACTACAGATATATTAAAGATATTTTTACATATCAGCATCTGTTTATAACATATGTATACCTAAGAGATTTGGTAGATATCTCCCACATTGAAGTGTAAAATGACTGATAAATTCATTCTTGCTTTTTTGCTTGATAAGAAGAAAAATCAGGACACAAACTTAGCATTTCTGTTGATAGAGGTTACAGATCAGTTAAGGATAGCTTATCCCCCTTGCAGGTTGGAGATAGGAAAGACAGGATAGCAAAAGAGATCTCTTTCTGCCAGTATTTTGCTTTTTCAGTTACAAAAACATGTAAACAAGCTTCTGAATTATATGAGAAAATCTTAAATTGGAAGTAAATATTTTTTCAGTATGTTGCATAACTTCTAGGCGTACCCAAAGGTTTTCTTGGGGAGTGTTTCCCTTTCATGAGCACTGGAGTGACTACTCTTCCTGTAGTTTCCTGTGGAAGGAAAGAAATGGTTAAGGAAAAAAAAGAGGAAAAAGGCTGGAAGCTCTTCCTGTCTGCTCTCTCTTTTTCTCAAGGGTAGCTCTGCCAGCTTTTTGGCATTGAACATAATTGTGTGGTGGTTTTTTCAGTTTTAGTTTTAATTTCTTTCCTTTCTGTTTCTGATAAGGCTTTGAGGATGACTGAAAAAGTGGGTTCTAATAACACTGCAATGAGGAGTTCACTGCAGTGCTTGAAGGGCAGTTGGTTAGAAGAAAGACCATGGCTGGGTTTCTGGTCCACACTAGCCACCACTGCTTCTGGCTAGAGTTGCACTGAGCTCTACAGTAGAAAGATTGAGTGATAAGGTCACTCTGGATGTCTAATTAGCCCCCATAGTGCACTGCATTGATATGATGATGCTTTTTCTAGCATGTCTCCCCACCGTCACCCCCCATCAGGTATTTCTATGTTGAATAACCAAAGTTTAAGTTACTCTAGGGTTTTTGATAAGTGTTTTCCCTGAAGTTTTTGTTCTATGTATAAAAGCTTGCTTAAGCTTTTGAAATAGACGGTAGATGGTAGTTGAGTATTTTTAAGCCGTAACGATTTCTTATAAATCATGTTTCATCACTTAGATAGTATTTTTTAAATTCTTTAAATGCTGTTATTTAAAAAAATATCTGCCATTTCCAAATCTTTGATTTTAGTTTCAGTGTTTTTAAATGACCTATTTCAAACCCTACCACTTTACTCAGTAGCCTTTCTCCATTTATTTCATTATTTACAACATCATTAGGGAAAAAAAATATTATATTGTACTCAGATACTATGTAAGCACTATGATCCAGTATTTTCAAAAGTGTGTAAGTGATCATGTCTCATAAAAATGATTGTGAAGACAAAGGAAGACTTGTGAGTTGTTGGGTTTTTTTCCTACCTTACAACCACAGCTTTGGTACTCTGTATATTACTTTTTTGTTGGATTAAGATTAGAAAGTATGTATTTATATTGGGCTGATATCCAGTGAACTGCTGTCTTGTGCTGTGTTCTTTGTATGTTTTATCCTAAAGCTGAGCTAAAACACAGACTTGATTTCGAAGATTTGAACTGTTGAAGCATACTTGTGATAGAAATACTGCTGCTTGCAAATCTCAGTTCTGTGACTTGTACTGGGATAGCTCATTTTCTAAAGAAGTACCAGATCTTCAACTCAAATGTTCTTCTGTGCCACAGTCATAATAATGCAGTATTTTAAATTTTCCTTCGAGAATAAACTAAAAAGTGGCTACACAACATTGCCAGTGGTGGTTTTTAAAGTATGGATGCCCTCTAATCAAATGTGGTAGTTCACAGAGAGATTCAGTCACTGTTTCAAGCTGCAGCTCCATGTGCAAATGAGCTGGTATAGTGACTAATTTCAGGTTTAATTAATCTTGGAAACACTTAATTTTTGAAAGAGGTTCACTTCAATCAAAGGGATAATTAAAAAACAAGTATATATTATAAATGACATGGATAAGTGAAGAGGAAAAGAGATCTATCGCTTTAAAATGTGGTTGTAATTTGCTTTCTTTCCAACAATTTTCATCAATTCGGATATGGTTTTTTTGGAAGTATTAAACACATTAGTACAAAACAGTGTTGTCTGCTGCTTAGGTAAGCAAATACATCGCCTTTAAATGAAAAAAAGTAATATCTGGGTTTATATGTCTTCTATGTGACTTCATCTGTATACATTTATACTATCTTTGTGCAACAAACTGACATAACCCCTTTTAGGAAACATAGCTCTTCCATTTAAAATGTTGAATAAAGGTGACTTTAAGACCTGTATTACGTTTCAAGTTGTTAATAGTTGAGCCCTGTTAAATAAGGAAAAGGAATCTAAGACCTTCTATTTCTAAATGGAAGCTCGTATTTAAAAAGAGTACTCTGGTCAATGGAAGAGACGTTGTTCACTGTTGTTGGTTTTACTGACAAAATGTTCAATCTGTAGTTTTTTGGGATTTTTTTAACTTAATTAAAGTGATTTTGAGAGCCAAAATGCATTGTTTTATATGAAGTTTCTCAGAAAATTATGACTCACTTGGGAGAGACGTTGAGCAAATTCTTGGTGATCCGATATGTAAATAACTTAAAATCTCAAGTTTTGGGGTTCTGAAGCATAGCAGTGGTTCAGAAAGTGTCTTTGTAGCATCTGTTGGTAGGAACTCCTTTCCCACAGGTCAGCTGAGTTCATTCAGGACATAGGAAAGAAACAGGCTGTGGTTGCTGCTTGCAAGGATTTGTGCTTGTTAGAAATCAACAGGGTATATTTTAGTCACAATCAGTTCTCATTCTTGCACACCAACATGAATTGGAGCAAAGGAGAAAGGAAGCAGAACAGATAGATAAACCAACAAGATTCTAGTATAAAAAAAATTAAGTTTCTGAAATACCAGCTTATGATCTTTATCCTTGAAGTCCTAATGACATACACTACGTAAAATAATCTAAAGTGAAGGAGATGATAAAAAAGGCTTTGATGGCCTCAAATTTTTAGGATCTTATTCTAATTCAAGTGTTGTACTCCTGAAGGAGAGCGTAATTAATAATTGATTTTCTTCAAGTTTGTGTCTCACAGATATAAAATTAACGGTTCTGTGCTAGACGGTAAAGCTAATTACCGGAAAACAGTTTCACTGGGGTTAAAGTTACATCAGGACCTGCTGTGCTTTCTTGGAATTTTGGAATCACGGAAAGAACTGGCTATGAGGCACCTCTTCAGTATTCCTATCTGGTTTTGTATGGCCTACATGTAATCAATAACCTCCTTAATAATGTATTGTAATACTTTGATTTCCATCTGCAGTAGACAGCAAAAATCAGCATGCATCCCAAAGCCGGTTTAAGAAAATACATTCTGCTTTTTGGTATACATTGCAGATGGGACTCAAAGTATAAGTATTGCAGGTGTTGGAATGTGCTGCTGCCAATGTTGACAAAATATCAGTGAAGAAATCATCTGTCCTGACTGCTTGTGTAGTTTAATGAGTCTCATACTTTGAGCTAGTGTAGTCTACTGTGTGCATGCTAACTGCAGTGAAAGATTTTGAATGCTTCCAGGGAAGCAGGAGGATGGGTCTGAAACCAAAGATTTGCATATCTCAGCAGGTGTGTCTGTTAAGGGTAGCACAGAGAGAATGAAATATAAAAAACATTGCATTATAATTTAGTTTGTGTGACTTACAAGATGAAGTCTTCTGCAACTTAACTCAGTTCCTCTGTTTTAAAACAAGTTTAAAAGCAAGTAGTCTGATCTATCTGTAGCAGTTTTGATGATCTGTATCTAGGATTACAGTTGTTCCTTCCCCTGTCTGCATCACCTCTGTAATTTAGGTCTGTATAATTTGAGCTGCAGGGTTAGTAAAATGAGCTATAGAAATGGTCATTTCATAAGGGTATGATATATGTTTCCCCAGTGGCAGACACAACTGTTGAATAGCTCCTTGTCTCATTTCAGAGATGAAATACTGTAGTCCTTTTCCTGGCTGAGAAGAGTGTGATTTTAGTGCTGAGACTGAGGGTGGCCTGAAAGACATTTGTTACTGAACTTCCAAATAAGGTTTGAAACTACTGTGTTAGGAAGCACAGATTTTTGTTTTCTGACTCAGATTAGACAGTATCACTATGGGCTGTTATAACTTTATTTGTAAAATTGCTGTGTGTCATTGCAGCTATGAGGAAAAAGTCGAAAAGCTAACTGCAACCATAATTTATTTAAAAGTTCCTTTCTGTGACTTCACATGTGGAAGCAGTTCTAATTGATGAGTATACCTCTCATGAGTGTTTTAAAATTATCTAAAATTGGAAAATTCAAGCCTTTATTTTCTGGCTATTGTCATGGAAAGTATTCATCCAATGTATTGTTGTAGCATATACTGGGTTGAGGTTGCCTGTGGCTTGAATATGAATGAGCTAGTTTTGAAAAAGTTGGAAATCTGGGGCTTGTAAATAGCTGAATCTTCAGGTTATGTTTAAAAATCTTTTTATTTCTATATGAAACTCTAAATTGGAGTATTTTTTTTAATAGAATGAGTTAATTGTGGGCATCACTGAATTCTTTTCTTCTGTGCTTTACAGCACCTTTGATTTACTTAGGAGTCTTTCGCATTACTCATTTTAAGTAGAGAAGGCTCTGTTAAAACCATAGCTAAGTTTCAGTATGTCCATAAAGGTTTAGACTGTGCGAATGTCCCTTTTACCCTCTCTGTTACAGAACGGAATAACATGCTTAATTTTTTTGTGCCAGACGTACATGCAGGAAGCAAATTGCTCAAGTCAGCGTTCTAAAAAGTTAATATTTAATGAAAAGGAAAAATGTCAGGGTTACAAGAGAGGAAGGTAGGGGTGACCACAAGTCTGATCCCTCTTGGAGCTGCAGTTTGTATGCTCCTTCTTGATTTATGATTCCACCAGCTATCTCTCCTTGTCTGCTCCAAGTACGTACACATTTTCATGTGGCTGGGAAGCTCTCCAGCCCAGACTTGAGGAAACCAGGAAGTCTAGAAGTAGCTTAGTCAACAGCAAGAAAGATTTATATTCATAGAGTTTATGTGAATGAGCAGAAATTGGGCATCAACCTATAAGTAAGGATATGGTCGTGTCAGGCATCTCTGTGCTCTAGTGATCTACCATTTGGTTTCAGATTATGTCAAAAGCATTATTTAATGTCTTCAGAAAGGCTTTGTGTGGGGAAAAAACAATGAGAATGAAAAGAAAAAGGATCATTTTAATGAAACACATGTAGTTTCTAGTATAGAATCGATGGCAATTGTGAATGAAAATGAGTATTGCCAATGTTATTACAAAGCTGTGGTTTAGGTTTTGAAATGTTTTTAAATTACCATAATTTAAATGTGTTTATACTGTTTTAAAGCAATTTTACTTTGACAGATGCTAGAAGAGTAAGCAGAGACTTGGGATAAGAAGGTGATGCTGATCTATATAAAATGGGACTTTTTATTAAAAAGATTACTTTTTGAAACATGGCGGGAGGATTCCAAGTCAGCTGTAGTCCTGATGCCAAACGAAGTCAGCTGAGCCTTTTGCATTTATAGATTTAAGTGAATTTCTATGTATTAGAATCTTAATTAATCATCTTTTTAAAAATACCTGTGGTAACTTGATAAAAGACCAGATACTGAATAATAGTGGGGTGTGGATTCAGAGCAGAAAATAACCATCAGTATGGGGGGTTTAATTGTATGTTAGGAGCAAGGAAAGAGGAAAAAACCCGTGCGTTTTCTTGTATATATAGTTAGTTCTGTTTGAGCACATCAGCGTAATACACAGGTATACAGTTGTATTAATAAATATTTTTCTTGTTTGTAAATGTTTAGATTGTGACTCATTGACTGGTTTTGGTATTCATGTTCTGTGCCAGAAATGATCCTATTTCAAGAAATCTTTAAGTATGTATGTGTGAGTACAAAAATTGGAGTTTAGCTATGGGAGTACAGTTTTGCTGGTGTGATGAAATACATACTTTGATCATCTGGTATGTAGAAGAATACCAAAAGCCAGTTAGAAAGGTTTGTAAGTGCCCTTACAGGGACGTTTCTCCTTTTTCAGGGAATCTTTTGAGAATTGTGTTGCTTTGCAATCTCATTTCTCAGAAACCTGTAAACTAACTTCCAGTTCACTGCTTGAATGTAAGAATTTGTCTTTTAAGCTCTATTTAAGCGTTTTTTTCACTCAGCAGGTGAATGTTCACTCAATAGATGAACTTCTGAACAAAGGCTCTTTCTGTTCTCGAATTTTCCCTTATGTCTTTTTGAGAAGGCTTTAGAATGGATTTCTTTAGAGCTATCATAGAATCATAAAATGGTTTGAATTGGAAGGGACCTTAAAGATGATCTAATTCTAACTATCATGTCAGTCATTAAATAAGTAGCAATAAAAAAGGATAGATTTGCTACAACTGTTGCACTCTTGAAAAAATCCTATTATATTTCATAACCTGTTAATTTTTTATGTTTGAAAGCTTGACCTACTGTCATTATCTGATTGTATTGTTTGTTGTTAATATTGCATGGAAAATTCCATATTTTAAGTCAAGGCACCAAGAACTTAAATCGTCTGCCAAAAGAAGCTTCAAAAAATGCGTATTGGTGGTGAAGGTTTTAAAAGGTTGCCATTGTTCTAACTCATATTTTGGCAAATTTAATTTCAATTTTGAAAAATAAGTAACTTTTTATTGGTTGAGTGCAATGCTAACATCTATCTGAATTACTTTTAATAAGTATTTTTCATCTGTAACTTTAATGGGGTTCTTTAAATGTCACAGATGAGAGAAAATTATAAGACTTTGTGGAATTTCAGATCATTGTAATAGAGGTTGTTCATATGTAGTAGTGTCAAATAAGCTCAAAATAAGTCTAGCTTGTGTAAAACAAACAAATAAAACCAAACAACATGATTCAACTATTCTGTTAGTGTTATCATTGTTTTGAAGGAATATCCTTTTAGTTGTTTCAAATAGTAACTTCTAAACTCTAGCTAAGGACCGAAAGCAAGAATGTGTTTCTCACCTCTATTATTTTTTTCCCTCCCCATTTGGATTATGCATGAAAATAAAGTCCGGTTAATATTTAATAATAATGTCAGTATATTACATAAGGTTTCAAAGAGTATTGCCTTTCTAAAGTGGCAGGGTAAGAGAAGTATGTCTTTAATATAGGAAAACACAAAACTCATTTGGTGTTCTTTATACTAGTTTGTGGTTAAAATTATGAATTTTACATTTAATGGACAGCAAGGATGAGAGTTACAAGCTTCTGTGTAAATACTACACTTGAATATTGGAATCTAAACTTTGTTAAGAAGTAATGGAATTGTAGCTCAGCACATAAAAGGGAATAGATTATTTATTGCTGTTTTCTGTGTGTGTGTGTTTCAGGGGTCCGTTCAGTGTTGTGCGGCGATGTATCAACAGGGAAACAGGGCAACAGTTTGCTGTAAAGATTGTCGATGTAGCAAAATTCACTTCAAGCCCTGGATTAAGCACAGAAGGTAAGAATGAACAATTAAGCAAATTCTAAATGAACAGGTTTTTTGGTTTGTCAACCTTTTCTGTTTGCTTGCTTTGTAAGATCCTTTCTGGTTTACCTTTTGTAGATGTTTTAAAGGTCTTATATCTCAAATTTAACTTACTGCATACATTTCTAATCTTTAGTAGTTACTATGGCTCTTCCACTGTGATAATAAATATTAGAAGGAATAGTAGGTCTATACTAACTGTTAGCCATTGCTATTTCTGTTAGGATTTTTTTTCTTAAGAATGAATTTCTTAAACTAAAAAATTAATTCTGAATCCAGAAGCATACGAAGGAATTAAAGGAAGAACACATCAGTTTTGTTTTTAGTAGTCTAGATTTAGCAAGGAATTTGCTATAAAATAGGTGAAAATTTGTGATTTAAATGTGTGAAATTATATAAAATACACATTTTTAATATAGTCAGGATTATAAAACAATGCTGCAGAACTGTTACAGTGTAAACAAAATGCTGTAACTCTTAACATTTCCTATTTTAGGGTAAAACAATATATCTTTTCCAAGTTGAATATGCAACTTGTGTGCATAAAATGCTCCTTTTACACTATATGAAAAAGAGCATGGTAACTGAATGATAATCACTGTGTATTTCATGTCCAGTATATTTTTACTGGACATTGTATTCTTTTGTAAAGTAATGTGCTTTTTGGACTCTGCTTGTACCATCTAAGTCCTTATAAACCCAAGTTCAGTAGCGAAAAAGGGTCAGTGATTTTTGTTAGTAATTACAACAAACAGTATCTTAAGCCTTGATGGCTAGTTTGATTTACAAGGTAAATCGCACGTCTTGCTTTGGACTTTACCAAAGATTTCCATTTAAATCTAATGCCATTGCTAGTTTCTTTTTCCTAGCCCTCCAGCAAAATATAAGCTGCCTTTTCCAAAATACACAGCTTGTGTACAGCTGCGTTATGATTTTTGCAGGTTATGCCAAAACCATTGCATTTTGAGCTAATGTATTTTCACTAAAATGATTTGGTATCTTTTAAAGAAGGTTCTGTCTGTATTCTAGCCTTTGCTAGTTAAGCTCATCTTAACTAGTGATGCTAGGACACATTTCTTCCTTTATTGGAGTATTGCTTTCCTTGCTTCATGACAGTAAAATTCAACCTTTTGGGGCCATGAAGGAATTGCTGAAAGGGAGGAATAGTAGGCAAAAGAGTAGGGACTCATCAGGAGGAAAGGGGAAGCCAACAGTATAATAGATTCACTGGAAAAATGAAGGATAGTTGTTGATGGTTTACATTTTCTGCTTGGGTCTAAAGAAAACGCTTGGGATTATTCTAAGAAATTCTGGTTTTTTGATTCCACTTGTATTATATTGATATAGTTACAATCCAAGCCAGCAGGTCGTTGAGTTAACAGACCATAAACACTTTCTGGGTTTAGTGGTTTGTTTGTTTTGTTTTGTGGTTTTGGTTGTGGATTGTTGTTGTGATGTTTTTGTTTGGTTTGGGTTTTTTGAAGATTTTGAATTGTTATGCATTAGATTTGTAATATTAAGGCACATAAATGTTTAAGTGAATGTGGAGCAAGTCCTTAACTCTACGTAAGAATTTGAGCCTGTTTTTCACAAACTCTTTCCATCTTGTGTACTCTTTATTTTGTTTTTCCTCTGTGCTTTGTGTGTGTGCGGACCTCTCCTCTATCCAGGTTATAGGTTTATTTTCTTAAAAGATTTAATTTTTTTAAAATTTTGTAACATATGTTTGGCTCATTTCTGATACGGCATTCCTTAAACACATTGGTGGGGAGCCATGATGGTGGTACTTGCAGAAAATAAATAGGTATTTTACCTGGGAGGTAGCTGTATTTGTAAATTGTGTTAAAGTGTAAGCTGGAATTGGAATGGTGAGGTTAATCCTTAGGAACGTTCTTTACCTCAAAGTTTTGCCCTATCTTTGTACAACTTTCCACCTCCAGTCTTTCTTTGAGGCACAGGAGTGGGAGAACAGGGTATTCTGCATGTGAGGGAGCTGATGACAATTCCTTCCATTAATTTCATATACATGTAAAGTGCTGAAAGGTAAAGGGCCCAATATGCCTCCACACTTATGATTAAATCTAAAAAGTCTCTGATTTTGAGTGCTTTTGCATAAGTACCCATGTGGGCTGACAGGTGTTTATGGGTAAGAACTTCATCTTTATATATTTGTCAGCAGTGTACTCTTGTGGCAAAGGCAGCCAACTGCATAGCAGACTGTTGTAGAAGTGTAGCCAGCAAATCAAAGGAAGTGATTATTTTCTCTATTCATCCCTTGTGAGACTGCATCTGGAGCACTTTGTGCAGTCTTGGTTTCCCCAGCACAAAAAAAACAATGATATACTGGCATGAGTCCAGCAGTGATGGACTGAGAGGACTGGATTTGCCTAGCCTTAGAAAGAGAAGCTAAGGTGAGATTTAGTGCTGTCTTAAACTACTTAGTAGAAGAGTATAGAGCAGATGGAGCCAAACGCTTGATACAGGCACACAGTGAAAAGACAAGAAGCCATGCAAGCAAATTGCGATGTGGAAAATTCCGATTAGAGACAAGAAAGTAAAATTCGCTCTGTGAATGGTGAAACTCTGGTACAAGTTGCAGAGAGATTGTGGAGAACACCCTCGGCGACGCTCAGAACTGGGCTGCACAAGGCCCTGAGCTTCCTGATCTACTTTGACCTGCTTTGAGCAAGAGTTCAGACTAGATGGCCTCCAGAAGTTCTTTCCAACCTACGTGATTCTGTTGTTCTGTGGTATTGTTAGCAACAGTCTACACGTAATCTGTGGGGCCATACAGTTTTAGTACTATTTAGGGAGAAAATTTGGGTTTAACAGTACTGTGATAAAAAAGAGTTAAATTAAAACTGTGTTTGATACAATGTTTCAATTTTTACAAGTTAATGTAAAACTGGTTTTGATACAGTGTTTTGATTTAAACCTGTTTCTGATACAATGTTTCAATTTTTTTAACTTGTGAAGGGTGAGACATGAAATACCTTATAGAAAGACTATTCGCTAGTCTACACAATTCATTTTAAAGATACACTGATTTCTTACAATAATGGTATCAGCTTTACCACAGTAACAAAAGCAGTCAAGCTTGAAAAATTGATACTTCTCTAGGCTAATGCGTGTTTATTAATTGGTACTGTAGTGAGCATTTGTGGTCTATGGTAGAGAAGTCACTAGCATGCAAGGCAAACTTTTATCTAGTATAGTGTTCATTCCATAAGGCTGCTCAATACCTGTACCGTGTATGGATGTGGACATCTCAAGTGATTTTTATGTATGTGTGCATCTCTGCAGTGGTTTGATAATAGGAAAAAAAAAATGAATGCTATGTTACGATGCCTGACAGATAACAAATCTAATTTAGGCTAGGTTGTATTGGATTTAAGTATTAGCATTCATGGTCTTGCATACTGTGTCATCAATCTCTGTGGTGTTGTAATTCAACTATATTAATGAAGTATAGTGACACCTTGTCACTGTTCAAGTGGCCACGTGATCTACTGGATTAATGTTGGCTATCTTACGTGATGACAGATTCTACTACAGTTCACTATGCTTTCATACTGCAGAGAAACCAAAAATTAAAAATATACATAAGAAAATGCAGAGCTTGAATATTTGTAGATATAAAAGAGACTGATTTGTACAGTTCAGTTTAGAGTACTTGATGCTCACAGAAGCTAGTTTACTCATTAAAGTCTAATAAAAGTATCAGTGTAAATAAACTTATTTCCAAATACAGCTCTTAGTTGCTATACTTAGAACTTTTGGCATAGAAAAGTGTAAAAAGCATGTTCCTTATTTCTGAATTTGTTACAGCTCACACCATAGTTACCTTTTACTGTCTGTTTCTTCTGCTGCTCTCTTCACATCCCATGCATTGTCTTTGTCTTTATTTTTCTCTGCGTGGCTTGCATATCTTGCTTTTAGTTAGCTGTTCTAACACCAAATATCTATAAGTACAAACACTATTTCTCAGGAAGAGAATGATGATCAGTTCATTACTACTTAGTAAAAGCCAATATACCTTATTTGTCTGCCTTTTGTTAGTGTCAGATTGCTCTCTTCTAACATGCTGAGTGTTTTTCAAAGCAATTTAAAGGACAGTGCCCTGTGCTTACAGTGCATGTCTCTTTGAAGCTGTTTTTCAAGATTTCATTCATTGTATATTAGATTCAGTTATCTGAATTCATTTTGATAGAAATGTCCTCACAAAGAAAGTGATTACCGTTACTCCCACGACCTTCTAATAGGCTAGACCTTATTAGGTTGGTATATGCATCTGTACAGGTTTGTATGCATGCAAGCCACTGTGAAGCTGAATAGATGAGCTGATAAGGAAAGATTCCTAGGTTTCCTTTGGAACCCCAGCTGGTTCCACTGGAAGCAAGCTGTGAAGACAGTCTGCAAAAAGTTTTGGCTGTGGCAAAAAGCAAACTTATAGCCAAGAAAGAAGTGTTTTGAATATAGTTCTTGGATTACTTCTAGCACTGAGAGGGGCAAGATAGTTGAATCAGAACTGTCATTGCTATGGATCATCCATTTTAGCTAGAGAATTCCCATATTATTTCATTGAGGAAAAAAAATCGGAAAGTTGGCGTCATTTTGGTTTTTTTCTGCAAAGGGCCCACCGATCTTTTTCCTGCCATATTTTCAGGTTGTGAGCGATTTTGTTACAGCTGAGACCTTGCTCTTGTTCTTCTTATTTCCTTAAATAGTTTACCCATGGGGTTGGGGGTTTTTTGGGGGGTTGTGGTGGTGGTGTTGTTGTTGTTGTTTCTGTTTGGTTTTTGTTTGTTTTTCTGTTTGTTTTTTGTTTAGATTTGCATTTTTAAAATCACTTTGTCAATGCAGTTCATTTGAAAGGCTTTAATTCTGAGTAAAGATATATGGCAGAGTATCTTCAACTTTTGATACTGGAAGGCTGTGGTGAATCACAAATTATTTTTTGCAAAAGTGTCTGTGAGTAAGATTCTGTACCTCCCTCCCTGTTTTTTTCAAGGGTTTAAGCAAAAAATGCAGTGTCAGTGTTGAGCTCAAGTCTTTTTATTCAAAGTATTACAAATCTGTGTTTTATCAAATTTTATGATACTGTACCATATGCAGACTGGATTTGAAGAAAGAGTGACTGACTCTTTGCCTTTGATTTGGAAGTACCAACTTACCTGGAATTTCTAGTAGTTGTCAGTTCTGTCCCATATTTCACAGATCAAGGAAATTTACTTCCTTGTGTGACATTATTGGGCCCACACCTGAGCTATTGTGTCCAGTTTAGAGCTTCACAATTAGAGGCATGCTAAAGAACTGGAAAGGTCCCAGCAAAGGATTATCAAGATAGTCAGGACCCTACAGCACATGATAGGCAAACAGAAGTTGAGGGAGCTGGGTTTGTTGAGTCTGATGCAGAGGAGGCTAAGATGGTGATATAACAGTAGTCTACAACTGCTTGAAGGATTACAAAACCAGCAGAGCCAAGCTGTCTTTAACACTGACAGCTATTACAACAAAGAGTAATGGCCTTTTTGAGGGGTTAACTTGTTTTAACTTAATGAAGGATTTGAGTTTTCTTCTCTTCTTTTTCTGGAGAAGCCATAGGCTGGTTTGTTTACAAATTCAGTTCAACTCATCTGTACCTATAAATTTCATAAATGTGTAACTTTTATAGTTCTGCTACAACTTTCATAAACAAGGTGTCATTAGAATTAAATATTGTTGTGTAAAACGACAACAGAAGAGATGCAGCCAAGCTTTTTTTCCCCAGAAGACGGATCTGTAAGTGTTTAAGCATGTTAACCACATAATAGATACAGAGAATCACAAAAATGTATGAAAACATAACAAGGATTTATTTTTAGGACTCCTTTTTTTTTCTTGCTACTGGACATCAGTTCACTGTAGAAATAGCACATGTGTGTTTTGGTTGAAAATACAGAATTCAGTCTTGGGCAACACCTGACATAATACAGGGGTTTTTTAAAGTGTAAAATACAGTGTTGTATATTAGGGGACTTTTTTGGTGCTGTTTCTAGCACGTGCCCAGATACAGACTTCAGGAGTGGGATACTAAGTCTCACTGGTCAAATTGTTGTTTTGACCTCTTCTGGAGTCCTACATGTGAATTTGATTGGTCCAGGAAAGCAAATATGAAGTTCTATAAAGAAATATGGCCTTTCATCCAGATCATAAGTCAAGAGTAGTAAAGATCAACTATATGGAATTATTTTATTTCAAGAACATAGAATTTCTTGAAATTTGATGCAAGCATATTCACAGAAGTGTTGATGTAATGCTTTCCCTTTCCATCTTCAGAAAGGAAAGCATAGCTTGTGAATTTATTACACTCACATTAAAGCATGTAAGAATATTTACTCATTTTTTTATGAACTATTGCTTAAACAGAAGGAAAATAGTTGTTTTTATGCATTGCAAGCAATTGGCTCTTTATTCCTCCTAATCAGTCTGCAAAACAAGGAGAGCTTTGTTTGCTGTGTGACTTCATTCCCTTGCCTTTAATATGTATCTGTTTTTACTAGATCTGCTGTAGTACTGAACGTACAATAGCTTTGCAGAAGCACACCTCTTCCCTCCTCTTTTTTAATCTTTACACTCGGCTACACATTTGTTCGTCTGTGCTTAGTTTTATTGTAGAGCCAACATCATAAAAATGACTGTTATATTTAGTGGCTGAAGCCACTATGGACTAGTTGCACATTGCCAGATTAGGTAGGTCTTTACATAACGTTATTGTGAAACTGCTTTTGAGAATGGTATCATGCAGCTAAGCAGCAAGAGTAGTCAACACATTGCCCAATTTTATAAGTGTAAATGGTACCCTTTATAAGTTTCAAAGTGCAACTATATGAATTGTATTTGACTGTCATTTTAATAATTATTCATTCTAAGAATAACATATTAGAGTATTAATTTAAAAACTGCTGTATCTTGAAATTCTTAGAACACATAAAATAATGATATAATTATGTAATTAGAACTAACCGGTATTTATACAGCAGATAATATACAATTTAACTCTTATTTTTGTTATATAACTGAGTATGCATTTGACCTGGATTTTTTAAAAAGTAATTGTAATTGATTGAAAAGTGCTTCTGATGTAACACTGCTCTAATCTTTTATCTCACTTTACATCCCACTTCCATATATGTGGAAGAAGAAAATATGTTCACATACGTGAACAAGAAAATGAGACCTATGCAAATGAATCTTGTTATGAAAACTTTTTTAAACTTCCTGTCATTTAAGTCAGTGAATGTGTTTACCCACTTACAAGTTAATTCCTCTTTGTACATATAAAATAGGGCTTGGTGACCATTTAGTTAAAATTTTTACTGAAATAACAAGTATTGCTAAATACGTGAATCTTGTTCAATAATGCATAATATCAAACCATTTTTCTGAAGAAATCACATAATTTATGCACATTTTAGTCATCTCAAGTCATGAAGTATATTCACTAATTGAGAAAAACTTCTGTGCAGACTTGTACTTATACATCACTTCTGCTTAATCTGGACACAAACTGGTTGGTCCTTTAAATCTGTTGTTTGAATGCCATCTGTACCTGGGAGCTCACAACTACTTAGAATACAAGTTTCACTGAAAATTAAACTTGAAAATATTTTAAATTCTTAATAGAATTTTTGAATTTAGGAAAAACATTTTCAGATGGTACTTGTGGTTCAACATAAATCACAGAACTGGGACGGTAAGCTGCAGTTGATACTATTTATTCCAAGCAGACTAGCAAAATGATGCTGGCGAGGTAATTGGGATATCCTGTGGTATACTGAATACCTTACAAAAGTCTTGGAAATAACTGTCCTAGGTTTGTTTTGTGGGTTTTGGTGGTGGGGTTTTTTTGGGGGGTGGGTGGGGTGGTGGTGTGTGTGTGAGATCTTTTTTCTGATGGTGAGTCTGTCATTGAAATGTCCATCCCAGTCGTCTACAGCTGCATTCTCAGTCAGTAACTCTGAACCTGATACTGCTTTCCAAACCATGTTTCCCAAACTTTAAAAAGAGAGACTTTAGTTGAGCAGGGTTCTAAAAAGCCTTCTATTCTAATCCTCTCTCTGCCCAGAGAAGCAAAGAAAATAAAATATCACAGACGCACTTCACTACTATTCAAAAACAGGCTTTAAAATCTCGTACTATTTCAATCTTGTCTGTCCCTGTACTAAGCATTTAGTTGCATGCATATGGTAGTTTAACAGTATGATGACTTCTGTACTTATGTTTGGTAGTTAAATACGTGAAGTATTCAGTAAAGGAGATGTCTAAGAACTCTCTGCTTTGTCTCAGTCAGAAACAGGCCTGAAGCACCTAAGAGGATAATGTACTGTTAAAGTGTTCGTTGCCTCTAAGCATATTTACACAGATGTGAGTCCATTCCATCAGGGCCCAAAAGTGCTGATGGAGTTGAGAGATGTCATTGGGAGGCCACTTGGATAATCTTTGAATGATCATGGTGTTTGGGAGAGATGCCTAAGGACCGAAGGAGAGCAAATGTCACTCCTATCTTCAAGAAGGGCAAGAAGGAGGACCCAGGGAACTACAGGTTAGTCACCTTCACCTTCATACCCAGGAAGGAGATGGAGCAACTAATCCTGGAAACCATTTCCAGGTACATGAAGGACAACAAAGTCATCAGGAGTAATCAGCATGGATTCACCAAGGGGAAGTCATAGTTGACCAACTTCAGAAACTTCCAGGATGAAACAACTGGCCTGGTAGATGGGAGGGCAAGGGATATTGTCCGTCTAGACTTCAGGAAGGCCTTTGATGCTGTATCCCATCAGATTCGTATAGAGAAGATGCAGGAGTATGGGATGGATGAGCAGAAAGTGACATGGATTGAAAACTGGTTGAACAGCTGGGCCCAGAGGATGCTCTCATCAGTGGCACAAAGTCTAGTTGGAGGCCAGAAGCTATTGGTGTACGGCAGGGGTCAGTACTGGGCCCAG
>JAVJGI010000014.1:82142014-82161024 GCA_035590275.1 Ibycter americanus
CTTGGGGCGTACGGACAGCGGGTAGAATCAATTGTTAAGCTGGGAAAATATCGCGTGACTGCGTGGCTCTGCTATATTAGTTGTAGTTGAACTGATAATAATGGGAGAACGACCATACTCATATTGGGGTTCAATCGTTTCTCCGGGACCGACTCCCGCTCCGTCACAGAGGACTTGCACCCTAAGTCTCCTAGTCTTTACTTTCTTCTCAACTGGCCCACTTCCTTTTTAAATGGACCTCATTTAGAAACCTGTTAGGGTTAAAGAAGAATTACCTTGTTAAGGGGAAAGTATAAGCAAGCATAGTTTAAATTTATTCAGCTAAGAATTTTGATACTGTCTTTAGAGGAAAATATTTATGTATGTTGTGTGTTAGTTTAGAATCTGAGATAATAAATTGGTGTGGGATGCTTAGAAAACAGAGGAGAGGTTCACTTCTAAGGGCTACCAGTGACTGTTTAACACGTGAATGCAAGCTAGGGCTGGAGTAGGAACTGTAGGAGCACTTCATGTAAATAGTTGTGGTTGCTACCTCGGTTCCTCCCTAAACAGTACATAGGTATTGTTTGGTTTAAAAAAAAGCAATCAAGCTAGTTGGAGAAAGCGTATGCACGAGGTAACATTAACAACAGAGTGAGAGGGGAAAACTTTAAATGTTATCAAAGCTGCTATCCTTATCTGTATTTCTGTCCATGTGGTAGGACTGGTCAGCAACTAAATATTAGTTAAGGATTTGAAGATATGTGTTCCATTCTAGAAAATTTCTGGACTACCAGGCTTTTTCCCCACAGTTTCTTATTTTTGGTCACATCCCGTTTTGTTTGTGGGTATGGAGCTGTCTGTATGATTCGCTTTTCTTAAGGGCACTGCGTGGTTTACTGAAGGTGTTCATTCACTTGGGATGTGCTGCTTTTGTGTCATCATCCCCTCCTCTCCCATCACAAAAGAAGGGTTTACTAATTTGGAGGGAATTTCAATCAATTTAATTTATTGTCAGTTAACAAGCCCCTTTTAATTACTGATTCTGGTGTTGAGACAAACACACACGAGCTTAGGCAGAACATCCCTTGCCTCCCCCTTACTAGTCTCTTCCCCTGGCCACACGTATCACTCAGTCCCTTCAGAGCAGCAATGGGCAGGTGGGAGATGGGGTGAGCTCATGCTGGTCCCTGCAGTGGCAGCAGCCCCTCTGGAGCCGTACCTCTCAGCCCAGCTTGGGCTGCTGCTCTGCTCCCACCCCTGCTCTCTCCTCCTGCTTCAGCCTGCTCCTTTTTAATTCTGGCTTCTCACTCCTCCCACTCTGACCTTGTTGTTCCTTTGATTGTCTCTTGTAGTTTTTTGGTGTTTACTGCCCTGTTATTCACAGACGTTTTATGAAGTCCTCTGGTTCAGAGGTGCCACACATGCACACACACAACCCCCACCACTCTTTTGTGAATTTGCTCTTTTTCTTGTTATGGTCTTTGCCAGTCTGTCTTTTTCGCTATCCTATTTGAAGACTTGGTCATTTGCTGTTGTTGGGTAACGTTGGGGTAAATTGATTACAGGCGAAATACAGCTGGAGTTCAGTGCAGTGTACCGCTTTGTTCCTTGCTTATCCCTATATGTGTTACAACATAAAAGAAACTTCTACCTTGATTCTGTTGTATTTAGTAAATTCCCCCCATAGAGTACAGTTTGTAACAACTTTTGAGAAATTATGGGCTATACTCGAGTTGAAGCTATTCACAGCTTCAGGGCATGGTAATCTTGAGTTGCAAATGCTGCCCTGAGGACTGAGGGCACATGTGCCAAGATATGCAACAATCTTTGGAGAAAAAAAAAATAATCTTTTAATATCTATACTGGTTTTGTTTTATAAAAATAATTTACATTTTGAAACCTTTTTCTTTTAGGTCTTCCATATAGTACCAGCTACTGTAAAAAATTGGTTTCTTCAGTGATATAAAAACTGATGGGGAGAGATAGTCTTTTTATAAAATTGGGTATCTTCTAGGCTAGTATTTAGAAATGTTATGTTGTAGAGCTTTAGAGCTGGTCATGCTGTGGTAACAGTTTTTTTGCTGCTAGGAAGGCAGGTTCATATCCTGAATCAAATCTGTATCCTCATGTGACATTGCAGCAACTTGATTTCCCCTTGGTCTCAGCATTGTTCTTCACTATCACCTTTGCCTCTTGCAACCTGAGTGCTGGATTTGCCCAAGAGAAGTAGCTCCTCTGAAGGATGCCATGTCAGATGAAAAGGATTCTGCTATCCTTTGTTTTTTCTGAAATTGTGAATACTCTTCCTAGTAACAAGCCTTGCACCTGCAGTTCCTGTATGTGCTCTGTTTCCACAGTTTATTGGCTGTATTCTTGATCCATTGGCCCCAAAAATAAATTAATACAATTGGTCTGCTTCTGAGGTTACTTGTAGCGAGTAGGAACTGCTAAACTTGAGGGTACTGGCATTACTGAGATAATGCCAATTTCAGGATTTGCTTCATCTGTCTCAGAAGATATGTCCTTCTTCCGTATCAGTTAGTATGGAATTCCTGAGTTGTGCATCACTCCGCATTAGCCACACTTACGCTTTGTAGATGCTGGATGGCAATTGTGTATAGTTTTGGTTTGCCCTTCCTGTTATTAATGAGGATCTTTCTTACAGGGAAGGTAGGAGTTCCTTACTGTGTCAAGTGGACTAGATTCTGGTTTAGTATTTCTACAGATTGAATTTCCCACTGCGATTGTCTGGGGCTGTGACGGCTTAAGGTATCTTGTTCCTTTCGTAGTTGGATAGAGTCTGTCTGGTAGCAGACAGTCTTTTCGTGTGTTAATAGGGAATTAACTGGTGTTCACTTAGACCTTTGTGTATAGGAAAAGTTGAACCTATTGAAGAAGGGCCCAGTTCCCAACAGAGTTCAGAGGTTTTAAGGACTACAATGGGGTAACACTTAAATTTCTTTGCGATGTGTTATGTTATTACTTGTTTGTGTAAATGGTGATCTTGGTAGCTGTCAGTTCTCTGAAGTGGTATTGGGAGGAGGAAGGAACAGTTCTATTTGTGTAAAGTAACTTAAGTTGTTCCTCCGTTATTGAGATATAAATTGTTTTTCATTTGGTCAGGAGGCTTTTGCACAAAGGCTAACCCAGAAGAGTGTTCTGAGGTGAGGTGGTTTGCTTGGGTTGTTGCAGTAATGGAATTTATTCTATCCATATGAACTGTTTCTAAAAAGGATGGCATGTTTCATGTTCAGGACTTAAAGAAAGAGCTTGTGGCAAATTCTAGGCCTTTCTTTCTTAAGCCTGTTGTCTAGGCCGGTAAGCGAATATTTTTTTCCCTTCCGTCTGATACTATGCTGATACTTTATTTCAATGTCTAAGTCCATTCTTCAACAGATTTTAACCACTCTGAGTGGTCAAAGCCCAACTCAAAGATCAGTTATTAGTGAAGGTCTTGTAACTTAGAGTATTGGGTGATTATACTGAGAACATGTTATAGTAATGAGGGATATGTGTATACAAAAAGTGGAAGGAAATTTTTGAACTTTTAGAAGCAGAAAATAGAATGAAAGCTTTAGTAAATTTTCTTAGAAGTTTTTTGTGCTTACTAATTTTATTATGTGTAAATAATAGATTTTTATATTAAAATCATTTTCCAAACTGGAGGCCATGAATCAGATTTCATTGCTATTAGCAGGCAAATGGTTTTACATCATTTTTATCATGTAAAGTTTATCAGTATTTTAGGACCTTGAAGATAAATTTGCAGTTAAAAGACAGCGAAACAAAATAGTCTGCAGATTAAATGGTTGTTACGTTTGTGCGGTATTTACATTTATACTTTAAAATATACTGTATACATACAGTAAGTTAAAGTTCAGTCAATGTCTTCAGTAAAATCCATGGGCCATTGTAACTGTCCTCAAGATTTAATTTGGCATAGAACTTCTCAGACTTTTGATATATGTATTTTTTGCAAAAACTCTTTAAAATGGGTTATGACAGGTGATTGTCTGCTTTCACCATTCTTTGATTCCAGTATTCATTGCTGGCAACACGTGGCACTTTTATGTCTGTGATTGTTCTCAAGTAAGCACGAGCATTACCTGAATAATATTGCTTGTGGTAACAAAAGATTTAAATGGATTCCAGATTAATGATTTTCTATGGTATTTGGAAGACAAAAGTTGAAAGATGATTTAATAAAGTACATCTCAAGAATGCTGTAAAGTTCAAAGCGTTAGGCTCAGGTTCAACGCTAAAGGTTCAAAGGTTTAAAACATGTGTTGAGAGCTTTAATTATTATTTTTTTTCAGCTTAAGAATGTTATGATGCAGTTTATTCTGTTTTAGAAACCTGCTTACTTGGAAATTACAAATAGGCTTTCCAAATTGACTAATACGTGCAAAACATAGCATATGTAAAAACTACGAATTTCTCTGTGCTATGAGGCCATTTTATTTTGCTAATTAGTTGTTCATGAATGAAGATTTATGCAACAGAGTGATTTAAGCAGCCAAATCTTACTTTTCTATGGTAAATGGATACTAAGGTACTATAGCTAATAAGAAAAAAGTACAACAATGTAGGTACAGGTGGATGTCTTAGAAAGCATGTAGATGTGCAAAACATGTACAGTGTACATGTACCTGTCGAGATTTGTGAGCTCTAGCTTAGCATGAGTCCAGAACTGACCCTCTGGAGAGTATCCGCCCCATTTTCTTGGCACTGTGTTTCTGGGAGTGTGTATTAACGTATTCACAGCCTGTGTTTAGCTGAGCTAATAAATCCTCAAGACTCAGGGTCACTGTGACTTTCAAGCGACTTTACATGGAGCTAGCTCAAGTCCATCATGGTTTATTAATTCAGGTATTGACTGGGAGAGACTATACTGTATCATGCCCTGAAGCAGCATAGCTGTTTTGCATATACTGCATTTAAGGTAATAAATTCTGCTAGGCCTGAACTGACTCGATATTGTTGAAGATGCATATACAACCTGCATAAACAGCTCAAAAATTTGCAAGTTTGACTTGTTATCTCAAAGTCACAGGTGCATAACTCATCCCTTTCCTATAGTGGTGTCCACGCCCCTCCCTGCCTCAGTCTCTTGTCTTTCTGTGCCTACTGCAGTACTCTGGAAAAATGAGAACATGGTTGTGCAACACGAGACACACTGAACAGGTTGTTTGACCAGAAGAGTCTGTGAGCGAAGGGAGGTCAGGCTCAGAACTAGTGTTTGCTTCCTCCTTCAAGGAAGGTGTGGGGAGTAGTACATCTTGTGCGACTAACTGTGCTTCAGATTATTTTCAGGATCTGGACAATGGTGCATTCAGCCTGAGAGTCATGTGTTGTCATGTTAAAACATGGTTTTGATTTTGTTGTGCAAACAGGAAGGGTAGTCTAAAGAATCCACAGAATGGGTCAGGACGCTCCTAATTCAACTGACCTATGTGAGCATTATGTTTTACATTTCCAAGTACCCCATCATGTCAATGAAATTTTTTATCCTAGTAGTATTTAATCTAGACAGATATTTAATTTATTTAATTTTTTTTTTAACTTGTAAGGAAAGGAAATTTAGTTCGTTCTTTTAACAAAAGAACCCAGTCAACTGTTTCTTCCAGTGCTCTTATAAAGCTGTGTTTTACAGGGAGGATACGAATTGTTATCAGTTACTCTACTTCTGTGGACTTCTAAAATACAGTAGTGGACCAATTTTATATACATATATGCAAGCTTATTGTTGCTCTTGCACCTTAGAGCAAGAAAAATGGGCAGAATTTAATAAGGTTCTGTTCTTACTCTAGTTGGTCGTCATTTCACATTTAGTTACCAAAGAATGAAAACAGATTTCATGTTAGGCGTGCATGAGTGAGATAGTACAGGTTAGTTGTTGGAACAAATTTGACGTCAAGCCTCTTAACACCTGAAGAAGGTCCATTCAGTTCTCAGAGTGCTTTATGTGCAAGTAACTATGAATGTAAGTACTTAAATAGTCTTTGCTCTGTCAAGCAGCAGGAGCAATCCATTATCCCCAGCTGGTTACTGCAAGGCTTTATAGATTGATGTCAGTCCCTCAAAATACACTGTGACAGTGAAGGAAATTGTATATTACTATGTGGTTCTTGCTATTGGCGTCACCTGGAGTTTTCAGAGAAAATTCGGAGTGGGAAACTCCCTCAGAACTTCATTTAAAAGACATGCAGATGCACTGTTTCCATGTCTGTGTCTCCTGCTTTCTGATATAATTTCAAAGTTCACAGACTGGATTAGGTGACCAAATTTCTAATGCAGTTTTTGGTAAGTGTGAATTTTAGGTGTTTTTTGTTCCTTGCTCATCACCAGATAATAAAGAGGGGAAATGTAATACTGTTTTCTAAACGGTTGGGTGAGGTTAAGGTAGTAAACTCTTCATACCTGTCTTGGTGAAGAGGAATTGTCATTTAAATATCATGACAAGTGTGTGAATATTGTGAAAGAAAATTTCTCAAATAACCTTTTAATATGATAGGATTCAAATTACTTCGTAGGCAAAACTGTCATTGCGTAGGCTCTTTATGGGGATAAGTTACCTCTGTCAGTTTGGGCTGTTTTACAGAGAAAGGCGTAAGTGACTATTTGTAAAATTTTGCAGTATTTTCAGCCTATTGTACAATCTGAGACATGTTAGACTTAAAACCTTATTCCTAGAGCTGTGACTTGAACGTTGCTAGAAGCAAGTTTGAGCTCAGTTGCACTGGTTTTATCACTGACATCTGAGTTTTGTGGAATGAAAGGGCGGGATGTATTCTAAGGGCACTGGTTTCACAGGCTTAGGAGTATTGCAGCTGCGCAAGCAGAAAAGGGAAAATGTGCTTTTAAAATGATTACAACCTTAACAGACATATTTCGTGAATATGTGGAAATAACAACAAGTTTAGTTTAAAACTTTGTTGGTTTTTAGCATGAAATCCTGAAAGTGCTGGTAAAGAACATGTTCTGTAGTGGGTTGTTTTATTACTGAACTAGGACATGCACACCTGTTTTACAAAACTTGCTTTATAATGTGTCAGTTAGGAAAGAAAAAATGCTCCATGACTTCTGGTAATAATTGCAAAGAGGTGCACGTGCAGAAGTGGAACCAACCAACATTGTTCTGTCACTGAACCAGAAAACAGGCTTTGTTAAGGTAATTGTTCTCCAGCAGTCTGACATCACTGCTACAGGGTTTCCTAGTTGGGCAGAATTGGCATCATCCTTAAAAACTGCTAGATAGTTTTCTATTACTCAGGGTGCGTCTCCGCTGCACACTGTAGATACCTTTTGTCCTAGAGTTCAGTGTGCTGTAGAGGGAGCTTTCGGTACTCAGGTCATCTCAGTACAGCAGCATATAATGTAGCTTGTGCTATTTTACCTGAGAAAAACTGTAAAGTAACCTGTGCTGCATGCCACAGCTACTGCAACTAAAATGCTGTCACTCACTGAGCTATGTGACATTGTAGAGTAAATTTCATCAGAGTAGACTGATATTTTAGATGCTGGTTTTGCCTAGGTTGTCTGGACTTGATATGGGCAAAGTAGACTCTTTTCCTTTCTAGCATTAGTGGGCAACTGGTTTCATAGTGGCTCTGCAGAGCCCAGCAGTTCAAGACCAAAGAAACTTCGATCAAAGCAAACAAATAACTACATTTTGTCTCTATGAGAAGCATCTTAAGTAGTCAGTTTCCTCTTGTGAGTGCCTTTGGGCACTCTGCTTCTGCCTGTTAGTGTGCCACAGCAGCAGTGTAATGGATTATTTAATGCGTCCTAGGATAGAAGCTAGGGACTGTTTGTCTAGACCAGCTGAATCTGTTATGAATGGATTTCCTTTGTGTCTTTCAAATTCCAGACTTTTTCCTGTAAAATTGAGATTCTTAGTTAATACCAGAAAGTAAATTTCCCTGTCATTATGTTCAAGTAAAGGCCAAGCCACAGAAGAAAAGACATTTCAAACAAAAAGAAAACTGCAATTATTAGAATGATCAGCAACAGAAGTAACTTCTAATTTTTCAGGATCAAGTAACATTCTTACCTTGATCAAGTTCAGTTGCCTTCAAGGTCCCTTACTTGATGTAATGCTATTACATTTTAGTACAGGAGTACTAAAAACTCATTTAAAGGACTGCAGAGTCTAACCTTTAGTTAACCTGTTCTGCCTAAGTGAATTTTGGTCAAAATTTTAAAGAGATGTTAAAGTTTGGTGTAAAAATTTTCTGCCAATCTGAATTTATTAACATTGATAATGGTGCTCTTAGCACATTCTGAGATACACATTGCCTGTATTGTCCTGGCCAAAGGCTGCAGAGAAAAAACATAAACACATACATGCACAGAGCACTGCAGCAAAAAAAAAAATAATGCCGAGAAACGAACAAACAAACCAACACCAAAACAAAAAACCCCACCCTGTGTGATTAACCTTCAAAAAGGAGAAAATCCAATGATTTAAACTGAACTACTTGCAGGTCCTAGCTTTCGAAAGCTTTCTGCTGGACTTCAAAGCAATAAACACAGTGCTCTGTTACAGTTTTGTGGATTAAAGGACCTGTGGTTTACATGAGCAAACTGTTTAAATGTACTGTAGTTTTACAATACAATTATCGATGCGTGCAGTGTAGTAGATTACTGGTGTAGTCATCAGCTCTGAATGGCTCATTAGGCATAGGGGAGAGAATGGTCATCCACAGAATCTGGATAAAAGGGCGCTTAGCCCTGTATGTACCGTAATTATTTTAGGGTGGCATGCTTTTTTTTTTCATTTTTCTTAGGTCTGAACTGTAATCATCATTAATCAGATCAATGCTATAAAACTGGCCAAATGTAAAGCTCAGCTTTCTGCAGCTAAATAAATGCAGCCGCCTTTTGTAGTCGGTTGCTGACTACGTACCAGATCAAAGTAGGAGCTCTGTTGCCACCTAGTGAGAAATCTGTAGGTAAGCATGTTGACTTGGAGTTGCATAAACATAGGAAATTACAGAGAGGAAAGAGAAATAGGACCTGACTTACAAGTTCATTTTTCAATTTTCATTTGAGTTTCAGTTAAATGTATGAAAGTATAAAGCTACTGCAAGTTAAGTATTTCCTGATGATCCTGTGAAGGCTAATGTTCTTACTTTTCTGACTTCTTTACTCTTTGGGAGGAGGACAGCAATGTTATAGGCAGTTGTGATTTGATGTGTTGTCAAACACTTCAAGCCAGCGCTGCTGTTGAGATGAGCAATGCTGCTGTGATCTGGCCATTTATTTCTATTGCTGTGCTATCAGTGCTGTTGTGCTCATAACTGCTTGTGCAGATACCCAGAACTAGCCAGAACTAGTCTGGTTGAAAACTAGCTCTAACAGGAGAGCAAAAAAGATTGTTTGCAGAAGGATCGATTCCTTGATTCTGTTTATTGTACAGTTGCATGAGCAGTTGCACTAGCATGAAGGGGAGAGATGGTGCAGGAAGGGAGAATGAGTTGGCTGAAGAGGAAACAATTGCTGCTTTTAATGGGGCTGCTGGTTTTAAGCGTTTATCAGTTAGTTTTTACTACAAGAAAAAACAATTGTGTAACTTTATGAAATTATGACCTTCCCGTCATTTCAGTAAAGACCACTGTGACCTTACAGATGAGTGTTTTGCCAGTTCAGTGCTCCAGCCAGCATGTAGCGTTCTTTTACCAAATACACACCTTGTGTCTAGTTGTGGTGGTAAAGGTTTGTTTCCTTTATTTTTTTTAAAGAAATTTCACAGCATATTCTGTTAGATCGGCTGCTGCGCATACGCTTCCACTTCCCTCTGTTAAAGAATTCATTGTATCACAAAGTGTTTGAAATTGTGGTTTGTAATGTAAGGACGTGTGGTCTGTGGTGATTGGGAAGGTGGTAGGCTTCAGACTATTATGCAGTGCTGCATAACAGGTGGAAACATGGGATTTAATATAATCAGGTTATCAGTAGTGAACCCACTTGCATAATTTGATTGATCACAGCTTGAGAGTAGGTGACTATTTTCAATTTCCTTTCATTAATTATTGAAAACAGAGCTATCTTAGCAGAAAAGGAAAGTGTTTCAGATTTTACAGCAGAGGTTCCAAAATGTCTTCAGCAGCAACTCCATTTCTGTTTGGAATTCCAAGCTTGTGACACAGAGAACCCTCCTTATTCCTTTTAAAATGAATTTATGGAGTTTGTAACACTACTTCTGATTATTGTGTGCCTACTTGAGTTTATGAAACACTTCTGAAACTGCTAGAGAGAACTACTGTTTTGAAATGCAGGTTGTGCATCTAAAATAAAATAATCCATGAAGTGTTGGTTTCACTTTTCTGTGTTTCCCCTGTTCTTCCTCTGTTCCCCTACCTCACTGAACCTGCTATTGAGTATAAAGTGAGAGGACGTAGAATGCAGAAAATCTTAGGGGAGAGATATCCAATCTTTGTTCCTGCTTGAAAAAGATTAGATTTATTTTTTTTCATTGTGGTGGGTGCTTTGTAAAAAGTTGCTAAGAATTATCATTTATTTAAATGAAATTAAATTATTTGGTTTTCATTATCTTCAATAGGCAGCTGTCAATATTCTTTCAGACATTCTTAAACATTTTAATTAGTTCAAGTTGATTCATTACCATGAATTCACTCACATCATCTTATTTGCAAAGCATTGCTTAGTTGTATGCCAGTAAAAATGAGGAAATGAATAAAGGAGGGAGGGTTTGCTTTTATGGACACAACCGTGCAAACCAGCTTACAATGTCTGTCAGATACGTGATTCTGGACTAGTCTGGTGGATGTATCAGAAGTCATGAGAGAAAGGGAAAGTGTTTTTTCACACCCGATTTCATGTTCTTCGTAGCTGATGGAGTGTGAACTGGGGAAGGAAAATTGCCTTTTACGCTTCCCAAGACACCCAGCTCCAGCTAAAAAAGCCATTAACATGTTTATATTTCTGTCCAAACACTCAGAAAGAATAGACAATGGAAGTTATTCAGAATTTAGCGAACATCTATAAAGTCTGATTCCATGAAATGGAGACTTCCATAGCTTTCTGCATGGGGGGCTCAGGAATGGATGCTGGTTGTTGAGTATTAGCTGTAACTGCATTTTGTTTTCTTCATGTCATCGTTTTGTTTCCAAATGCTACAGTAGCATTAAAACAAAAGATTGACTGGAGATGGATTATCTCGCATTGTCATTGTAGTTGTTGATTGCCATGGTGTTTTTATCAAGGGCCGCTCAGGCTATATGCATTTGTTTCTTTTTGGTATATGTTTTAAGCATGTTTGTTAAGGTACATATTGATTATACAATAAAAGATTTGGTGACAATGGAGACGCTTTGCAGAGAAAGGTGTGTACTTGTGTTTGTACTTGCATCTTGCAACATCCTGAGCAGATCCAAGTGCTGGCTTTCATAGTCTTGTTTGCTTTCTCCTTCCATATTCCTTCCTTTTAAGCCATCTTCTATACTTGAGGTTGCTCATTGAGCCATTTCACGTGCCAAGATTGCATGACACTGAGCCAGTAGGGAAAAAAATGAATGTTTTTTTTTACTGCGTTAACACTGAAATGGTTTGGTGTGTGGTGTGACATGTTACAGGCTGCTGCGCAGTGGAGCAGAGGGCAGGAATGTGTGTGGGATGAAGGGAGAAACAGCCAACAGTTAAATCAGCTTGGCTGCAGCAGAGCTTTAGCCACCCCAGAGTGTGTGGGAGGCAAGGCAGGAAAGCTTTTACTACTTGTTGAGGCAAGGAGTCATTAACTGGTCAAGTGTATCTGTGTGATGAGGAGTTGGTCACATATCCCAGCAAGGCAGGCAGTGTGGTTTTAATGAAATGAAGAGAAAGAACAATACTCTGTCATGGAAGAAAAAAATAAAGAAGTCTTTGGGGCAGAAACATCACTGTGGTTCTGTTTCATTGCCAGTGTCAATTTAGGATGTTCCCACCTCCAGCTGCTCGTTCCTGTTGCAGTATGTTGGCTGTACTGAGAGCTTTTATGGCTTCCTTGCTATATTATTAGAATAATAAGGCCTAAAAGTAATTTTTCACAGAGGAGCCAGAATGAGCAAACAGAGAGAATGTAGGAAAACTAGTACTAGGAAATAGGGAAACCAGTACAGGAAAGCTAGTATTGCCCTGAAAGTTCACCTGGGCTTGGAAGTGTGACCTTAGGTACCATATGATTTGTTAAACTAGAGTTTGTTGTTGTGCAGGACGTGTCATGTGCTTGTTACGTGCTGTCTTGAGGCAGAGGTGTATAGCAGTGTGCTCAGCTTGGAGGTAACCAGCTCCTTTAGAGCCCCCTGAGGCATGGTGTCTAGTTCGGCATTGGCTACTAGAAAATGGAGCAGATCTGTATTAAATGTAAGCGGCAAGTTTTTGGTAATGGAAGGCTGCAGGTGCGGCTTCCATGGGGAGAGACTCAAGGTTGCCTTGTGCTGGACACAGCCTGTTCCAGATGGCTCCAACGGACCAAAGCTGAACCCATCAGCCGTGTGTGTGTTACTTCTGTGAAAATTTATTTAAGGAAGGGTAGGAAATGCTGAAGTGAGGCATAGGGAGTGTGGAACAAAATGAGGGACTACCAAGATCGGGGAAGGAGGAGGTTCACCATGGCAGAGCAGATATCCCTTGCAGCATGCTGGAGCAGTGGAAAGGTGTGAGAAGGAAGGAGCAGCAGACAGGAACCACCGTGTACTGAGCATAGCCCCCACCTCTTGCACCACTCAGAGTTGGGGGGTAGAGGACTCTGGAATTAAAGAGTGAAATTGAGCCTGGGAAAGCGGGGAGGAAATGTGTTGATTTATCCTTTTGGTTCCCTCTACCCAAATCAATAAGTAGTAAGTATTTATTTTAATAGGCAATAAATTAACTTTGTCAAGTAAGGCTATTTTGCCCACAATAGTGACTGGTAAGCAATCTCCCTGTCTTTATCTCAACCCATGACCTTTTTTGTTCCTGTTCTTCATATCTCTAGCCCTCACCTTGCTGATAGCAGAGAGTGGGTAAGAGCCTGGGTGGGAGTTTAGCAGCTAGCCAAGGCTAATTAATCCACAAGACAAAAAACAATGTGTTTGTGCAGTGAAACAGTTGGTGCTGAGGTCTCAGTGTCTGCCCTAAACATGCTTCAGGGGTGACTTTGAACTAGGACTAGTCTGGCATTGTGGCCTGTTCAATACTGGAGTGCATCAGGCACATTTCCGAAGCACACCATTCAGTTTAGTTGTATCTGGAAGAATTCCAGTTGGAGTGGTCAGCAGCTTCTCCATGATGCACACCAAAGGGTGGTGGGTGAGAATGACATAACCAAATGAAAAAAGCATGTTGATTTTTCTTTTAAAACTTAGTACCACCACATCTATTTAAATTATATGTGATCATATTCTCACTATAAATATGTAGAAGCATTTTAAGCAAGAAGTTTACTATTGATGTAGATACTTCCTTTCAAAATACTGTCATACCCAAGCTGTGGCTAGAGAACTAATCCTTTAAAGGAATGAACCTGGAAAACGAAAATGCTGTATGTTTAAAAATTACGTATGTTTTCCATCTTGCTAAGAAACTTGATGCCGTCCTTCCCCCAGAAAGGTGTGGCTGCTGCAGCCTGCGCATGTTGCTTTTCAGATGTTAAAATTGTGCTATAATCCAGGCTGCTAGAGAGCATCTAATTCTTCCATGCTGTAGGATACCATGAGCATACTTTCAAAATATATTCAGTATGTTTGAGATGTTTTAAAAACTTCAGTATCAGATTCTGAAAGGAAATTAGGTATTTGCCAGAACTGTCAAAAGATGTGTAGGATATTAGGTAGTTAACTCCCATGGAAATTTTAAGTGATGCTCATGTTTTATATTTTCTATCGAAGGCTGACATATCCTTCTTTATGATTATTTAGAGCAGTTATCTTTTCAGTGCTTCCAGCAATTCATTTTCAGCGTTGCTATCCAAACACAAGGCTGTGTTTTCTCTGTGTGGTGATTATCACTGGGAATTCTCTTTCCATCTTAGAACTTTGGTATTTGTTACAGAAATTTGAACTTTCATGCCATTTTAAAAACTTCAGTGACTCTCTCTAAATAATTAGCCACGTATAAAATGGAAACTTGAACATGTCTGCAGTTGCTAAAAAAAAAAACCCTCAAAGTTTTGTAAACAGACTGAAATTCAGGAATGTTTATTGGTAACAGTAATGTAAAATGACAGCTTTTAAATGCTTTTCAAATTATGATGTAAAAAAATCAGACTGTGTGCTAAACAACTTAAATGAAACACCACATCATTGTCCCTATTTCTGGTTGTGTAAGAATACCTTTCATATAGTTGACAGAGAAACTTTTAAGGCTTGTTTTAAACCTTGCTGTTCCATTTATTATTGCTGTTGTCATTAATGTTTAATTTTGAAAGAAGTGCTGACAGAGAAGGCTTAAGGAATGGACCAGAAAGTCACTTCTTCAGCCATATCAAGAAGAGAAAAATTAATAGATGAGGTGTTCAAAAAGGATTCAAATATAAAGTAAAACAGTCCAGCAATTAAAAGATGACAGTTTGTTTTAGATTCTAAGACTTTGTCTTGCGTTAGGGTATGTTCTTTTAGCTAAATTTTGTTCACTTGTGAAGGAGGCGATTCTAACTGTGAGATACATAACCATTAATAAACGGTCCATGTCACCTGTTGCTGCTTAAAGCCAACTTACTCTATTGGCAGGTTCTAGAGTTGTCCTGAAGCTCTTTTAGGTGTTTAGAGTATGAAAGGCTTATTTTGATATGCGATGTGTGGGACCCTTATTACTACACGACATGGCTAAAATAGCAGAGGTTTAGAAAACTTAACAGGAGGTAGCCAATAATTAATACAATGTTATATTCAGAATGTTAAGTTCCAAGTAATACGGTGGCTCACAAGATAATAATGGGATTTTTCTTAGGAAACCTTCAGTCACCTGCTTGTAGCCAAACATTTGCTTGGTTTTATGTTGTATTCAGAACTGGAACAGGATCTGTAGGCACTCGAGATTTTTTTTTACCTCTTGAGGAACATGTGGAGGTGAAATTTTATTCAGTCTGGTAAAAGCATTCAGTAAAGGATTGAGTAGATGATGATGTCAGTTTTTAAAGTGAAAACAATTAAATATATGTGCCATCTCTGCCTTTTCTCCTCCTTTCCCTTTCCTTTTTACTGGTCTGAAACATGACATATTTTGACATCTGGGTCACAGTCCAAATGGACATCAAAATCTGTCATGTCTTTTCTGCCCTTTGGCTTTGTTGAATCAATGTGGTATGTACTCATCTGTCTCTTTATACCTAGTTTTGTTCTTCCTTAATAGGTCTACTGTTAAACAAGTCCATGCTGTTTTTAAAATAGGACTTTATTCTGCTCTTAGCCCCAAGACCCCTTAGTCATAAAAAACCTTGTTCTGTGACTTCTGTTCATTTGTTTTCCTGTTTGGAGATTTTATTTTGCACTTTCTGGTTCTCCTTCCTCTGCTTCTGATGCTCAGTCTGTGAGCAATTGTTTCACTCGTGCAGTATTACACAAAGGAATGAGGTAAATGGCAGCATATATTTTCTTCCTCGCAGTTTTACTTCCCTTCAAAATACGAATAAAACCCACAAGAAATTAATAAAGTAAGCACCCAATATAAACTATTTTGAACACAGTTTTTACCCGTAAACAAAGCAGAACTTTTCTCTAGTTTTCTGTTGGATTTTCACTTTGCTTTCCATTTAAAATAGTGTCTGATACCATGGTGGAGTGTGGTGGCATTAAAGTTGTAATACAGTAAGAAACAAAATAAAAGCGTCATGTTTTCTGGAGATCATAATCATTCAGAGCATCACATAATTTTCTGTTCTCTTATGCTATTCATCAGTATGCTTACCTGTGATCCTACTTAGGGAAGGCTGGATGTGTACTTCAGTGAAAAACAAGGGGAACCTCACTGCCTAGAAAAATGGTGGTAATCATTTAGTGTTAAATTGATGCCTAAGCGTGATGGAAGGGAACATTACAATATGGTTTTTGTTGTTACTCTGCATGAAGGTGATGTAAAAACTGGTCTGTGAGTATTCTCAGTAGTGAAAGACGTACTGCTGTTTTCTTACTTGATAGAATGTCATCTCTTTGTAAAGGATAAATTTTACATGAATTTCTTTATCTAAATTTCGTCTGCATCAGTGAAAGACAGTTATTTGCTTCTTTTTGCTACTCTGTTTGTACTTCCTAAGATGACATTACATAGTGGTTTCTAAGGGGTTGCTCAGCTCGTTTTGCTTTTAAATTATATTTGCAAGGATGTGAGGGAGGAAGCACAAGTGTACTATGAAAGTTCCAGCAAGAAAATTTGCACTTTGTGATTCTCAGTTTTTTTCTTGGATTAAAATTCAGTCATTTCCAAATTTTGACTATTTCTTCTGAATTTATATATGAGTAAAAGATCAAAAGTCTAGCATGAATCTGAGTAACCTGTTAACTGCTTCACACGAAAGAATGTTCATCTTGCTGCCTGTATTTCTGAATGTTAATGATTCATGTTAGAAGTGTAATAGGGCATACAGGAAAATAGTACATTTTAAATTTCTTACTAGTGTAGCACAGCAATATGGTAAGCATTCTCAAACCAAGAAATCATATTCATATTTTCCAATAAATACTTAGTAGGTCATTCTTGAGTATGAACAATTATATGGAAAGGGAATAGAAAAGTAAAATGTCTACTTCAGAATACAGACTAGTATTTTCCTCTCTTCTCAATTTATCATCAAGGCTACTCATTCAGGATTTTGCTATTTTTCTAGAATACTAGTGGTAAGTTAAAGGGAAAAAACAAGTTTAAGGATGATTAAGTAACAAAAATACCAAATAGTTTCAACAAAGAAGAAAAATAGTCCAGTATGGTTTGGTTTTTTGCATTTCTATACTAGCAGAAGGATTCATTTGTGATCAGAAAAAGTACATTGTTTGGTTGAAAACAAAATTTCTCAAGCTTTCAGACATGTCACATTGGGTTATGCTCTTTCTTATTCACAACTGTTTCTGCTTTTCTCCCTCTTCTCTGGAACAGAGATGCAAGCTAATATATGCTGGTTAAAACTTATGCCAGTGTTGTTTCATATGTTGTGATTTTTTTAAAAAAATTTAAATTTCACTGTTAAGTAAACTGCAAGAAATTTAAACATAAGAAAAAAATATATCTTTGTTTATGAGGGTGGTCAGATACTGGTATAGGTTTCCTAGACAGGTTGTAGAGTCTTCATTCTTGGAGACATTCAAAACCCAACTGGATGTCATCCTGGGCAACCTGCTCTAGTTGACCTTGCTTTGAGCAGAGGGCTCAGACTAGAGACCTCCAGGTTTGAACAGTTCTGTAGTGTGGTGAAAGAGCCTGTCTTCTTGGATTATTTGAAGGTAATTTCACAGTGATGTTGGCTATTTAGGATGAAAGTCATGTGTACTCTGCATGTGTGCATTAAAGGAACTTACTACTGTACAGTTCTTCAGAATATGACCAAGAAAAATTTTTTATTAATAGGTCATATCAAGAAAGCCTGTTTAAGTTTTGTGTGTTTATATTTTGAGATCTATGTGAGTTTTTTAACTTAATTTCACACTTAAGTTCTGAAGGAGAATAATTAAATAATCTTATCTCAATGTTCTTTATAAAGATTGTTAGAAATTTCAGAAGTACATTTTTCCAAACATTGTGTTCTTATTCTTTTCAGGTTTTAGGGTGTTTTGGTTTTTTTGGTGTTATTTTTTGTTGTTCTTGTTCAACATCTTTAATATATAGCTTATATACTACCTTAATATCTTCCACAGATCTGAAGAGAGAAGCCAGTATATGTCACATGCTGAAGCATCCTCATATTGTTGAACTATTGGAGACATACAGCTCAGATGGAATGCTTTATATGGTCTTTGAGTTGTAAGTTTCTCTCTTTGATTTTACCTTTTTTTGTTGTCATTTGCTAAATAAAATCCTAATTGTATGTCTGCTTTCACGTGCTTGTTTTGTAGCTCAGAAGTCCAGTGCTATGAAAATATTTATTTCTGGCAAGTAGAGGTTGTCCCAAATAAATAATAAAAAAAGAAGTTGTCACACTGGTTCAGTGGCTAACATCAAGCTGATTCTTCATAGCATGCTTTCTAAGGGCAGACACGCTGTTCATTGATGGCTGCTGTATCCCTAACAGGATATGTGAGAATGAGTTAAAAATTTGCTGATACTCATCATCTTTAGGTAACTGATGGCATTCTATTCCAATTGTGAAGTTTTGTTTGGGTTTTTTTCCAGATTCTTGTTTCTTTAGCACTGCTTTTCTTTTATTAGATAAGAAAATTAAACTTACTGGAGTACTTAAGTATTCTTGTAAATTGGTATACCTGCTTACATCATATGAAAAGAGGTATTTGTCTAAAAGATGTGTTTTGGAAGCATGAAGAGTTTAGTTACCATTGGCATTTCAGCAGTAGACAGGTATTTTTAATAGCGAGAAACGAAAGAGGGGAACAGCCTCTAAGTTAACAGATTTCTTCTTCGAGGGAAAATTATTAGTCCTTCTTGAGTTAGGTGTTTTAGCTAACTGGGAGGCACAAAACCAGACATACAGAATGCTAATTTGTGCATCTTCTGTATTTGATCTTCCTTCTCTGCATCCACCAGTCTTCTTTTTATGTTCCTCATATATGCATTCGTAGTGTGTCTGGGCATATGTATTTATACCTCTTTAATTTCTCTGATCTTTCTGCATTATGTTTTCTGATGCATTTGGCCTGCTTATGTTAGAGCAAGCCACATCATGCCAGTGTGTTAGGTCAAATTGGCATGTCCACTAGAGCTGAGGATTTCACTTGAGATATGACATGTATGTTTTACCATTGAGGTAGAGAAAAAGTTAGGTGGTAACAGCAAAAAAAATTATGTAAAGCTGAAAATCGTTCCTTGAAAGTCTTCTGGTTTTTTGAGGGTGTTTGGGGTTGGTTTTTTTTTAGGGGGGGTGGGGGGGGATGGGGGGGAGTTCATAA
>JAVJGI010000014.1:82161034-82190851 GCA_035590275.1 Ibycter americanus
ATTTAGTTTGGAAAAGATTTTTTTGATTCAGTACTGACTTTGTGTTTTTATTTTGTAAATCCCAAAGCACGGACCAAGGGACTTCAATTATCCTATTATGAAATAATTATGTACACCTTGGGGAGACATACTGTGATAATTAACAAGATTTTGAAATGGAAAAAAGATTTTGCTTCTATTTTTACTGTGCTGGTAGCTCAGAAACATGAGACAAAAGCAGTAATTATTTTTTAATGACAAGCCTATTATAATTTATGTTAGTATACATCAAAAGTAAGTTTGAACCATTAGGATTACTACACAAATACTGTACCTGACTTCAGGCCACATAAAAGAAGGAGATATGAGGCTAAATTATTTGAAGGATAATAATTCTTTATATCTCATGTGTCCTTGTCTTCCTTGTATAGTAGAAGACATCACTCTTTTACAACAAACAGTGGCAGAAAATGAGACGGTAGGAATACCTGTACTCAAAATGTAGCAGCGAATGGAAGAGTTGTGGGTGCAATGTGTTATGCTGGACGGGATGCTTTGGTAAAGTGATTCAACAGAAGACTGATGTTTGCAGTGGAGGAGGACTGCATTGTCTGAGTTTGATTGACTTAGTGGCATACTATGTAATTGTGACCATACTAAGAAATTTGTAGTTAGTATAGAAGCATCTATGTATTTGTAGGTAACTTATTTTCCCTCATACTGCTTTCTGTTCATTATGCTATTATTATAACAAACTTAACTGCTTTGCAACAAAGTTCTGTCTACAGTAATAAAATATTATTTTTTTTTAGGGTCTAGTTATTCTGAAATCACAGAAATGGGAAAGACAACATAGATCTGCAAAGGACATATAAGCCCAGCTGGTGATGGGCTATTTGTGGACTGACAGATGTTTTGCATGAAAATTAATTCAGGTCCAGCCCAAGAAATGCACATAATACCCAAACCTAAAACTTTTTACCATCAGTTGCACATAAGTGATACATAGGTTTACTGCTGTTTCATAAGCAGTGAGCTATGTGGAGCAGCTGCTAAAATAACCCTGAATATCTTGCCAAATTAATTTTTATGAAAAAGTGCAAGTTAAATAAGCAAATGTAGCATATATGGGATAACAAGAGGTTGTACCACTCAGGAAACAATACAATCTGTGCCCAATTTTGAAAACTTTTGCTAAAGTAAACATTTAAATAATCAAATCACAATTCATAGAAGCACTGATGAACATGAACAGTAGTAATGAAGTTTAATGCCAAAAAAATAGCTATGTTTTTAATCACTACTTATACACAAATTCAAGCACTCTTTAGAATGGAGCCAATCATGTCGTGTTACCAGTGGGTTGCCATTAGCTGTATGGTACTGCTGTAACAAACTGCATAGAAGCAGTTGGTTGTAATAGATTAAGTGCATGTGTAGAGTGAGAAGCAGACCCTGTCCCAGAAAATCTTACTCTTAGAGTAAAACTATTATTCTGTAAGTATTTAGATGTAATAATATAAATGAGAGAGTATGTGCCTGTGCCAGGTGATTTCCCTTACACACACACCCCAGCTGCACCCCAGAAGGCTAATGGACTCTTTTTTCACTGATGGAAGAGATCCCTTGGAGGTTCTAGGGAGACCATGCATCTGAGATAGGGCCAGCTTGTAGTCTTTATCATACCGTCACAATTTTCTTTCCCATTTTGTGGTGGATTTGCTGGCAGCTGTATGTAGAATCATAGAATCAATTCGTTTGGAAAAGATCTTTAAGATCATTGAGTCCAACGATTAACCTAGCACTGCTGAGTCCACCACTAAACCATGTTCCTAAGCATGGCACCTACACCTCTTCTAAATACCTCCAGGGACAGTGACTCAACCACTTCAATGGGCAGCCTCTTCCAGTGCCTGACAACCATTTCAGTGAAGAAATTCTTCGTATTATCCAATCTAAACCTCCCCTGGTGCAATTTGAGGACATTTCCTCTTGTCCTATCACTTGATAGACTGACACCCACCTCGCTACAACCTCCTTTCAGGTAGTTGTAGAGAGCGAGAAGGTCTCCCCTGAGCCTCCTTTTCTCCAGGCTGAACAACCCCAGTTCCCTCAGCCTTTCTTCATAAGACTTGTGCTCCAGACCCTTCACCAGCTTCATTGCCCTTCTCTGGACAAACTCCAGCACCTCCATGTCTTTCTTGTAGTGAGGAGCCCAAAACTGAACACAGTATTCAAGGTGCGGGTACAGGGGGACAATCACTCCCCTAGTCCTGCTGGCCGCACTGTTTCTGATACAAGCCAGGATGCTCTTGGCCTTCTTGGCCACCTGGGCACACTGCTGGCTCATATTCAGGCAGCTGTTGACCAACACCCCCAGGTCCTTTTCCACCAGGCAGTTTTCCAGCCACTCTTCCCCAAGCCTGTAGCGTTGCATGGGGTTGTTGTGGCCCAAGTGCAGGACTCAGCACTGAGCCTTGTTGAACCTCACACACTCAGCCTTGACCCATTGGCCCATCCTGTCCAGATCCCTCTGTAGAGCCTTTCCACCTTCAAGGAGATCGACACTCCCCCCCAGCTTGGTGTTGTCTGCAAACTTACTGTGTGCACTTGATACCCTCGTCCAGATCATTGATAAAGATACTAAACAGAACTGGCCCCAATACCGAGCCCTGGGGAACACCACTTGGTGACTGGCCACCAACTGGATTTAACTCTGTTCACCACCACTCTTTGGGGCCAACGATCCAGACAGATTTTTGCCTGGCGAACAGTATGACCATCCAAGCCATGAGCAGCCAGTTCCTCCAGGAGAATACTGTGGGAAATGGTGTCAAAGGCTTTAATTGAAGTCTAGCTAGACAACATCCATAGCCTTTCCCTCATCTACTAAGTGGGCCGCTTTGTCATAGAAGGAGATCAGGTTAGTCAAGCAGAACCTACCTTTCATAAACCCATGCTGGCTGGGCCTGATCACTTGGTTGTCTTGTACATGCCACGTGGTGGCATTTAAGATGATCTGCTCCATAACCTTCCATGGCACCGAGGTCAGGCTGACAGGCCTGTAGTTCCCTGGATCCTTCTTCCAGCCCTTCTTGTAGATGGGTGTCACGTTTGCTAACTTCCAGTCAGCTGGGACCTCCCTGGTTAGCCAGGACTGCTGATAAATGATTGTGAGTGGTTCAGTGAACACTTCTGCCAGCTCCCTTAGTACCCTTTTGTGGATCCCATCCGGCCCCTTAGACTTGTCTCTGTGTCAAAGTGGAGCAACAGGTCAGTAACCATTTCCTCCTGGACTATGGGGACCTCATTCTGCTTCTAGTCCCAGCCTTTCAGCTCAGGGGGCTGGGTACCCTGAGGGTAACTGGTCTTCCTATTAACAACTGAAGCAAAGAAGGCATTAAGTACCTTAGCCTTTGTCACTTATGTTTCCCCCTGCATCTGTTAAAGGGTGCAGATTCCCCATAGCCCTCCTTTTGTTCCTCATGTATTTATAGAAACGGGGTTTTATTGTCTTCTATTATCAGTAGCCAGGTTAAGTTGTAGTTAGGCTTTGGTGTTTTTAATTTTTTCCCTGCATAATCTCATGACATTCTTGTAGTCCTCCTGAGTTGCTTGCCTCTTCTTCCAAAGATCTTAAACTCTCCATTTTTTTCCTGAGTTCCAGCCAGAGCTGTTTGTTCAGCCAGGCTGGTAGTTTTCCCCGCTGGCTCATCTTTTGGCACATGGGGATGGCCTGCTCCTGCACCTTTAAGATTTCCTTGCAGAACATCTAGCCTTCCTGGACTCCTTTGCCCTTCAGGACTGCCTCCCAAAGGACCCTGTCAACCAGGTGCTTAGGCCAAAGTCTGCCTCCAGAAATCCAAGCTAGCAGTTCTGCTGATCCCCCTCCTTCTCCAAGAATGGAAAACTATCATTTTGTGATCGCTGCGCCCAAGACAGCCTCCAGCTATCACATAACCCACAAGTCCTTCTCTGTTCCTGAACAACAGGTCCAGTGGGACACCTTCCCTAGCTGGCTCACTCACCAGCTGTGTCAGGATGTTACCTTCCAGACACAAGTGATCCATCATTAGTCTTGAGTTAACTGTGACCTTTACATAACACAAGCATGTGGTCAATAGAAGTACATCAAACAGATAGATTTTACAGTGTCAGAACAGATGAAAGCAATATGTTTTCAAGTCTGTGCCTTGCAAAGAACACAATAATATGGAAAACTCTCCAATTTAAAAATTCCCATTTATGAAATGGGGTGCTATCTGGTTTCTTTTGTATTTGTTCAATAATGTTCTATGCTAGACAGTGCTGTCCCTGTCACATGATGTTTGCTTGGTAGTTTATGCATGATGGGGGAAACTGGTTTCACATAGAATGTTGTTTTCCATTTAGTATATAACTATCACGCTTGCTTTTATATACAATTGCTTATTACACTTTTTTTCTAATGACCATTGGGTCTTTATGAGAATACTTTGAGAAGGGTCAGCTACTTGCAATATTTCTAAAACAAAGCAAATATTCCATTTGAAGTGTCTATAAACCAGATTTTAAACTTAGAGTACGTTATGTGCAGTTTATCCTCAGTATAATCAAAGCATGTGGACTGAGACTTTCATGCTGGAGACCTCAAATACATCAGTGGTGAGTGAATTGCAGATACCTTAATATCTGGTCATTTGTAGAATATTGTCCCACCTCTACACATAGGCAGATTTGCTTTTCTTAGTGCAAGAGATTTATTTCTTAGAGAAGAGACATTAGAAGAACTGATCTTATTTAGATTTACCAGTTAGGCTGTATATATGTAGTTATATACATATAACTTTGCTGTGTAACCTAGCTAACGTGTAAAAATCCTTTAGTTTTAAAATCTCAAATTCATAAAAGCAGTAGCTTAAAATGATTGCAGTTACTTAGGTGTACGTTAAGCATAAGCTGATGAGCATTTAAATGACGGTACATTCAGTCATGTGGCTTTGTTGTGTTAAGAAAAAAAGAAGGGGAAAATATGAATGCTATCTATTTATTCTGCTTTGTTTCAGTACTGTAAAATAGCACAGCTTCTTAGTTTATGGAGAGAAAACTTTTTTCTATTATTTTACTTAATCATGCTAGGATTCCTGGGCTGCTGCATCAAAAGAAGCGTGGCCAGCAGGTTGAGGGAGGGGACTCTCCCCCTCTCCTCCACTCTCATGAGACTCCACCTGGAGTACTGCGTTCAGCTCTGGGGCCCCCAACATAAGACACGGACCTGTTGGAGCAAGTCCAGAGGAGTGCCAGGAAGATGATCAGAGGGCTGGAGCACCTCTCCTATGAAGACAGGCCGAGAGAATTGGGGTTGTTCAGCCTGGAGAAGCCAAGGCTCCAGGGACACCTTACAGCAGCCTTCCAGTGCCTAAAGGGGCCTACAGGAAAGCTGGGAAGGGACTTTCTACAAGGGCATGTAGTGACAGGACATGAGGAGATGGCTTTAAACTGGAAGAGGATAGATTTAGATTAGATATTAGGAAGACATTCTTTACTGTGAGGGTGGCAAGACACTGGCACAGGTTGCCCAGAGAAGTTGTGGATGCCCCATCATTAGAAGTGTTCAAGGTCAGGTTGGATGGGGCTTTGAGCAACCTGATCTAGTGAAAGATGTCCCTGCCTATGGCAGGCGGGGTTGGTACTAGATGATCTTTAAGGTCCCTTCCAAGCCAAACCATTCTATGATTCTATGATTCCCGTTACCATTTTGGCTTTAAATTCGGTCTTGCCTGTAGTTCTTCATTTTTTATATGCCTTTACAGTACTTCTGGTCTTTCATACTTGCATAATGGATTATCTAGGATAAAACTAATCCTTAAATGTTAACTCTTAAAAGTAAAATCAAACTAAACTAAAATCTGTATTTTCCACACTGAAACAGGTTGCTGTGATTACTGAAAGAAGAGTTTCAGATGCTTCTAGGTTTAAAGTTTAGGCCAGACTTTCAAAATATCCAATGAAAGGAAAAGCGTTCAAATTCATTTTGAAAAGCTTACAATACACTTAAGTTATTAAATCAGAGATTCTGTCTGTCCTAACTTCAGATGTTTACAAGTTACTCTCTAAATCTGAAGCATCTCTGTGTCTGCTTGTTTTTCCTGTGGACTGAAAGTGAGTCTAAAGTGACTAACTCTAATTTGAAATCACAGAATCATAGAATAGTTTGGGTTGGAAGGGACCTTTAAAGATCATTTAGTCCGACTTACACGGCAATGACCAAGGACCTCTTCAACTAGATCATGTTGCTGAGAGCCCCATCCAGCCTGACCTTGAATATTTCCGGGGATGGGGCATCTACCACCTCTCTGGGCAACCTGTTCCAGGGTTTCACCACCCTCATTGTGAAAAATTTCATCCTTCTGTCCAATTTAAACCTACTCTCTCAGTTTAAAATGATTACCCTTTGTCCTATTGCAACAGGCCCTGCTAAAAAGTTTGTCCCCATCTTTCTTGCAGGCCCCCTTTAAGTACTGGAAGGCTGCAGTAAGGTGTCCCTGGAGCCTTGGCTTCTCCAGGCTGAACAACCCCAACTCTCTCAGCCTGTCTTCATAGGAGAGGTGCTCCAGCCCTCTGATCATCTTCCTGGCCCTCCTCTGGACTCATTCCAAAGGTCCTGTCCTTCTTATGCTGGGGTCCCGGCAGCTGAACGCAGTACTCCAGGTGGAGTCTCACGAGAGCAGAACACAGAGGGAGAACCCCCTCCCTCGACTTGCTGGCCACACTTCTTTTGATGCAGCCCAGAATATGGTTGGCTTTCTGGGCTATGAGCACACATTGCTGGCTCGTGTCCAGCTTTTTATTCACCAAGACCTCCAAGTCCTTCTCCACAGGGCTGCTCTCAATCCCTTCATTCCCCAGTCTGTATTGATAACAGAAGTTGCCCTGACCCAGCTGCAGGACTTTGCAGTTGGCCTTGTTGAACCTCATGAGGTTCACACGGGGCCACTTCTCAAGCTTGTTCCAGTCCCTCTGGATGGCATTCTGTCCCTTAGGTGTGTCAGCCATACCACTCAGCTTGGTGTCATCTGCAAACTTGCTGAGGGTGCATTCAATCCCACTGTGTCATTGATGAAGATATTAAACAGTACCAGTCCCAGTGTGAATCCCTGAGGGACACCACTTGTCACCAATCTCCATCTGGACATTGAGCCATTGACCACTACCCTCTGGATGTGACCATCCAACCAAGTCCTCATTCACTGAACAGTCATCATCAAATCCATATCTGTCCAATTTAGAGAGAAGGATGTTGGGAGGGAACATGTCAAAGGCCTTACACAAGTCCGGATAGATGACAGCTGTAGCTCTTCCCTTGTCCTCTGATGTAGTCGCTCCCTTATAGAAGGTCACTAGGTTGGTCAGGCAGGATTTGCCCTTGGTGAAGTCACGCTGGCGGTCTCAAATCACCTCCCTGTCTTCCATGTGCCTTAGCTCAGCTTCTAGGAGGATCTGTTCCATGATCTTTCCAGGCACAGATGTGAGGCTGGCAAGTCAGTAGTTCCCAGGGTCCTCCTTTCTACTCTGTTTAAAAATGGGTGCAATGTTTTCCTTTTTCCATTCACCAGGGACTTCACCTAGCTGCCATGACTTTTCAAATATCGTGGAGAGTGGCTTGGCAACTACATTAGCCAATTCTCTCAGGACTCTGTGATGCGTCTCATCAGGTCCCATAGACTTAGGTATATTCAGGTTCATCAGGTGGTCACAAACCTGATCTTCTCTTACAGTGGATGGACTTTGCGTCCCCCAGTCCCTGCCTTGCAGTCCATCCACTCAAGCGACGTGGGAAGAGAGGCTGCCAGTGAAGACTGAGGCAAAAAAATTGTTGAGTACCTCAGCCTTCTCCTCATCCGTTGTTACCAGGCTGCCAGTCTTGCTCACCAGCAGGGGAATACACTTTCTTTGACCTTCCTTTTCTGGCTGACATACCTGTAGAAGCCCTTATTATTCTTTGCATCCCTTGCCAAGTTCAGCTCCATCCTTAAGACAACCAAATTCTACCAAGTATTAAATGTTCTGATATCAAATGCTTTGACATAAAGACAGATGTTTTTTACTTGGTAAAACTCATGTTTACATTGTATTTGTATTGGGGATTTTTTGGTCTTTTTTGATGTGTTGCACATATTCAGTACATTGTAGTCTCGTTACTTCTGGACACAAAGTTTAGATAATTATCTGATCTGGGCATGCTGTTTCTTTTGTCCCTGATAGCCTGTGAACTATTGACTGATTACAGTCAAAGGAAGTGATAGAGAATTTAAAGCTAAGTTATATTTGGGGAAAGAGATAATCAGGTTTTCGTATTATGTTTCCTGAATATTTGTTGATTTCATTCATTTGATGGACACGAATTAATAGGAAATTAGACTTGATTAGTTTTAATGCTTAAAGAGCAATCTTTGGGGGTTTCCTCTTGGCAAAGCCAGACTTAGAAATCAGGATTTTTATCTTAGATGAAATTTTGGCTTTTTTATAATAAGTAGCAAAATGTGAGAGAGCAACTGAGGATTTAGAGCACTAAGACATTGATGGATTGCAATTTCAGCATTTATTATACATGTAACTTTAATTATCATAGGCTATTAAGTTGCATTATTTTAGCAAAACTTCGGAAGACCTACTTTTAAGCAAAATTAACTGGTAGAAATCAAAATAAAATGTTAATGCATATACTTGTATTTTCAAGAGTTTGGTAAACATGAACTAATTCACACAGTATTGCTCTGAAGTGAGTATTTTTGTGTGGCCTCATGATACTCGCTGACATATGGAGGTTTTAACATCAAACAAGAATATGGATTAAAGATTTCAGGTTAGGTACAGTACTACTTTTATATTACCACCAAAACTAGTGCTTTTTAAGGATGTGTATATTCTTTCTTACATGCTATTTAATAATCAGGTTAGACCATTGCTATGAAAACACTAGTAGAAAATTTTTCCAAGCATACCTAATTAGAATTACTTCTCCTAAGATCATCTTCGACACTGAGATTTAGGAATTAAGTATTACTTAGTGAAGTTTGTCTGTTGTTTGTGACTAAATGGATTGAGTTAGTTTATGAAAAGCACTGAAATTCATCTCTTGGCTGCCAGCGAAGTTATAAAAATGTCTCAAGCTAAAGTACTGAAAAGCCTCTAAACAGATGCTAGGAAGGTAAACTCAGGAGCATCAATTATCTAGAACGAGCTAAACCCTGGATGCATGGGCAATATAGAGGAAATAAGAGTTTCTGTACTTTTTGGTCTTAATTTTCAGAGGTTATCACATAGGGCTTCAAGAAAAGTAAATACTGTATTTTTAAAGTTAATTTTTGGCAGTTTATTTGTAGTAAGTGAAGATGGAAAGTATATAAAAACTGTCCAACTAAAGGAAAAAATGCTATTGTACACAAACCTTTAACATACAAGGTACAAAACTCAGTAAACTCATTTACGAGCGATATGCCAGGTCATCTTTTTTTTTTTAACATAATAATTAAATTCCCTAAAGCAGTGCTTCTGAAACTTTCTAATTCTTCATCAATAAATCAAGTTGTAGACCACATCTTACTAGGTCATCTGCAAATTCAATGTTATCGTGCCCCAGTATTAAAATGTAGATCTCTTCTGGAGTATGCTGTCTATTCTTCAGAGTGACTGCTAGCCTCAGAACAGATTTCTGCATTGAATATGACTCAGGAATAAACTTTCTGGGCTGGTTGCAACTTATCATCTGCTTTTTGCAGAATAGTAGAAACATTTTCAAGGTGCACAGTAGCACTCACTGATCAGAGCTATGGAAAGAAAATTTATTCAATGGGCTGAGATCCAGGCACAGTTCTGCTAAAAATACAGAAGAATCAATAGTAGAGTATGGGAAAATAGGGGACATAGTTCATAGTTATACCCAAGGCAATTTAGATGTGGTGGTGGTGTCTGTTAACAATCTGTTCTGCGTTGCTTTAGCTGGCACTTTCCTGTGAATACCATAAACTGTCCCAGACGGTTTGTGTAACTTCCATGGGTGCCCTCTACTGGCATCTGATGATTCTCTCTCAGATTATGCGTGTTCTGTAATTTTACCAACTTTTTTTGCATCTTCCACTTACATCTTCAGGATGTCTCTGTGTGTTTACTTCAGTGGATTTTAACTTACCTTATTTTTCTCATTTTCGTGGTTTTCACATGCCTAATGCTGATAGTCTTTACAAAACCTTGAGACTTTCTGAACTTTCATTACACCATATCTCAAAACTTCAAGGCTTTTATGTCACGTAAGCCTTTCAGTTTCTGAAAAGTCATCTTTTAAGTGGTTGTGATGTTGCTGAGTTTTTAGTTTGTTAGTGCACTGAATTTTCTGGGGTTTCTTATAACTGAGGCTGACTTGCTTTCGCAGCCTCAGGTAGATGAAGGTCTCATAAGATTTTCAGATAAAATTCAACGTCATTTGGGTGATAGAAGCCCTATTTATACGTGAAGAAAAATGTACTCTTACAGTAAGATTTTGTCTTGAAAAAGTAGTCAGTTGAAGTCACAGGTTAAAATACATCTGCCACATATTTGTGCTTTTGAGAGTAATAAGAGTTCATCTTAATGGAATAAAACTTTCAAACATTACTGCTCACAGTCTGTAGCAATTTAAACTACTTGAAAAATATTGGCAAAAAAATATTCAAACTGCCACTTACTGTTATAAAATTTGAATTTAAAATGCTGGTATGTATAAGTGGGGAGGTAGAAAAGCATAATAAAGACCATTCTGGTTATAAACACCTTGTTTAATAGAAGGGCTTGTATAAAGGAATGGCACTTTGGCTCAGAGTCTCAGCAACTATGTATACTGCTAAAAATCTTGAGTACCTCTGGATCTTTATTTTATCTGCAGTTTGTAACAAGTCAGAGCAAAATTAGTCTTCTAAAGGGTTCTGTTGCTTCATGAGAATTTTTGGTAGTTAATCATGCATTTTGTATGATCTGCAGTGCTTGGTGTTGCTCTGGTTTGAGTTTTGTTTCCCATCTAGCTGAAATAAATTGTTGGAAGCTTTGAAATGCTTGAAACAAAAGATTGACATGAGGGCTTTTTTCCATAAAATCCAGATTTATGTAGTTCTCATTGAACCTGACCTTGTTGCTGCTAAACAGTACTATGTATAGTGCAGCACAGTATATTCTCTGTCTGAGTGAGATTTAGCTATGTATATATACAGCTGTACAAAATTGAGCAAGACCGAAAAACTACTGGGAAAAAAACTACAGAAGAATATATTGATGTAGTGATGAGCAGTCATGGTTTGGCAGTATGGGTTTCCAATTTTGGGGGCTTGTTCAATCCAAAGATGGTACCAGGTGCTGAAATAACTGGCCAGAAAATTTTTTTCCACCTTGCACTTAAACGCACTTTAATGAGTGTGCATTTCTTTTGTTCACCAGACTGCCTTATAGTTGTCAGTGCTCTGTTCACATGATAGTGTATTTTGCATGGGGACAGCTTTTGGATTTATTTGGGAATTTAAACTTCTGCACATTGCGTGTGACTCCCTAAGCAGAGGTTTTGCATTGCAGGTGTGTAACAAAGCAAAAGTGATTGTATGCTGACATTCTGAATAGCTTACCAGAATGGCCCTGATAAAGTTGGCTTTCTAGATACCTTGCAAATTTGCCTTCCCACCCACAATGAGTCTTTGGTGGAGAGGAAAAAGGAAAGGTGTGAAAGCTGAAAATTGCATGTTACAATCGATATCTTTGCAAGTCCCTTGCTAAGCATTAATTATAATATGTGATTTTTATTGTTCCTGTTAACTCTTGTTACTCCTTGCCTCATCAAGCAGTGAATGTTTGTAGATCTAAATCTGCCTTAGGTTGCTTACAGGAGAAACAAAGGAGGGCAGTTACACCACACCAAGCTGCTTTGGTTTTAGAGAAATGGTAGGCTAATTTTGGCCTAAGGACTATTAATATACATGCATCTAAAAGTGTGGTACTACTCATTGTGGGAAGTAAGGTTATCAGAAAGACGACAGACAGGGAGGAAAGGAATGAAGTATCAAGTATCAGAGCTAGTGATATAGTATGTGTGCTGTCACTGTTTTCAGGTGCCTTCAGTGAGGCTGTGAGGTGTAAAATACCTTCTTGGCTCCTTAATTATGAGAATGCTAACTGGAAAGACAATACTACATTTCTACAGCATTTTTTAAAATCTTCATTTAAAATTTAATTTTAGTAAAATTTTTGTATAACTGCAGTCTTTGTTATAGAGTTGCACTTGTAATGCTTCTAAGAACACAGTTAACGTAATAGCATGCATTAATTGTTATCTTTCAGAGCCTTCTTGTACAGGGCATTGATTTTCTGCTGTCTTGCACACCTTGTTCAATGAGCAGTTTAAGCAATAGAAGAAATGTTTGGTTTTAGTAATGTTTCGAGAGAACCGTTATGTGACCTGAGGGGCATAAAACAGTTAACCAATGGCAAGCCATATTCTGTTAGATTACCTGTTAAATGCTGGTTTAGTTAGTAATGCATTGTACATGTATCCAGAGTATTTTAAGTAAGATTTATATAGGTGGAATAAATGTATTTTTTGGAGCATTTTTCTGTAGTTGATTGTAATTATTTGTCTTAAGCATTTTTCCCTCTTTCCATCTGCAGTATGGATGGAGCAGATCTGTGTTTTGAAATTGTGAAGAGAGCAGATGCTGGATTTGTGTACAGCGAGGCTGTAGCCAGGTAAGTATTATATTTAAATAATCCCACAGGATATATGAAAAGAAAGCAATATACTGTTGTACAATCTGGTAGCTAAAACTTAGAATACTGTAAATAATCCTGTTACCACAGTCTGGATGTTTATTACATTAATTAGCATAATAAAAGTAGAATTTTGAAGCATTTTGTCTTTTACTAGTTGTATATTTGGATGGGATTATTGAATAAAATAGTATTTCACATCTAATACTTAATTGTCTTTGCCTTTTATGGATCTCTCATACGATGACATCAGGTGACTTGACTGACAGGTGTGAGTTTTATTGGTCTTACTAGATGGAGTCACTTTTTTTTTTCTTTTTTATAGATCACTATATTTATGGTTACTTCAAATTTTCACTTATGAGGTAAACTGAAATTAAAGAGTCTATATAATTGCAGAACAACAACAAAATCCAGTATCCTAGTGGCATGATAGTTGAGCTCAAAGCCCATGAGATTCTGTTTGCTTTTCTCGACACTGTAGATTTTTTAGCATCATAGAAGCCAGACTGGAAGAGAAATCAAGAGGTCTCTCTTTTAACCTCCTGCTGAAGGCAGGGTCAACATTGCATTTGGATCGTGCTGCTCAAGGCATTGTCCAGTGAGGTCTAGAAAACCTCCAAGGATGGAGATTCTACAGCCTGCCTGGGCAACTTGATCCGCTGCAAAACTGTGTTTCCCTATAACCAGCTGGAAGCTCCAGAGGATAAGGATTGCCTCCCTTAGCCCTGTAGTAATGCTCTGCCTGATGCAGCACAGGATGCTGTCGTCTTTCTTGGGTTTCTAGTATGGTCAGTAATCTGTTAGGGGATTCTTTGGACACAAGGCAGAAAGAAGTCAGTCTTCAGTCTGCATCAAGCCAGCAAGATCTTGGTTCTATCCCTTTCTAGATAAATCAGGCACTGATACTCACGTTTTTCCTTTCTGTGTTTTGTTATAAAAAACCCTGATGGGTCTGACTTTGTTGTCATATGAAGCAGAATTATTGAACAATTTGAAACCTTTGCAAAATGGAATATGCAGATTTTTCTTGTCTAATTTTCCTTGGCTTCAATCAGAATAATCCTCAAACTTTGGATTTTATTATTCATTATTATAAACACAAACTCCATTCTGCTGAACCCTGTTTATTTAAGGTTAAGTTGGTTGATCAGTTTTATATAGTTAGACTCTTAAAACTTAGGGGTTTATATGTGTATAGTAATTTTTCCTGCAGGTTTGTCATGTGTAATGTCTTTGTTTTTTCAGTCATTACATGAGACAGATATTGGAAGCTCTACGTTACTGTCATGATAATAATATAATTCACAGGGATGTGAAGGTAAGGTGTTTTAATTCTTTTTTTTTTTCTTCGCCACAATAATACAAACTACTGAATTTTAATTTCTGCAATTTAGAGGAAAAGGGAAGCTGTAGAAAAGGAAGCTATATTTGCTAAGTCTGTGTTTATTCTTACTGTGTCACTGCTTCAGGATTAAAGCCCATCTCTAATTCCATCAATATAGAACATTTAAGGGGTCTTTATTCACAGATTACATATGCATTTGATTGCAACTTACTTAGAAAGTCAGTTTAATTTCTAGGTTTTGAATATTCATATGAAATCTGCTTGCATTTTTTCCTTGTTAGGAAAACATGTATACAAATTAAGTGCATTAATTAAACTGGAATTTGTAGATTAACGGCATCATTTTGACAACATAATGACAGTCTTCATCCAAACTAAGATTTCAGAGAGATGCATATGCTTCAATGCTGCAATATTGGTAGTATTATCTACTTTTTGCAAGCAGTCTTGAACATTTATTATTACGAAAACTTCTCTAATACAAACAAGGGAGGAGAAATACGCTGTTTAAGAATAGTGTTTGTACATAGTCTTTTCGGTCTGGTGAATTTTGTACTACTGTGAATATTTATGGAACTAGTTTATCCCAAAGTACCATAATTTAAGTAATTGGGAGTTTTAACCTAAGTGGGTTTGACTCTCTTCAATTTGACTATACATGTTGTTTGTTAATGTCATTGTCTAAGATAGTTATTCCCACTTAACTTCTCTAAGAGTTTGCTTTTATCCAAAGCAAGTCAAGCACTATAGGAATTAATGAAAATTCTAACTAGCTCTGATGGTGCGGTTTGAGAAGTGAACCTTGGGGTTTAGTGAATAGAGATGACTGAGAGAGGGTAAACTGTGCTTCAGACTCCTACAGGTGATCTGCAAGGGAAGAGAGTGTGACACTGAACTGATAATTTTCATTTGAGGAGTCGTTTGGTCTTGCATGCACAGGCATTACAGACCTTTCCCAATCTCTTTTTCCTTCTCTTCTAAAATCAAGAAAATTATTCTATGTGATAGGCTTTCTTTTGTTGTTTGGTATTTTAAAAGTCATTTCTTACAGTGATTCAAGACGACCTCTTAATTGCAGTTCTTGTTCTGTCTTGAAGGTTGTAGATTCTTTTAATTGTTCATTTTTGGTACCACATTAGAATTTCAGAATTAACGTCATCTTTATGTTGCTGTGTCTTTCTGAAAGCTGCGCCTGTTTTTGTTGGACCATGTTCTTGAATGAAAACAAATTTCAACTTCAAGGGCCCCTGAGGGAGGCTCATTTTACTGGGTATAAAATGGGGGTTGGTGTTGCAGCTTATCCAGACTCTGAAAACTTTAAAATCCCTGTTTTCATTAAATACTACCCTTACAAATAAACCTGTTCAGTTACATTAAGAGTAAGAGTTTGTAATATATCAGTCTAAATAAGTGTAAACCAATATACAGTGTTTCATTTTGGCAAAAGCGGTGCAGAACTATAGGGTTTGAGTGTAGGACGTACTAAGCGAACTGCAGTATCCCAGCTCTAGAGGTCACTGTAGACATGGTTTTGAAAGGAAGTAGACTAAATGACCAATTTCCAAATTATCTGAATGGATAAAAGTGAATTAATAAAAATCTGTAAGGTTGATATAGTCATACTACATTATTTCCCACTTAAGCTTTCTGTGAACGTTATTTTGAACTGCAAAATGTTTATCTGATGCACAGGAAAATTTGCTCCTTATACTCTTTGTAAGAATTAGGTGCCTTTTAGGCACTCTGTGCTCTCTTAGCTCTGGACTAATTAGGAGGGGTTGGACAGGAATACTTCAGTTTGCTGTAGTGTGATACCAGAAACTTTACCTGACTTCTGTAAGTGACAAGAATCTACCAAAGCTTCTGGAGCACAATGACTGCAGACTATGATAAACTCCCATGTGCCCCAGATTCACCTCCAATGACAGAACCAAAACATTGAAGCTTTCACAAGATGGCCTGTAGTTGTCTGAATTTCCTTCACTGCTCTGTGAAACCAGATGTTTCTTGAGCCTATGTATATCATTTGACCCCCTTCAACATTGCTTAAACATTGCTTTATAATCAGTGACAATTGCACCTGCTTCATCCTCAGTTAATGTGATCCTGCATTCATTCACTGCTAGGAAGTTGGATCGTGTGATAAGGCAAGTAGAAAATGCTAATGCAGGAAAGTGGGAAACTTGAGACAGCTGCACATCAGAAATGTGAATGTCAAGAACTTTTTCGCTTACCACAACATTTACTCCTGTTCTGTCAACGTAGTGATACAAGGCTCAGCCATTCCTTTTATTCTTTCAGAACCTTGCTGTGTCAGAAATACCCAAAAGATGGCTATCAAAGCAGCAACAATGAAATGGGGTCTTTTTCAATATAGAGTGTTATTACACAGTAGTTTGTATACAGATTTATCTTTATGTAAGAGAACAAAAAAAGGGAAATGGGTGTACTGGGGGTCTGAAATGAGATGCTTGTCTTTTTCCATAAAACCCTTGCTAGGGTTTGAGTACCGTTTGTCACTGAAGTTAGCCACTTTCTCTTTAGCTGTCAGTATTTGAGAATAATGAAAATATTTTGTTAATGTAGTCATGAAAAAGTGATGGGTGGGAGAGGACCTTGAAAACAGGACAAAGAAATAGGAGAAAAATGGCTTATCTCTTTCTTCCACATCTCCACTTCACTGTATTCTGTACTGAAAAATAGTGTTTTCTCTTACTTCACCTTCAGGAATAAGAAAGTAACAAATTGGGGTAACTCTGCATTAAAATAGTTTTTCTCTTAACATAAATACAACTGAAGATGGTTCCCTTGTATATGATAACACGTTTATTACAGGCAATAATGCATACCTTGAGATTTAATGGAACTAAAAATGAGAAACCAAAATGTGCTCTATAGCTATAGTCTTTCTTCAAGAAGAAAAACGAACAGTATGCCTCTGCAGCTCTTAACTGCAAAGGTTACAGCTGATCATTCAACTTCCTTAAGTTCTGTGCTATAGAATTATTTTAATAATTATGATTTTAAAAGCTGAAAGTGGTATTTTTGTTTGTTATAAGTAGGTTAACTTTTATATTTCCAATCCCTATGGCAGTTAATGTGGTGTAGAGTACCTAAAGCAGCATCGTGCATTTAGCACAGTCTCATTTGGTCAGCATTCAGTATTTTGAGTTGTTACATTCTCAGTGTGTGGGAAAAGTTGCTTTATCCTGTCTTGACAGTTTCACTCAGTTACCTGTTAGTAAAAGGATAGACTAACATGGATCTTGGTAGAAGACTTTTGTGCGGGTTACTGAAAGGAGAATGTGATTCAGCTCAAGAAATACATTGTTTAAGCATTGTATAAATTATCAAGCAGGACAGTGTTCTATAAGAAATGCATTTCTTCAGTGTTTATTGCAGATCTTTTCACTTGTTCATTTTTGCAATAACTTCAATGCAATGTTTTTTTTTATCCGGGAAGTATCAAGAGGTTTTACAATCTTCAGTTAGCCTGCACTGTGATACTTCTGTAGCATTTTATATAGTTGCAGAAATTTTGTTATAAAAATACCTTTTAATGTAACTGATACAAGAGTAATTTAATCTCATCAAGAGCTTTAGTTGCTGGGGTTTTATCTTAGTCCACTCCAAATACTCCCAGATTTGTTCTGTGATTTTCATGTAGTTTGAGTGCTTGTATATGTTTCTGTGATAAGTAAAATGATTGGTGTGCAGATGGAATCAGGGCAAGCTTTTTGGCTAAATGCAGACATCCAAAATTTTTATTATAGGTTTACCTCAGTAGGTATGTATGCTTGTTTCCAACATGTGATCGTCTAAACAGATATAACTGCTAAAGCAACAATGCATGGATTCTGCCTTTTCTGCTCTTAAGATTCAGTTCAGTATTTCTGGAAGTTAAAAAACCTTTTCCAGAGAGTAGGACTAAGTGTTATGCACTGTGTTGTGTGTCATATGCAAATCTCAGTTGCTCCAGGTGACTTGAGACTTGATGTGCAGATAGATTTGTATGTTGATTTATGCACTATACAGAGCTTAATTAACCATATGAGTTCTGAGAGCGCACTCAGTTACCACTTCTGTCTTTCATTGCCTGAAGTACTTGTAGTTAAGCACTTCAGGTTCTGCTAGTAGAGTTCAAGACTGTTACACTTCTGCTTTTAGGTATATCTGGAAAATTAGTAAGGCTTGTACATACGTGTTTCTGTGCGTTTATCCAACTATGTTAAAAATAACTGGAGTAGAAGCTGTTCTTTAAGACCCTCTTCACTTTCCAATCTTTGAATATCCAAAACAAGGAATCTGTTGCATGTTAGTTTCCTTCTGCTCTTTTCACTTAGGCATGGAACCTGTTTTATGCTTTCAGGGGACAGTCGGTAATAACTGGTGCTTTTTCTGTGTTTTCCAGAAGTTATTAGATCCTTGAGATCCAGTAGCACCTACTTTGTTGAGGATTTTGTTACATATTAAATTGTTAAAAGGTTATTAAGGCTGCAAAATCAATAGCAGAGGTATAATTAAGGTGTCCTATCTGGCCATGTTTTTCTGAGGAGCACTTCCTCATTCAGTGCAGAAGTTATGAGGCTCCAAGAACAAAGCTTTCAGTATTTTTTCCTCAATGTTTCTTCAGGCGGTACTTTTTTCCCCCGTTTATGTCCACTCCTGTACATACATGCTTCCTATCTCAGAGTCTCCATTCTTGTTTTGCCCTGCCCTTTTCCTAGTATACTGTTAGCTGCCTGCTGGCCGTTCAGGAGCAGTTTTGCTGAGTATATTTATGCTGCTTGGCCTACTTAGAGCTCAACCTCTACATGCTTTCTGATCAGGCAATTTATATATTCCAGTCATTTGCCCAGCCAGTCAGAAAACATGTAGCTTCTGATCAGTGAGCTGGCCACCCATGCAGCGCATTTGAACGGGTTAACCAAAAAGTAAACAGACAATTGCAGTCTTTTAAACTGCTGTACAAACCATATGTTGTGCGTATTTGCCTTGAGATTTTGTGCTCCCTACTATGGAAATTAATGATTTTATTTTTTATTATACAATTCACAAGTCACATGCTAACTTCTGATTTGGCATCAGGATGTCTAAGCAGTGCAAGAAGTTTAGTGCATGAGCTGTGTTTTGCTAAAGTATTTCTCTGTCTCTCGCTCATGCCTTTCTGTTTTGGGGGATTTTCCCCACGTGAACGATTCTGTCAAATGCTAGACCAATGTATTACTCAATTTGTAGTTTCTCAAATTGCCTGTACTGCATAAAAGCTTTTCCACCACTTAAAACAAGAAAAACTTTGGTGCAGTTCAAAAATTTAAAGGAGACATGATCTTGAACAGACTACATAGGAAAAAAGTAAAGTGTATATTATTTTTTCTGGTACTACATAGAAAAGGTGTAATGAGATCTTGCTAAGAATCTGTCACAAAGTTATATTTGATTAGTTCCCAGAGTTTCTTCCGTTTTCTTGCCTTTTTGATAAATGCAGCACTGGCGAACAAGTGGTTGTGATTAGAAAAGTGGAGAAAGAATGACTTAAGCCTATGCTACCATCAAAAACTCTGTATTAAGAAAAACATCCACAGGCAGGCACCCTGCTGAGATATCCTAACAATTGCAAATGCATTCCCTGGAAAGTGTATTTAAGGAAGGACAGAAGCAGTGGATTCTTAGATTGGGCCTGTGCAAATATAAGAACACATTGGTAGTAAACAGCTTTGGTCACCCAGACATACAGCTGCTCATCTAAAACCAATTATTTAAGCAGCATTGTGCCAGCTGGAGGGCTTAAACTGCTCAATTCAGTCCTGCTGTAGGTACTTGGACATTGGTTGTGTTGTGCAGTTGAACACCCACAAACTGGCTCCCCATGCTCAAGGACTGTGTTCACAGAGCAGCTTTCATACAATGCTTTGTAGAATTAGACCCTAAAGCTGCCCAATTCAGGTTTTTCCGTAAGTCATATCCTAAACATCACATGGGAATCCTATGGAAGAAGCAATCACTAAATTCTATTATCAGGGGTAACACTGTATTAGGTAAAATACTACATTCCTATGATTTTAGGTCTTTTTGACTTGCATCTTTATTTAATTTCTGAAGAACACGAAGCAGCTGTCAGATGATATGAAGTCTTGGGGTGTCCAGTGGCACTTGGGTCTGTTTAGTATACCTGTCATGGAACTCAGTAGTAAGGCTGGGAAGTTAGAATTGCTTACTACATTTTATTGTGAACCTTTGGGTGAGTGGTAGGATTTATCAGAATATCTAGTATTTTATAGCACTTTTTACACTCAGTAAACTGTTCTTGGTCTCAGTTACATAGAAGATTGCACAAGGGAAAAGACCATTATGTAATCTGAAGTGTCTTCTACAGAAATAATTCAAAATAATTGAAATCTCTACTTAACTCATCATAATATTCTAACTTCTGCAGTAAAATAAAGAACAAAACCCAAAAAACCCAACCACAAAATCTCCTGTTTCGCACTGCTTTCATACTGTTAATGATCATGAAATGTTTCTAATTGAATATATTTTGTATACCAGTAAATAATAAGCATTTATGCCTTCCTAATTAAACCATAGAATTTACCTTACAAGATTAGACTAGGAGTATGGAAATTGCAGTGATTTGTTTTGCTGGGTTTTTTTTTTTTTTAATCAATAGTAGTACAAGAGGTTAGAAATAACTGCATGTATGCATTTAATCCTTTTTTTTTCTTCACTGAATATTATTGTATATTCAGATACATTACAGTTTTATTGATCTTTTGTGCTTTATGCATTCTTCCATAAATGGTCTGGATTTAAATATTGTGAAGGAGGTGCTTTCTGAAGCAGCATGTGTTAATACACCTTTGAAGTGGAGTAAGTGTGTAGCACTTTTGGGTGAATATGGTATCCTGAGTACAGCAAAGCTGCGCACTAATAAGGAAGCCAGTGCCTCAGCTGTTGAACATGACTGCTGTGGATAAGACTGCAAGGAAAATTATTCCTGACGAAGCTACAGAGCACGTATAAAACCCATTCTCCTGAAACACTAAGTAAAATCCTAGGCCACCAGAGTTTCTTTCCATCTGTGGGTACTTTACCCCAGCAGGTTATCTGTCACCATGGAAACTTTGTCTTCAGAGTCACCCCGTTGCAGATGTAATTTCAGTAACATTGTGGCCATGGTAGAAAATGTCAGAGCAGGGTGATAAATTAATTAAATCTTAAATCTGAGATTTCTGCTATTTTAATACAAAGCTTTTTCTTTGTGATGGGCTTTTTCTGTGAAGGCTAAAATAGATAAAGTGCATAATTTCTTAATACATTTTTTTACTCCTAAAAAACCCGCTACTATAGCAAAACCCTAATGTGATGGACATAGCTAAAGTAAATAATGGCATTTTTCAGCAACTTCAGAATAAGATGTCATCAAGAACTTTTCTTTATGCACTGAAGAGTTTTAGCATCTCATGATGCATTCCCCATTAAAAAAAAAAAGGAATCAACCTTTACCCAAATACTCATGAACAAAAAATACATGTTAATCTTGAATGTGTTTTGTAGCTCTCTGTGCCTGCTTCTTTAAGCCTTTCATACATGGTTCACCCATACCAGAGAAAATGTCTGTGCTTTGTTCAGCCTTTTTTATAAAGGAAACACATGTGCAAAACCTGGGACTGTTTTATTGATGCTAAAAAGAGAACTGGGTCCTCAGCTTCAGCCTAGTTTCTGCCTTCTTCCTTGATTATTTAGGTAGAAAACACTGTCCATAGGTCAAACATAAAACATCTTTTGTATTGCGTAGATAAAGGGGTATTACACAGTTCACTGTATAAATTACTTTGATTCATTTAGATACACACATTGGATTTATTATGGCAAATGTAGATGTAGCAAGCAAGATCATTTGAAAAAAAAATACAAGTAATATGTTATCATTTTATTTAAATATTTACCATTTCATATCAACGTCTGGTTATAGGTAGTTAAAAAGATTTGTTACTTATGTTCTACTAAAATCTTTCCATATTCCTTCACATTTTGGGAGCCTCTTCAGTGAAATCACCAGCTTTATGGTTATGGTGTTCTGGTGTGGATTTTGTGAACAGGCCATATAGATTTTTCTTAAATGTTTTATCTAGCAGAAGGATTATAACTGGATCTAAACTACTCTTAGCAGCAGCAAGACAAGTAAGAAAATTTTTAATTTCCACTAGATAGTTTAACCTTGGGCAGTCATTACTTGTAAGCAGTACATTAAAAATTGGCCTAAAAATATGATATGGAAGAAAGCAGACAGTTAATGTTGTCTGGATTACAAGAATATTTCTTTTCACTGTACTGTAAATTAGATGTTTTTCTCCAATACAGGTATTTTTTTGTATGTTACTCAGATGTCTGGTAAGAGAATAGTATGACAACAAAACTGTCATAAAAGATACAAAAAAACATGCAGTGGCAAGAGAAGCTGCAATCATTGCAGTAAATCCACCAGCTTCTACCCTGACATTGTAGCATCTGTGAAATTCTTCCGCAGCCCTTGCCTGGACATCATATGTTATAGCTGTTACCGTTATGCAAAGCACCGTAAGCCATATAATGATACACAAATATTTAGCAAATTTTGGCTGACGAAACTTTTCAAGTACACATCTGTAAAAGTTTTCATTAACTGCTGGAGAGTATTGTGTGTCACTGTTTTTCTTCAGTGTTGCGTACTGACTTAGAGCAGTTGAACATAAAATTATAATTGTAACATAGATACTGACATTCATAATGAGAGTCCCAAGGTGATGTGCTATTCTACATGCTACAGAGTGGTAAGTCCATTGGTACCCTTTTGCAAAATAGGCAGCCAGAAAAGGCATTGTGCTACATATGAGTAAATTTGCAGCGACAAGGTTTGCCAGGTAAATGTATTGTGTTCTTTTTGTGGCTGCTTGCCTTGAAAATATCCAGGCAGCAAGAATATTTCCAAAACTTCCAGCAGGAAATAGGAAAGAGTAGATGACTGGTAGAGCTACAGTAGTAGCTAAGGATGGCTGAAGAAGACATGTTGAATTTCTCATTTATCCCGGTATGTCTTGAATGAATGGTCAGAGCTGAAACACAATTAAAAGAAGTATTCTTCTATAATGTGCATTTAATGTCTCTTTTATTCTTTGCACTTATCTTAACTGTTGCATTTCTCCCCTACTTTTCAGTGTTACTAACTGCTCTTTGTCCTCTGGGGTTATCATCTTGAGTTTGCATGAAGTTACTGTTTGGGTGTTCTCTTCCACTGACACTTTGTGAAGAAAAGTTGGCTGATGTTAAACCCCAAAGATTTTACGTGCATAGAATCTAATAAAATAAATTAGGAAACAGAAGGTTCAAGCTAGAGTCTGACAATAACTTGTGTGGTCTTGGTTTGTTTCTTAATCTTCTGGAACATCTGTAACCTACTTTGGAAACCATTTCTAGACTATTTAAAGTTAAATAAGCAAAATAAGTGCAAAGTATTACTTTAATTGCAGAAATGCAGAGGAATATCCTGTACCTCCCTTTAAGTACCAGTTAAACTGTGTATGATGCAGGCATATGGCTAGATGCATTTATTTTGTGCTGATGTCTGTATCTAATATTACTTTGTTCAGAGCTCCAATCTTAGATGTACATTTTGCACAAACAATTCAGTCTGTAGTGTTAAACATATGAAATTGTTGTTGAAAACAGCAATGTATTTATTTTTTTCCAAGTTCAGTTTTCAATCTTTTCTCGATTTTCACACTGAAAATGAGAAATCAAGGCTCTGTATAATGGCTGTATATAAAACCTGGCATCTCAGCTCACTAACCTGTAGTGAGGAGAGATTTTACTGTTTTAGTGAAGTGTACTCTAGTTAACTTTTGTTCTATATAAAATCATGTTGAAAAAATTAACAGATTTCAAACTTACAGACTGATAATAATTTTTTTAAACAGCTGTAAGCAAATTAACTCAGATACCAAAAAGGATTCTGTGTAGCTATGATAAAAAGCACAGACACCAAGCTGATTAGATGGTAAGAAGTTGTAAAAGTTATATTTAAAAATTATGCTGTAGGTCATGTTTGACAACATGCAAATTAAACTAACTTTTATAGCTGTTGCATTTTAGTGTACACTAAGTTCCATATGGATTGTTGAACCAAAATGTATTAAATTATTTTATTACAATGAGTTAAATTCATGAAGTAGTTGTTGAATTCAGTCATTTAGAAGTCTAATGATCATTTTTGTGTCAATGCCCAAATTTTGTCAGGTGAAACGAAAAAGCAGTAGTTTTAAGCTTACCTATACAAGCTGTAGGTGCCTTCCCTTGCAGAGAGGAAGTTTTTCTGTCTGAGGTCCTTTTTATCTCCACTGCTGCAATGAAAAGGATGATACTTGAATCTGGCAAGTACAGTTAAGAACAATATCTCTCTGACATAAGTAGGTTTTCAGAATGTTCGCTTTTCTTTTACAGTGTCAAAAAGAGACTAGGCATTTAAAGTTCAGACAAGGTGATGATGTCTGTGCAAACAAGACTTGAAATTAGGTCAGGATGCAGCTCCGTTAGAGAAATAAAAAGAATGAGATAGTGTGGAAGAGTGACTGTAACAGTCCTTTGGTCATGTAAGTATGGCACAGAAACACCTTACAGTCCTTTGTATAGTGCTTTCCTCTTTTTGGGGGTGGAGTGATTGTTACTGTCATTCTCTTTAGGACTGCCCACTTTCCAGAATGAAAAAAAAATTGCTATTTTATGCATGAAAACTTGTATTTTCAATGACATTTAACTGTTCTTCAGCTTAAAGAGCTATCACAAAGCTGACTGACTGTTCCTGAAGCCCACATGCAATAATAGTGTATCGATGATGTCTGTCCCTCATATGAGTGACCACACGAACATGTCTCATCTTGTCAGGTGATGGATTATGTGGAGGCAATTTACAGCTGATGCATTCTAGGCATCAGCTGTGGGGAAAACTGACTTTGTGTCCAAGAAATACAGTATTTTATCCAAATCATCCAAAAGCGTGCACAGGATAATTTCCTTGCTCCACGGGAAAGGTTTGATCACAGATCAGTCAACCTCTGTTCAGCTCTGCAGAGCCTGAGACCTTTGAATTTGCTTCTGTCTGATACATCTGTGGTTGTCAGCTACGGCTTTTCAAGAGCTATAAATAAGTTACTTTATGAAAACAGAGGAGATACCATATAAAAACTTCTGCAATTTTGGTAAGGTTCTTGTTTTGTTAGTTTTGCTTTATGTTTAAATGTACACTGTGAGAATCCACCTCAGTGATCTACTACCAGTTTTATTGTTCAGCCTCTTTTTTTTCTTTTTTTCTTTTTTTTTATTATTACTAAAATGATGGGTGAGTGTACTGGGCTCCTACTTATACTACATGGTTGACCTCATTTAAGATTAAATTTAAGTGAGGGAAACTTGCTGTGGAGCATTACTGATTAGTTTCTAATGCTGTAATTAGTTTGCATGTACTTTAGTTCTTGTTCCTGCTAGATTTAGTTATACCTTGATTTTATTTTTTCCACTTTTGAATGTATAGATATATTAAAATTTATTCTAACAGAAAGAGTATTTTATTAATTAAATATTTAATAGTCTCTTAGGTAGTTTTAGAAGTCCTTTTTATTACTGTGGTGTTCCGTCCAGGTTTAGACACAAGAATGCGTATCCTGAAAATTTGCTAAGAGGAGACATGCCAAAAAATGGTGTGAGCAATTCCAGTTAGCAGGGTTTTTTTTAATTATTATTAGTTTGTTATTAACTTAGCCTGTAGTATTTCTAATTCGATGACCATAACTCTTGCTCTAGGAAGAGATAATGCTACATTTTTTTCTGAATTGTTATATGAGAATAATTATTATAGTGAATTACAGTCTATCAGACTTTATTTTTGAACTGATTAGTGAGGTAACAAAGGAATGAGACTATTATGATTTAAAAAAACCCAACAAAAAAAACCAACCCCAGAAGTACAGTGGCAGTTGGTTCTAAGCTGTAGTAAGCACCTTCATTATTCTTTTAGTGAACTGTTTCCATTCAGCTAACTTATAAATGGCATATTTTATCTAAAATGTATTTGATAATATTCAAATGGTACAAGTGCAACTTTTACAGAAGTCATTCTTAAGTTCTTCATGATGACCTTCAAGTACATTCTTCACCTTAATTATTTATATCTCCTGTACTCTTCAACCATGATCACTTTCTAATTTATATGTGTTACTAGATTTTATATGCCAGTAGGCAGCATATGTTGTATTTTGCCATTATAGGCAGACAACTTATTTTGTGGCCCAGAAGCACAAAACCAGGAAAATTCCCAGTGGTGAAAGGTATTTCAATTAGCTGTTTATAACCCATACCTAGCATGTTGTGTATTATAATCATATATGACAGAGTGATCCACTTACAGGCTGCTTGGCCATTCCCTCTTCCCTCCACCTACTTGAGATGACAGAAGACAGCCCAGTCAACCTTGTGTCTCCTGTGTCTGTCGCAAACCAAATGGACAACTGGACTGTTCCTGCTGTACAACAGAGTACATAATGTGTTGGCAGCAGTTGCTCTTTGTAGGATGGGAGAAGGCAGCAGCTCAGTTACCTTTGGCTCCGGTAGCAGTCCTGGCTCTCTTTGTACTGTGGAAGGCCCAAGAGATGCACTCAGTCTCTGCATCTGGAAGGATGGAAGGCAACTGCTGAGGATATGGCACAAAAAGTGTGTGACCCTGGGTATGGCTGCTGTGGGTGCTGAGGGTGAATCACACTGAAGAGATGTATAGCATGCACTAAACATGCAGCAGCCTTTAACTTGGATTTAATTTCATGTACTTTGAAGGTAATCTACGGTATGGCTTTCAATACCAAGATAAGTCTCTAAGATGCATTGGCTGCTACACAAGTGCAATCAATATTTTCTTTCCAAAAAACCAAAGCATTTACCAAGTAGCTTGTCTAGAACTTTGACTTTTGGTGCTTAGTTTTGTTGGACATGTTTTTTCCTTAAACATTAAAATTGAAAGGTTTTTTGACTGTATAAACTCTTAAGACAGATGCACTACACGATAACCATTTTCAGTTGGACATCTGTATCAGGAGAGTTGTTGCAGAGCAGCATGGTTCCTCTCTGCCTGCTCATCAGCTTTCCGTGCAGGGGTGACCCAGTGTGTGCACAGCTCTTCTCCTGGCTTGATCTAATGAAGATTTTTGCTGTAGTCAGTATATGTATTCAATATTGTAAGAAGGGCTTCTCAAAGCAAAATCATCTCAGCTTATGTTTAAATCTACCGTAGTTTAGTCGAGCACTATGCTGAATCAGAGAAGGTAAACTATCTGGCAGGTTTGAGCTGGGTCTATGTTTGCTGTTCACTAATCATTTATTTTCAGCAGTTTTAGAACTGCCTGTGTGGTGCAGCAAAATAGACCCAGAATGAAAGTTCTTACATTGTTTGATGAATTACAGGTGTATGCAGTATAACTCTGTGGCATCCTTAGGGATATAGAAATGGGGATATATTGCACTTCTGGCTTCAATTCTTTGGTTGTCAAAAAATATGCAAAGTTAAGAGTTTCACAAGCTCCAGGTAGTTGTTTCACATAGTCAAAACACAGGCCAGACAATGTCTTTTAGGTAGGAAAACTTAGCTTGAAGTTGACAGCGCTAACAAAATTAATCTTTCAACATTTTTATACTTCAGGTCTTCAGTACTAAATACTTGGTATTTTTTCCGTAGTAAGGAATTCCATAGTAAGTAGCACATTCTTTGTGCAGCTCCCAGAGCTCTCTTTAACTGTATTTCTTCTAAAAAAGCAGTGGCTGTGTAGTGGTCATAATGATTTTTACTTTTAACTTTAGAAATTGTTTTTGACTTGAAAACTGTTGATCATCATAGTCAAATAGGAATCTTTCTCTGTGTTTTTCTGCACCATTCTGTAATTGGTCTTTTTTCAAGTTAAGTATGTTCGTGTATAACAGCTTTTTGGCTTTTCCAAGTTCTTGTTAAGCTTCTGTGAAAACACAAAAGTAATAAAGCAAAAATAAAAACCCAAAACATGGCAGTAAAAGCAAAACTGATACTTAAAAGGTAGATTCTGTTGGCTGCAAGCTGGAGAGTTCTGGCTGCAAAATTAATTCCTTGCTGGTAAAGAACATTTCTATACCCCCTGACAAAAATGATCCTGTCTTTTCATCAGACTTTTAATTTGTTCTTAATCATGCTTATGTTAACATCTTTACCTAGTGAGAGTTTTTGTGGAAGGAACAGCAAGTATATTTTTGTTTTTAAAGCACAGTCATTTGTATCTGTGGTTTGAGAGTTCTATGAAGAAGCTTTGTAATAAGTGCGAAGGTGTACTACCCCTCTCTGTATGCACACTTACAGGAACCAGGACTCACCATTTACAGACAAAAACAAGGTAACTTCTGAAGGTGCCAGAATATATTATTGTGATACATTTAAAATAATTGATTCAGCTTGTTAAAATATAGGCTTATAAGTAAACTCTTTGCTTTTTTTCTCTCCTCATTTTGTTTCTCACTTTGCAGTACTAGAACACACATTAGCCATTTCCCTGCCATTCATGTTCTTATTTCTACACTTCCCTCTCTAACTGTGCAGTTTGAATGTTAAGGCTTTCTCCAGCTTCATCCCTTCCCCCCAGTTACTCTCAGTCTCACAGTGTCTGTGAACAACTTCTGTGCAAGGATTTTCCCCTCGCTCTACTACAGTGAACGGTAATAGCTTTGTAGCCCCTTCTCCGTTCTCTTGTATTCCACAGAGCCCTCAGGAGTTGGGATTTTGTTTAAGGGATGGAAAAAATGCTGGCAGAAGGTTTCCAGTGCTACAGAGAATATGTTGAAAGTATATTTTGGATTGGTGGAACACTATCAATGGGTTCTTTTTGTCTGTACACTTTATTTGTACTGTGCAACACAACTCCCTCCTCTTTGCTCTGATTCTGTATGTGCTTTCGGAGAGAGCATTAAACTAAAGCATCCATATATGAACTTTCCAGTTCCAGGAATAATGTGACTCTCAGTTGTTTCTCAGTGATGTAAGTTGCATTCCTCTTTTATGGTTTCATTGAGTGGTGCTGGGGAAGTTGTTCAATCAAATTTCTCCATGTTGTGTTATCAAAACAATTGATAACTTGTCTGTCCTCAGGAAAAAATACCAGTTTTCAGGTTAAAGCCATAATTACAGTTAGTTTCAGCGTGAAGATGAAAGTTGGTGTGGTTTAACCCTGGTAGGCAGGTACGCCCCACACAGCCACTCGCTCACTCCCCCTCAGTGGGACGGGGAAGAGAATCAGAAGGGTAAAAGTGCGAGAACTTGTTTATGCTTTCTGTCTCTTCCCCCTCCTGTGCTTGTGGCTGCTGTGCTGCAAAACAGGCTGCTGCTTCTGAGGCTCCTTCCTGCTCCCTGTAACATGCTCTGGTCAAATCTGTCATTATCTTGAACTCTTTGAGCCCCATGTTGGGTGCCAAAAAGGGTTGTTGTTAAATCTCAGTAGGCAGCTAAGTCTCATGCAGCTGCTCGCTTGCTCTCCTTCCAGTGGACTGAGGGGGAGAACTAGTAGGGTAAAAGTGAGAAAACTCATGGTTTGAGATAAAGAGAGTTTAATAAGTTTAAAGAAAAGAAAAGAAAAGGGGGGGTGGGGGGGGTGGGGGTTGGAGAGTGGGAAAAAAAAGAAAAACAAGACCAG
>JAVJGI010000014.1:82190951-82368507 GCA_035590275.1 Ibycter americanus
GGAGAGGGGGAAAAAAAAGAAAAACAAGACCAGGAAAAACAAGTGATGCAAAAAAACCTAACTACTCACCCCCAGCTGACCGATGCCCAGCCAGTTTCTGAGAAATCGCAGCCCTGGCAAAGTTCCTCCCCAGCTTTTATTGATAAGCACGAAGTCATGTGGTGTGAGATATCCTTTGGTCAGTTGGGGCCAGCTGTCCTGGCTGTGTCCCCTCCCAGCTGCTTGTGCCCCCCCAGCCTGCTCACCGGTGGGGTAAGAGGCAGAGAAGCCCTTGGCTCTGCAGGAGCTGCTCAGCAATAACTAAAACATCTCTGTGTTATCAGCACTGTTTTCATCAAAAACCCTAAACATAGCCCCATACAAGCTGCTGTGAAGAAATTTAACTCTATCCCAGCCAAAACCAGTACAGCTCTTTACTGAAACCAGGAACACTTTGATATGTTTATGATTCAAGTTGTGAACTTTTATCTGGCAAACAGTTTTGTTTCTTGGCTTATGTTTCCCATCCATTTTAAGGAATATATGCATGACAGTGTAGCGGTCAATGTATTTGTCAAGTCTAAAAGGCATAGAAGTGACTAGCCAGCATGTATATTTTCTATGCTTTTCATAACTAGTCTGTATTCTAATGAGGAATATGCACTCCTTTTTACATAGTAAAAAAGAAGTGATATTTTGGTACACCAGCTGAAATTTGAGGATGCACTGTGGATTTGAATGAAGAAGGAAAATGAGGTTCATGCAGGTTATGTGAAATGTGCGTTGACTTAGGCTCTACTTACAGAAAGAAGAATAAATAGAATTATTTTCATGTTGAAATTCAGCTGAAGACTCAACTAATTGCTGCAGTTGTCCCTGATAGGAAGCACTGCTAAGAGAAAAAGTAAGAGACACTATTAAAGTGACTGATTATACAGTCATTTGACATGTCACAGTGTAACTTTCAGCAGACCTCCCAAGACGCTTTAGGACTGTTTGCTCTTCAGTAATATTGTTCTGCAGAGCCTGCTATTTTACCTTCAAATGTGGGAAAATTGATTGCAGAAAAGATCATGTAAGGATTAAATAATTTTACAACATGATACCTGCTTTTGGGTTTTGGTCAGTAGTAATTGTTTCCTACATGACAGTGCTGTCTAGTTTCAGATCCCTTTCTGACCCAGTTGATACATCCGGCCTTTAACATCTTGAAGCGTTGATTTACATAGTTGTGAAAATCCTTAAGTATTTTAACTTGTCTGGTTGCTTTCTGGGGTTGTTTCTTTGTTCTAACTGCTATTCCCTTAATGTCACACTCCGCCAAGGATCATATAGACATACCTGTTCCCCTCTTCTGTGCCATACCTGCCTGCTATTCTAGACTTGTGCTCCCTTTCAGATTTTCATTTCTGAGCTGAAGAGTTATTCATTTAATGTAGTCTGTATAGAATCTGTATCATATAAATTATACAATAGCACAATGATGACTTCTCAGTTTTCTTCCTCCTAACAGTCTGCTTGCATTTCTGTTGCTGTTGAGCGAAGAGTTGTATCTTGAACTTTGTTTAGGTTTAACTACCCCGAATAATTGTGTGTTGTCTGAAAACTTTGTCATCACCGTATTCTCACTCATTCCAGATTGTAGTGTTAAACATGTTCATAAACTTACCTATTTGCAGATTCTTGGGGAATATCATGAAGAAAAAAGACACTTTATTTTTAAGCTTTCTTTCCAGTTTTTAGCCAATTCCAAAACAAGAATTAACGCCTGACATCTGAGGGTTTCTTAGAGCCTTTACTAAGTGACCTTGCTGAAGTCCAAGTATACCATATCACCTTTATCCCAGTGCTTCTCAGCTCTTCCTGAGAGCTCCTCTGTTATTGATTTTCTGGTAGATGGCTTCGCTCAAACAAATCTATTCTCTTTTCCCTAGGGTACCTTATATGTCAAAGCTTGCCTGATTTTATTTGTCTTTATAGGTGTGATGGTTTTGCCTAATAGGAACATTAGACTGTAGCTCCTGGAATCTCTTTAAAAGATTTGGGTCATATTTGTTGCCTGTGTACAGAAGCTGGTTTAAGCAAAAGGTTATCCTGTATTGAAATGTTTAATGTGTAACATGTAGTCCTGGGAAAGCATTACTCTTCAATATTTCTTCTAATTTATATTTTTTTTTCTGAAACCTTGTCTGCTGATGCTGTGCATGGCTTCCTTGGTGCTCCTTCCCTACGATCTGTAAAGAATGGCTGTCACATAGAACACGTCTGATTAATGCAAATAGGTGTTTAAGGCTTTCCTCTTAAAGAAAATACTGAGTAGATTTCACTGTTCAAATTATTAAAAACAAAAAAGCCCACATAATACTGTTCGCATGATGGACCAGAATCTTGAACTTGTACTGCATGACGATTTTTCTGTTGTCCTTTTATGTATGTAGTTGCTTACAAACTAACATTATAATAACCAAGTAAACGTTACATAATTTACAAAAGTATGCCCAGAATACTAAGGTGGTCTTTCGTCCTGTGGAACACATTTCTATTTGCCTGTGGCTTTGAAAGTGATTTTTAGCATTGAAGCCCTGTACTATGACTTGATCTTCTGAAGAGATCTGAGTCTATTTTGCAGTCATGCAGTGTCCATGAATAGCAGTCCTTGTAAATGAAAATTCTGGTTTAAACAGAACACTTTCTTCAGAAGAATTATAGAATTCAAATTTTGTTCAAGCCGCACTGTGTCGTTCATGTCTGTCCTGTTCTGTGTTCCCCACCCCACAACCCCTGGCCTGGTGATCAGTGTCATCAATCAGTCACTCACAGTAGAAGAAATATAGACAAAGAAAGAATGATGAGATAATGTATACATCTTGTGAAATAATGATTTATAAACTCCACTAGATGTACTAGAGTTGATGTGACTATGTAGAACTACTGTACTGCATAGCAGAATTGCAGAGGACAAGGAACCTGCTATTCCTTGTGCTGTACAAATACAGAGCCGAGACATTTCTTGCTTCAGTGTAATGCACTAGGATGACAAGATGACAGATGAAAGATCATGAAAAAATATAACGCAATTGTAGTGAGAATCAGTCAGAAATTGCTGTACAAATATCTTAATTGTATGCTGAAATGTTTAAGAAAAAATGTAGTTACCATCATACTTTTATGAAAATTACATTTGTGGGAATCTCTTTGTTGAAGATTAAGAAACCCCACCTTTTTTCATTTAAAACAAATATACACTGACTAGTTACTGTAATTTGTTTTAACATGTTTATGCCCAGTTTCGCCAAAACTGAATGAAGTAAAATTACGTAAAAATTAAACCAAGTTTATGTCTAGCAGCGGTGAAGTGTTATGTTTACTTTGTTTTATGAGGTTTGTTTACTTTCTTTTATGAATAGCTCTGTAAAACCAGAGTATTGTTCAGAATTAGCAGAAATCCACAAATTTTCACACAGATCTGACATAAAAAGTCACATGATCCATCAGAGAAGGTACTGGTAGTCGTATTAAAACCAGCTTCTTTACACCAGCTTACTTGAGCAATATTACTTGCATGTGTTGAGGGTAATAAATCCTTATTTTATGGAGCTTAACATCTAGTGTCTTAACTCATTCACCTTTCTGGTCTGTCATGGCAGACATGTAAGTTGTTCTTGGTATAACAGCCTCTTTACTTGTCTCTGGGTCAAATAACTCCCACCTTCAGCCCCCCGTTTTTTTAAAAAATTTTACCATTTTGAAGTTTTTGTTTGTGCCTAAATACATAAACCTGTTTGGTTTCAGTCTGAGAAAATAGTTGTATCTATGGGACATTGCTGTTAACATTGCTATTACATAGCATCAGCAATTATCAAGATTATTTTAATCATGTGAAAAGGGAAGGCCCGTACCAGGGAGGAAGTGTGCAGCTGAAACACACGGCTTTGGAAATCTATTAAGCAGACCAGTGACTGAGCCTGAGCAAAGATCACAGCTGATGCATCAGGGGTTCATGAGAGCTAATTTTTCTATTCTGCTCTTTATGCTCAATTCTGTGAGTTTATTTTCCTTGTTGAACTACTTTGTGTAGCTGCATTCACCAGATTTGTCAGCATTTGAAGGAAGTGTTAGGTAACTGAGAATACGCATATGTCATCTCTCCTTCGTTAATTTCTGATTTCCAAAAGCATTGCACACTTTTCCTCAGGTGTTCGACCTTGACATTCATTAAAATGTTGAAAATGTAATGAGGAGCTTAGGAGGCTTGAATATTTTAATTTTGCTCTTTAATAAAATTAAGTGTATCTTCTGTAATTATAACTGAATTAATGGCAGTTGTTTTCTTCACCTCATTTTTAAGCCATATATGTTGCTAAATTCTCAAATATTTTCTTGGAAAAAATGCTTCCATAAGTGCAGTTAAAATGCTGATCTCTTTGAAACCTATTAAAACAGAGAAGTACAGAAAATCTCTACTGGTTTATATAGCTCTCTTGAATAGGACACAATTTACTTTTTGCAAGTTTAATCTATTCTTTACATATACAAGGTGGTCATATGAATGTCTATATACAAGATTCCTCATACAGGTTCAAACCACTTCATGGAAATTTCCTTTAAAGAGTTAGTGTTCTAGTTTAGTCCAACAGAACATGTCTGAGAACTTCCTATTTTGTTTTCTTGGATAAACAAGAACGAAATAACTTCTGAAAAGTGACTTCCCATTTTCACAAATAGAAGTAAGACTTCTCATTTTTGAACAGGCAGAAAGAGGCAGAATTAGTAGCTGTACTGTATAGCATTTGGTAATCTTAAATTGATGTCCTGGAGTGACAGAAAGTGGTATCCATTCATTTAAACAATCAAATTAGAGACTTCTTCTTTAAAGAACTGGAGTGGGGTGTGGTAGTAGATAACCGCTCCTGTGTACATTGTCCAAGTTTTATTTCTGAAGTGCTTTCCAGGTTTAGGCCTGAATCTCCATGAAGCCTTCTGCAAATAAGTTGGAATACAGTCTTACGGACACTTCTGGACATTAGGAAATACATAACCGGGTCTAAGCAGCTGTTAAAAGATGAAAATATGAGCATCACCTCATTGCATTTGTGAATTATTTCCTTCCAATAACAAGATGGATTTTGTAACTGTGACGTAATGTAGACAAACCGGAACATGTGGTAAGGAACAAAACAGACGGTGAAAATAATGAGTACGATGAAGGAATTCCTTGCTGTCTGGGTGTATTTTCCTGCATTTGGAAAATTTGCTCTTTTCCTCGAAATTTTCAGAAGGTTCTTGGCAATTTTAACATAGGAAAGTATCAAAAGGAAAAAAATTATCCAAAAAATCATTACAATAATATAATTTAAAATTGCTTCTGTCTTTGCATTCTGTTTATTTCGGTAATGAAAGCACATAGTAGAATTGCTGTCTTCACTCTTAAAGAAAGATGGTGCAACTACTATTACAAATCCCGTTAGTGCAAGTGCCCACACTATGCAACAAATATGTACACTTCGTGTAGCAGTGAACATTTTAGGACGCTTCACAGACCTATTTATTTTTACATAACGATCTCGACTAATTAGTCCCAACAGTACTATGCTAATATACATGTTCATATAAAATAGAGTTCCGACAATCTTGCATAAAGTCAGTCCAAACATCCAGGTGTTTTTGGTAACATGGTAGAGTATTCGGAAGGGAAGACAGAAAATGAGCAGAAGGTCTGCAACAGCTACATTTAGCAAGTAAACTTGGATAGAATTCCTTTTCTGATGAATGCATAGGAAAGCAAACAGGGCTATAATATTTCCAACCAATCCAACAACAAAAATAATGGAGTAAAAAACTATCAAAGCAAGTGACAGTGGGTTGTCATCTAAGGGACAGCTGGCATTGTTTTGACTTTCCGAGGCATTTATGGCTAGGTTAGTCTGGTTACTCCAGAAAACTTCCTTGTATGGAATAATGGTCAGTAAATCAGCTGAAGCTGCAGCCATCATTTGTGAGGATTTTTTAGCTGTTCTGTAGGGATGCAAAGAGAAATTTTAAGGATTAAATCGCCATTGGATCATCTTCACATGTTTGCTTGCTTTATTGTGTACAGTCCTATCTGATATAAACATAAAAGGCAATAACTCAAAAAAGTAAATGCACCGCAGTATTGCTGTAGCTGAGTAGAAGAAGGACTTGCAGCCAGCCATCATGATACAGTGTAAGTCTGGAATAATCAGTACCATGTTTTTCTTCAGATGAAGTAGGCAAGAACAAGTGATACAGAGTACTCACACAGATAACTATTTTTGTAATTACATTTTTATTACTGTCTTATGTTGTTTTAAAAATCAGGTATTATGTTTTGCTGCAAACTTTAGAAATTTGGATTTTTTGTTTTATATATAAGTACAAATAATTTTTTTAAGTTCAGGTAGTTAGGATTAGTCTTTCTAACACAGAAAGCTTTTTAATTAAGATGCAAGAATGAGTAAGCATAGCTAGGTGAATTATTCTCAGTGTTGATACAAAGTACATAGAAATACATCAGAACAATTCCAAACTCATCAGTATTAATGTGAAATAAGTGCCCAGGATCTCTCACATACAGGTAACTAGATTTCAATTAGAAAAGCAATTTGCAATTAACATTTATTTGGCCATGTAATCTGTTATAAGTAACACTGAGTCAGTACTATTACAGTAGCTTGGTTTTAATAATTTATATCTTCATGTAAATTTAGGTTTTTTTTCCTTTACTGTTCACAAATCAATATTATGCAAAGAAGCTATTATCAGCTGGAAACCACATTAATGCTGTTTTAAACACATCTTGTTTCAATTGTTTTCATTGTTTTCATGTCAAAGTTTTTAAATTCACTAAGCTTATTTTTGACCAGGAAGTTACAATCTGGAAGATAAAAGTCAGCTTTGACCAAAGAAACAAAACCAAAATAAGTGTGCGGTTAGGAGAGCAGAATCACAACGAGCTGTTTAGAGACATGGTTAAAACTGATCAGTAATGATACTTTTGTCCTCAATTTGTATGTCATAATGATAAAAGATTGCAGAAATAAGTTTATTTAGGTTTGGTGTGTTTTCTTTTTTTACAAGGGCAAGGCTTTTTCCCCGTAATCTCACAAAAACTTCAGAATTGGTTTTGGTACTCTGAACTTAGTTGTCCAACAACAGTAACAAGAAAAAAACAACAAAACACTGCCATATACATAACTTTAAAATAGTTTTTCATTTGCATGCTAGGTCTTAAAATGCGAATTTACATTTGATACTGTGATACAGCTAGAGCACTGAAAATGGCAGCACTTTAGGTAAAATTCTTAGCAAGACCTAATGTACCTACAGATCTGCGTTATTGAGAGGACAGTCTAAAATATTTTAACATCTGATGTTGGCTGATCTTACAGTTGCATTACATTTGTTCAATATGTTAGCAGTTTCGAAAATATTTCTGTTTTCATATGTGCCATTTCATATTGTCAGGGCAAGAAGTAAATTTAAAAGTTTGATTAAAAAATACATCTTGTAACCTATATACCTCTGTAATTTCCTGTTCGTGTTACTTTTCTATAAAAATGCTTGACATCATGACTTGCATAAGTAGTGACAAGTTTTAGATCAATGAGACACAGACATTCATTACACTGCAGATACATTAGAAACAATTTTTCACTGCCATAAGTTTTGTCATCTATAAGCAAGCAGGCATGCTTGAACCTAGGTATGCTTCAGAAAAGGTTTGAAGGTCAGTAATACCTTTGCAGTTAAGAGAAGTTTAAATAGAAAATTGTTTTACTGTAGCTTAAGTATAAAAGAAGACACTTACCATTTATATATTAAGAACTTCTGCTGATTTCCAAAACTACTGGTAAAGACAGGGAGGAGTAACATGCAAGTGCTCTTATTAGAAAGCTCAAGCACCAGCTTCTCTGTGAAAGTGATGAGAATCAGCTGACACAGTACAATATCGACAAGGGGAAGTTTAACTAGTGTTGCAATGGGTTTTTTAAAAGATATTTTTAACTAGCAAAACTCAGTTCATTGAAAAGATCAATTAATTGCTGTTAATTTGGGCTTTGCTGGGAGAGGTTCTCTAATGACGTTTTCTCAGAATATCACTCTGAATTGGAGACTTGGATTTTTTTTGTCAGAAACTGTTTCTGGTGAGCAGTGTTGGTGGCTTCCTTTGTGAATCACTATTGTGTCGGTACAGCCTGTCTTCTTTTTAATACTGTCGTGGAAATATTATCACTTTTTCAAATGTTAGGGTAAAGGTAAATCAACACCACAGTGAAATGGTACATTTTGCTTATGTTGGTGTAGTTCTCCCATCTGCTTTCCTCTTTGCCTCAGGTTAGAAATTTGAGGTTGGTCTTTTTTTACTCAAAATGACAGCGATGAAAGAATGTGAAAGTGCCCAAAATGTGCAGCTTCACATTTTCAATAAAGCAGAAGTGAAAGACAATATGCAGAGATAATACCACCTGGTAATACTATTTTAGGTAGGATGCAAGGGATTGAAAATTACATTTCTAAATTGCTAATTTAAAAATATTCTAGAAGTCCTGATATAACATAGCCTAAATTTAATGAACATCTCAAGAACATTGTCTTGGCTCACTATTTTCCTTAGCATTTGAAATGAGGATTTCCACGTTAACGTTCTTAATACATCATCTGTTTTAGGAATCAAGCTTTTATGAGATTCTGCAGATTTCAGTTAGAATTGTAAACAGGCTATGCATTCTTACTTGCTTGTTCTTACGCAATTGAAACTTGTTGAAAGAAAACTTGGGTGGCTACAGGTTGTTGTAGCTCCTTTGCACTATTTGGAGTTTCTAGTTTTATAATTCAAGCACAAGAAGCAGTATACAAATTTCACATTCTTTCTTTTAAATAATAAGGTTGACTGCAAAGTGTAGCTTTGAGTAAATGCAGGAAGTCGTTCTATATTAAATGCAGTAGTTTTGCTATGTGTATTAAATACTAAATTGTGTTCTGATAGATTTTGTGTATACGTTACTTCCTCCCACACCAGTCAGTATCCATCCAAATTGTTGTATAATCCATTTTTATACGTTACACCTCACTCTTGTTAGTGGAAAGACTGTGGAAAATCAAAGGTGTGGATGACTGTGCCTGGAATCCAGTTTAGAAACCGAAACAGTTTCCCCTCTCACTGGAATATTTATTAGAAACGTCACAGGGATGTTCCTTTTCTTTCCTGCAATTGGAAAGTGATCAGTGAATTCTATGATTAAGGCTCAAAATAGTGTTTTCTGTTCTCTGTGTAAAGGATAAGATGCCACAAAGTATCTCATAGGCAGGATATTTCTGCTGGAGAATTGAAACAATGTAAGGCTTAAGGGTTGAAGGCGAAAAAGAAAAAGTAATACCGGGTAAGAAATTATAGGCATTACTTTTTATCTCAATTTTATTATGATTTCCTTGTTCCTTGTGAGTTCTGCTAAGTCCTGAAAGGACTTTGCTGTGCTTGGGACAATTGAAAGGGAAGCCAACGAAGAACAAGGAGTCCATGCCAGAAAGAAAAAAATATTTGGAATTAAGAAATTCTTTTTTAAAAAGCCAAAATTCTAGCTTCTGATTGCAAATCTATGAAAATAAGGTCTAAAATGCAAATTGTATTTCTCAAATAATCTAATAATTTGTCTGGGTTTTTGTCTTTTCAGCCACACTGTGTACTGCTTGCCTCAAAAGAGAATTCAGCCCCAGTAAAGCTTGGTGGCTTCGGGGTAGCAATTCAGTTGGGAGAGTCTGGGCTAGTTGCTGGAGGTAAGAAATTTTCCTTTGAAGTTATGTAATATTATGTATGTTGTACTGCAGAGTTTGTTCTTCTGACACAAAGTGGCCTGCAAAACAAAAGCTCAAAAATAGTCTTTCACTAAAGACTTTCTTAACGTTATAACTGCACACAGTTAAGCTAAACATTTAGTGGAATGTAGCATTGTTGTGCATACATATACTGAATATTAAATCCCTCTAAATAATATTCAACAGGAGATTATGCTGGTTTGATCAAAACAAAATTGAAAAAAAGCAAAGAGTTTCCCACTTTAATACAATCTTTGGCATAATTCTTTCATGCTTGACAACACAAATCAAATAAAAATGCTATCAGGATTAAAATGTATGTCAAAGCAAGTGAGTGAGGACTTACTACAGCATCGTCAATGCTCCCCTGTTTCTTAGGCAATTGCTGTCAGAATGCTATGCTGTTTAATAGCAAAATCTTACTAGTTTTCACATGTGACTCTCTTCTGTGTTCTAATATTTCATTGTAATTATTGCAGAAGACATCAGTATCTTGATACGTATGTATATTTTTGACTGTGTTTTGTTTTCTGTGGATTTTATTTCCTCTAGCTGCCTTCCATATTGTTCCAGACAATAGGGTTATGCTTTAATCAGCCTGCACAGATGAAGACCCAATCAATTTTCTGATGCTTTCGTTGCCAGAGTAGGAGACCACATTAAAAAAATTTTGTTAGTTTTAATATTTTTTTTCAAAACAAGTAACTTACTCTCAGTACCATGCTTCTTCAAAAACTCAAATTTCCTAATCTAATTACTTAGAGGTCTCCATTAATTTGGCTTTTATATGCTTTTTAAAATAAAAAGTGAATCCAATATAAACATACCAACAGCTTCTATTCCTTTCTAGTTATCACTAATACCCTGGAATTATCCAAGTATCTTATTATCTAGAGACCTAGATACATCTTTTCAAGGAAGATACCCATTCAGTTAAGCTACTGTTGTTTCCTTAATAAAAAGGTCACTCCTTCCTTTACTTTTCCTGTGTTTCTCAAATTTTCTGTACATCAGCCACTGCTTTTTTTAGTGATAGTTCCTGCGCTTTTGTTTATGATTCTCTCATTTTTCTTCTTTATATTCTTACTGAGCAACTTTATTCATTTCTTCTGTTTCAGCTGCTCTTCTGGAAATAGTCAGATACAGTGTACTTTCTTTCAGACTACTAGCTGTCTCACAAGAAACCTCAAGTTCAACTGAATGCAGTCCTGCATTTTTCCCCAAATTTGTCATGTCTTTCCTGTTATCATTCACTGTTCTGCGATCCCACTCATCGTTCATGTGCTCAACCTCCATGCAGTTTTCAGTGCTGGCCTGGTCTTCCCTTTTCTATGTAAAAATATTTTCATTCCTTTCTGCTTCTGTTTGCAGTACTTACAGAAGCTTCTTTTTTGAGTTTCATCAGTGTAATATTCCTCTATATCTGGATCTTTTGCCTCATCCATCTCACCTTCTGCCACATCAGTCTGCCTTCATTATTTTTTTTCTCTCTCAACTGTCATTTCCAATTTGTAGCCTTTTCATTAACACTTCTTACTTTCAGATTCAAATTCCTCTTGCTTTCAGGGATATCCAGAGTAATTCCACTTCATTTATATATCATGGAAGGTCTCAGTTCTACTGCTTGTTTCAGGCTTTCTCCTTAACAGACTTCTTATCTCTTTCTTGTCATCTTCCATTCCAGTCTTTATACCACAAACTACATCTGTTATCTGGCAATTCTTTTCCCTTCCAGAGACTTACCTGAAGGTATATTACTAGGCAGTCCCCTAAACAGCACTCGCAAGATTTTATTTCTTCAACTTTACAATATCACTCCATATGTGTTACGTGAAAGTTAATAATACTGTCTGTTTGACCCAGGCTATAAATTTCTTGTAAAAAATTGTTTACCTGTGTAATTGTTTCAGTAAGTTATCCGTATGCCCTATGGATAAGTACAGGCAATATTCATTTCTTAATTGACTCCTAAATGAATAGAAACTCTCCGTATAGAGACGTTTGAGGAGTATAATAACCAACCTGTTCACTTTCACATTCTTTTTCTAATTTTTAGTGAAAAACATTGATTCAGCTTAGCATAGTCAATTATTTCCCTTTCAGCATGGCAATTCCTATATTTGGTGGTTAACACATCAAAAAAGAAATTCTCTATTAAATAAAAGCTATTACGATATTAAGGTACTCTTACTGACCTAAACCCTGCTGTGCTTCGAACCCATTTCAGCGTGCAGTACACCTCAAAATTTTTACAGTACTGAAAACACACTGCATTATCCTTACAGAAAGTGCAATACTTACTAATCTTTCTGTGTCTAGGTAATGTGTGTTAGCACAATATCCTAGCAGAATATACTAATTATTAGTGTAAATCCCTATGCAGATGACCCTGGTGTTCAAGAACAGAAATCTTTTATCTTTCTTTATTTTACATTGCTTGGAGTAGTTTTATCTTTTAAACTAGAAAAGGACAGCTTTCCTTTAGAAAAAATATGTCAACATTGGAAGTAGTATAACTGTAGTAAAGTTCAACTGATAGTACTCTTCCCTTAATCTTGCATAAAAACCCAGCCATTATGCAAAAGCTCTTAAATGTCTATGAAGATAACGCTCTTTTGTAGTAGTATTTTTCCTCCTAAAATAGAAGTTGCTATATCTAAAACATTCAGGGCTTATCAATGTTCTAAAATTCTTCTCTTGCTTTCATGTCTTTGCATTTTGTGCCATTTTTCTTACCTTTTTACATTGACACAACCGTGCCTTTCAAGCCCAGATTCTGTGTAGCCCCAGGAGAACACAGATAGAAGGGAATTTTCTTCCTTAATGTCTTTGAAAGCTGCCTTCTAGGGTATAGCTTTCGCTTTGTTTGGGACTACAGAATTTTTTAACTTAACAAAAGACATCTTTTTTCCAGTGTGCTTCAATTGTTTGTGGAGGGGAGGGGGATTTTTGTAATAAAGTCAAACTAGGTCCCAGGTATTGAAAGCAGACCAGTCCCAGTCTTGCGATGTAAGTCCAGAGATAGTCTTGCGTTGTTTAGAAGGATAACTACAGCGTTCTTTCAAGCAGATAGAAGGTTATTTAACAGAAGTGTAAGGGATCTCACAATAACAAGCTGTGACATGACACTAGATAAGATTAATGAAAATGTCTGTGGAATAGATTTTAGGAACATGACTCTGTTTTATCAGCTAACAACCCAGTCAAGTTTATTTTTAATAGAGCTTAATTATTATTAAGTAAGTACCAAAAAAAGAACATAGCCATAACTCATTTTTCGTAAGACCAGAAAGGAAAATGTAAAGAAATACTTTTTGTTCCACTGTGTTTGCCCATAAGCTGCAATGCAGTGAATAAGAAGCATGTGTCATCTTCTGATAGGAAATTGTTTTCATGAGCTACGAATCTCTGAAGGTCTCTTCTTGCAATTCTTATGATAAGAAGTGGAAAATTTTTTCTAAGTGTATTCATTTGAAGCATTGAAGTAGGTACTTTGAGATGGAATTCTGGCAGAATGCAACATAGTTACAGATCATCATAATTTATAGATGAACTCTTATGGAAAAGTATGTAGATCAGGAACAGTCTGTGTCTGCATGGTTATGATGCAGCTGGAGTAGTGGAACCTCTGTGAAGTCAGTGATTTAATAGAGCAATCTCACATTATGCTCTCTGTCTTCTTCCTTGGACAAATTTTCTTTCTGAATGTGGTATGCATTGTCACAATGTTTTCTTAAATAAATGTGACATCGGATTTATCAGATACCAAATATCCTGGATGCTTAATCTTGGGGAGTTTCAGCTAGTATATGGTATAAAAGTTTGAAGGAACAAAAACTATTGAGTCTACAAGTGCTGTTTCTTCCACTTTTAATCTACTTATTTTCTCCTGGCTTCAACTAGTGCAAAATAACATAACTGTATAGACCTAAATAGTATGAGGTTCCATACTGTCAAGTCTTATCTATGGATAGTTAACTGATTTTCACTTTTTACCTTTAGCAGCAAAATGTCGATGCTAACCATGATGCTAATCCAGTCCAGTATTGATTTTTATGTATTAACAGTTAGCTCTTCTAAGTTGTTTCAGAATCGTATAGTACCTTAAGGTATCCTAATAAAACCTTCATCATCTTACTGGAAAAGATCTTATATGTTCTTAATAGAAATACACCACATAAATATCAAGTGTTCTTGGTTCTTCGCAGCTAGCTTCTATTAGACTTACTACAAAAATAGCAAAGGAAGAAATTACCATAATTTTCCCTGCAAATGAGACCATGCAATTAGGGGGTAGGGCAGAGTTGAGGAATCTTTTAAGTTCCTTATTTTTGTTTTGTTCCCATCAATGTAAAAATGATCATAGACTGGTTTAGGTCGGAAGAGACATTTAAAGGTCATCTAGTCCAACCCTACTACAATGAGCAGGGACATCTTCAACTAGATCATGTTATCAGAGCCCCATCCAACCTGACCTTGAGTATTTCCAGGGATGGGGTATCTATGACCTCTCTGGGCAACCTGTTCGTGTGTTTCACCGAACTGGATCTTCTTGGTGGTTTTATAAAACCCAGTTTAAAAAACATATTTTTGAAATGTTGGTTTTTTGCACTGCATAGACTTGTCTTTTTATCATTAGTGTCTGAATGATACAACGAATCTTTCTTTTGTTTTCCAAGGAGAGGTAAACATTTGTAAGCTGAGGTCCTACACTAGTATTCTTTTTTCTCTTAAATGGTAGTGTTTCTTCCCTCTGCAAAGCAAAAGCACCGTTTAACTCCCCACACACACACCCCTTGAAAAAAAATGTGAACTTCTTCAAAGCTTTACCTCTGATAGACTTTGTTTTATTTGAAAGATAAAACTGTGGTTTACTGTCTCTCAGAAATTTCACTTCGCATCTGGGTCGATTTGAAAGTGCTTACAGGAGGCTAATGTGTTTGAAAGCCAATTTAGGTTTACTTCCTCCATCATAGTTTTATGGCTGAAAAGGCCATTGAGTCAGTTTTAATTTGTCTGGTTAACATGTGATCTTTGCTTTGTTCGTTTTCTGGACACTAATATCCAGTTGTCCAGTTGTCTGCTGATGCATCTTTTAAAATACATTTTCTTCAGACAATCTTCTGTGCTGAAGCTGAGTTGCCTTTTTTTTACTTATTTTCTTTTTTTTTTTTTTTTTTCTTTAATCCATTCATCTTCTCTGTACGCCTGCTTTAAACATCTCTATTGTCTGGAGTAATGTGGAAAGGAATTAATAGTAGTAAAGTATTGACCTATCTGATCTGTGGTGTGTGATTCTTTGATTCCTTCCACATTATTCTGGACATCCCACTCTTTTAGAAACTCCTTAATTTATGAACATATTTCTTATTACACTATTGTGAGAGGTCAGATGGTGATGTTTATTAGTACCTCACATTTTTTTCCTAAAAATTATTTGTTCCAGTTGTTTCCTTATACATCGTTCAGATACCACTGCTGTTGAAAGACTCTCCTTCTGATATCTTGGTCATCAATCCCCTGCCTTAGGGATGACAAAATCTGATTGGGTCTCTGTATATACTCTTCTTGTGGAAAGCATAGCCCTATTGTCTGGAATAATATGGAAAGAGTCATAGAAACTAAATTATCAAAGGTAAGTCAAAATTTATCTTTAGTGCTTGTAAATTATATCAGATTGACAACACCTGAAGACTGAAGCTCTCTGTTTATCCACAGGAAAAATCAGCAAAATCAGCAGTTTTATAAATTTCCAGACTACCAACATGCCTCAAAACTGGCTGATAAGAAAGCTTACCTCTAGAAATAAGATGTCTAATGTCTGTACCTATTCAGGCATTGAGTGCTTCCTAAGTCAGCAAACACTTTGATGTAGGCATTGATTTACAATTAATTGGGTGGAGGCAAGTATCACATTGAATACATACCACTGCTGAATCTTCATGTAGTGATGATTTTCAGTTATTGCTGCTCTAGAACAGATAAGAAGAACCTAGAAGCACGTAGACAGAAATTGATTCCAGTCTTCCATATGATTTCTTCTTACATACAGATACAACTAAAAATCATGTGTGTATGCATGCATGCAATATTTATTTAAATGAAATAATGTTTTCTTGGGCAGTCATTTGAATATATCCATGAGTGCTCTTATCCTGAAGAATGAAAGACCTGTGGAAGGCAGAAGTTATCTATTACAGAGAGAAAAATGCCTTTGCTTACTGTTCTTTCTCACACTGCCTCCAAAAAGATGCAAAGCCTCTCCCAAAACACCAAAGGAAATTCAAAAATTTCTAAAATATTTTAAAACAACTGTCGAGAACAATTTTGAAATTTTACACTGGACATGTTTAGAAAGCAAATTTTCTACTTGATAATTTTCAGCGGAAGTGGTACTTGGACTTAAGAGCAGTGAGTATCCATGAGTTTAGAAAACTTTGCTGTCTATAGATTTTGTTTATCCTGTTACTGATATTCACCTTACAGTTCTTGTAGTTGCGGCATAGGAAGAATCTCTATTTATGTAAGTTCATGTGTGCACTCCATTCATTTTGCTGAGTGAAGTGCAGCTCAGCAGTCCTTGCTCAGGTCAGTTTTAGAACAACCTTGAAATCAGCGTTTGCTCCTTTGATGAACCCAGTGAAGTCGTTAGTTGTCATGAGGATGACAGCTGCCCCAGAAGTGACTTTAGCCTTTTTAAGGTTCTTATACATACACATATATATGCTTCTTTTTTTTTTTTTTTTTTTTTTTGGTCCTGTTTAGCTGGAAAGTTCAGTTTCAACCAATTAAGTTTCTGTTTGTTCTGGATTTGATTTTTCATGATGAAACTCTTGATTTTCACCACCACCCCCCACCATCTAAAGTATCAGGATCTTGTAATCTGCACTGAAAAGGTTACAAAACCAAATAATTCTGTAATTATTTTCACTAATTATAATCTAGTAGTGGTAAATGGCAGGATTTTTTATTGTTAACCTAGCCTTCTTTCACATTTAATTTGTATTTATGCATTTAAAATGTAAAAGTGAGTATTAAGGTTTAGTAGTACTTATTTTTGAGCATTCTATTAAGTAGCATCCATTTTTCATCTAATGTATAGCAGTAGTCTGCTGGTGTCTTAAACAGCTGTGTAGAATGTTACCTATTACTGTACTAGACTATTCCTTCTGCTCAATATCAAGCAGTTCACTAAAGTGGATTTTTATGGTATACTGGTTTTGAACCAGGGCAACAAAGATCCAGTTCTTCCACCTGTGATGTAAGTTCTTTAACTTTCAAGGAAGGAGAAAGAAAGTTTGGGATGATCAGAGAAGAAAGGTGTTTGTTAATCATAACGTCTGCCAGTTTGTCTGTAAGAGCATTTGAGTACTAAGTAAACATTAAGCATCACATTCTGATGTGAGGTCACCAGATAAAGTAAAATAGGAACCCTGAAATATCAAGAGGCTATAATTTGCCTATTGTCATGTAGAAAGTAGGGAATAAACCTCAAGAAGCCTGTTCTGTTAGAAAAGAATGTGTGTATGGAAAAAAATTGTGATATGATGAAGGTCACTGACAATGAACAGAGTGCTGGCAGTGGGTGGCTACTGCATAAGAAATGCTTACATACTACGTTTTGCCTGCAACTTTGGTAAGCGCACTGTTGCAAGTTATGTTTGCTACCTGTTGATATTCAGTAGTTCTGCAAGTATTTTTGTATTTTCTTGCCCTGTGGTCAGGAAGAGGAGGGGGAAAGGAAATCTAATACTCTTGTCCACCGTCAAGACCCAACTTTGCAAAATTTTGGGAAGGTGGTTAATGCTCAGTTTCGAGAAGCTGTTCTGTTCTGCATGTATTTATGAGTGCATGTAAATACTGAAGGATTTTTCTTGCTTATCGATTCCTGCAAAGTAATTTTAATTTGAAGCATTATTTGCTGAAGGGGAAAAGGAAGCAAAAAAATACACACTTTTGATACTCTCTTGACACTGTTAGATTGCTTATTTTATACAGCTCATGATTAAAACATTTAAGGTGATATTTGAAAACTAAAAATGAAAGAAACAAACTATCTTTGGAGGGAGATCATCTTATTTTTCCCTATTTAGTCAGTATTCTGTATGTTAATACCAGTATAACCATGTGTTGACCTTGGCTAAGGGCCAAACCACCAGCTGCTCACTCACTCACTCTCCTCAACAGAGCAGGAGGAGAAAATAGGATGAAAAAGCTCGTGGGTCATGGTAAATACATGCAAACTGCTTACCAGTTACCATCACAGGAAAAACAGACTTGACTTGGGGAAAAGCAGTTTAATTTCTTGTGAATTCAAATAGATTTGGGTAGTGGGAAACAAAGACAAAAATGAAAACGCCACCTCCTCTCCTCCCCTTCCCAGGCTCAACTGCGCTCCCTCGCTCCTGCCTCCCCTACCCCCAGCGCCAAGTGGTGCGGGAGGGTGGGGAACGGGGGACTGTGGTCAGTCCGTAACAGCCCCCCTCTGCCACGCCGTCCTCCTCACACTTTTCTCCTGCTCCTGGGTGGGTCCTCCACAGGCTGCAGTTCCTTCAGGGGATATCCACATGCTCCAGCATGAGATCCTCCATGGGCTGCAGGGTGGATACCTGCTCCGGTGTGGGGTCCTCACGGGGCTGAAGGCGTGTGTACCTGCTCCACCATGGCCTCTCCAGGGGCTACTGGGGAGTCTCTGCTGGGGCACCTTTCCCACTTTCTCCTCCTCTCACCCTGGTGCTCATGGGCTGTTTCTCACTTCTTCCCATACTTCACACTGCTGGGCAGTGTTTTTCCCTCTCTTACACACAGTTTCCCTGAGGCACCACCATCTTGCCTGCTGGACTCACCTGTGCTCTGCAGTGGGTCCATTGGAACCAGCAGTGTCTGGCGTGGGGCAGCCCCAGCTCCCCTCACAGAGACCACCCCCACAGCACCCCACTGCCAGCACCTTGACACCTAAACACCTACACCCAGTAACACTATTGCATTGCTTATGTAGCATGTGTTGCTGCTAAATATGCTATTTTACACCATATGAGAAAATGTAGGATGGGTAATTGTTTGCAAGGACACGTCCTCAGAACAAGATGTTCTGTAGGTTGGCCTTCACTGTACAGCAGATGCCCAACAGCCTTAAATGCACTGGCAAAAAAAACAAAAACAAAACCCAAGGCTTTACTTCTACTTCTCACAGCACATAGTCATGTTTTGCTATGTTTGTCTCTGCAATTGTTTACTTAAAACACAAAGAAGGTCGTGAGCTGAGGGGAATGGCATAAAATTATTGGAAATATGCATTATATCAACTTAGATATCATTTGAAACATAGGATTCTTGGTTTCATTAGCTACTTGATCCAGACAACTGTATACATCCCTGAAGTTTAATGCCTCTTTTAAACAGGTTGCTTTGTCCTTGCGCTATCTTGTCTTCTAGTGAATTCTGCTGTTTGTCTTTTGAATAATCACTTTTCTCTAGACTTCCTAGATTTCATAAAAGCAATTAGAAAGCCTGGTAGGAAGGCAGAATCTTCAGAGTATATATGATTTTCCATTCATATTGATAAAAAAGATTTAAATGACCTTTATTACCACAAATGTGTTTTTTTCCAATGTGTAAGAGAGGGTACACCTGCTCCAAAACTGCAGGTGGGTACCTCTGCACCCAAATGCCAGGAAGTTTACCACCAAGATAAACAAGACATGGGTAAGCCAAGCTGCTCTGTGGTCTCGCATGATGACTTCAGTTCTAAAGATTTCCAGACTGTGATATATGTACCACTAATGTCACATGAGCAGTCTAAGTGGTATACAAATACTGTTTGAACAGACAGGTGTTGCTGCCTATGTACATGCATAGCATGATACAGAGCTGGAAATGTTGATACATTTGCTGTCACAAATTATGGAATCTTAGGGGGAAAAATGTTAGGAAATCCTTCTAGATATAGATTTGTAGGCACGTGGAGCGGGGGGAAGGAAAAAAAAGGAAAACTCCCCAGAGTTCTCAACAACTTGTGCATACTGGAGATATATAGTTGCCATTTTCCTTCCCTTCCCCATCACCAGGCATTTAAAAGAGAGAGTCTTTGGGTCATCTAAGGACATAATACTTTACCTCATATCTGTGATCTTGAAGATTTGGCTTTGAGGTTTATCAGTTAGGCTGAAAGGTACATCATAAGCCTATAAATTGTGTATAACCAACAAGAAAAAATAGTGATCTTTCCCTGTGTTGATCACTGTCTTTCTCTGTCCAAAGTAAATGTCTTTCCTCTTCCCCCAGTGATACGAGGGATGAGCTGGACTTGCAGCATCTTGCTGTTTTATTCTTTTTTTAGCCTGGGAAGGAGCTGGCCCTTTGCCATCATGTCAGCCTAAACTGCATGGACTTTTTAAGATGCCAACCTAGCTTGGTGGTGAGGTAATGTTTCTTTGCCACAGGCAGACTCCTGACACCTGTTTGTCAGAGGGATTCCCTCATAAACTGGGAATGAAAAGGTTTAATACAAAGCCAGGTGAAGAAGCTTGACAATGGTGGTGTTTGTCCTTAAGAATAGTATGGTGGAAAAAGCTACCATCTTTCTGTCAATTCTTTAATCCTTGTACATACAAAAAAGAGTGAGTAGGGACTAGTTAACAGAGCATGGTCAGATTGTATTCCTGCATTAGGCGGTATAAATGAAGGATGGTCTTCACTGTGTAAGCTACTGCCAGATAGTCTCCAAAGTGTTTGTTAACAGTGCTGCAACTTAGCTACTCATATTCAGATGCTGAGCAGGATAGGCTAGTCCAGCAAGAGTCTCTTTACAAGACAAGACTGAATTAAATATGTGCCGTGCAAACACCTCAGATTCTCTAGGCTGCATTGTAAACTCTGCTAGCCAGCAAAAAGGTGCTGCAAGCCTTGAATGGAGCCTCTGAAGTCCCTGGTAGTGTCAGTGAGCAAGAATAATTTACGAAGGTGGTGGTACAAGTGGTAGCAGTTTGCTACAGTTGTGGGGTTTTTTTTCTTCTGTTGGTACTTGGTGGAACCAGGGTGGCTCAAAGACTGCAGTGTTTGTAAGTGTCACTGATGCCCTGAGTGTCTAAAGCTTAATTCTTGCAAATCCTTTGCAGTGGAAACAAACCTTTACAATGGGAAACATTTATAGGGAGAGGTAAAATGTTTGTTGCTTTTATTTGGCTTAATGTGCTACACAGGGATTGAATGAAGTCATTCTAATCAGTTTATGCACTCAAAAGATTATCTGGTACTAAATATGTTTTGTTTGTGTGGGTGTACCTTCATTACCAAAATCACTACTGTCCCAGAACCATTACTGTGTGGCACTCATTCAAAGCACTCTGTGAAACAAATTAGCATTATCTTTTTATCTGCAGTAAGATATTACCTACTTCAAATAAATGAACAACACATTTGCTAGCATTTTGCATTCTTGTTGGCAGTTTCCATACACTGGCTAAGGTTTGGGCAGAGCATCAGACCAAACTATGCTCTTGCCAATTAGAGGCAGCTTTTTCAAGCCAGCAGTGTAGACTAGAACTCTACAGTATCTTTCCACATGTTCTCTGGATAAATAATTCCTCTTTCAAAGGTGGTCCAAATTGATATTTTTACTTCTATATGGCATGTTTCACTGAAGAATCTTAGTGCTCTTATATAAGTCTTGTTTCACTGTCTGCAGGGTAGGATAGAATATTCCTTAATTTATAGGAGTACAAATCAAGAAAAAGTTAAACTACTCATTTGTCTCACTGGATATATTTAATAAGTACTAAACTTAAGGAAAAGAGAAAGAATTGTGTTAAAAGCTTAACCCATGAATAAAACTTATTAAAACTGTTTGTTTAATGCAGTGATATTCTTCATTTCCATGTTTGACACACATCACTTTGACTCAGTTTTGTTTTTATTTCCTTTTAGGACGTGTAGGAACACCTCATTTTATGGCCCCAGAAGTGGTAAAAAGGGAACCTTATGGGAAGCCTGTAGATGTTTGGGGTTGTGGCGTGATCCTTTTTATCCTGCTAAGCGGTTGTTTGCCTTTTTATGGAACCAAGGAAAGATTATTTGAAGGCATTATTAAAGGAAAATACAAGGTAAATGACAGTATACCTGAATCTTGTTCCAGTATGATGAGCTGTGCTGGTAAAATTTCTGGAAGTTTATTTTTGTATTTAGCCTGATTTAAATTTGAAACTTACAGATATCTGTCTGTGTTACACAGGAAGAGAGGTGATTTTCTCTCTTCAGGCTGTCTTTTTACTACTGTGTTTTGTATCAATGTTAAGAATTAGAATACAGAAATATTTACTCAGATGAAATAATAAATGGGTGCAACAGCTAGCCCCTAACTGTACGTTGAGCTTGGTGGGATTACATGAGGTTTAGCTGTGAAATATAACATATTGTATGTTACCTTATGTTTATGGATCATTTAAATTTTTTAATTAAATAAAAGAGCTATCATAAAGGCTGGTTATCATATTTCCTTGATTTAAAAAAAAAAAAAATCTTACTGTGAAAATATAGTTATGCATTTTTCTTTTTAGTACAGTATGAGTAAAGTGCAGTTGATGGTTCAAAAGGAGCCACTTGCAACTGAAAGCAATCAGTGTGCGTGCAAGATAAACTTGTTTCACAACATAAGCATCCTAGGGCCATTATGGAAACAAATTTAGAGCTTCGACTTCGCTATTTTTGCGGTTTTGTCTAAGATCGGTTTTGCTCTACTTTGCAACCAATGTCATACATGAGCTGTGTATTAGCAAATTAAGAGTGGAAACTCCTAAAACTGTCTGATAGTGTGTAATATGATTTAGGAAGTATTTTATTATATGAACTTGGTGGTAGTATGCTAAAATGTAAGTAACAGCAGTCGTGCTGCATTTGATCAAGAGCACATTTTTTGTCTGCAAATCTTGCATTCCGAGAATCAGGATTTCTTCATGACACTAGTTTTGGGTTGCATAGACTGGTAGATGTTCCAGTTTTGTTTTATGGAAGATTTCTTTATAGACTTTCTTAAGCAGCTAAAACGTTCTGGAAGTGTAGAAGTTAACTTTTCTTTGTTTAAAAAAAAGTCATGGCCAGCACATTGTGTCTTCTCAGTTCCTTTTCTGTTCCTGTTTCCACAATAATATGTTTATTCTGTGAAAATATTATAAAACAGCCTTGCTGCAAATTTGCAGTTACCTTCATTTCATTAGAGCTGAAAAAGAAATGACAAATCACAGCTATAAATGTGCATTTCATAGCCAGATGACATTCCTGAGTGCTCCAATTTAAAGCAATTATTTTTGGTAAAGACTAATTTTATATAAAATGGACCTCTTTAAATGAAAAGAATATAACATTGAAAAGAGTCTGGTTATAATTTTAGATTTTCATTTAGTACCTTGTAAAATTGGCAGTGTACCATCTAAATAAAACTTAAGTTTTTCATCAATTAAAAAAAATACTAGAAATAGTTTAAGGATAGAATCCTTTACCACAGAAAGAATTTTCTTACATTACTGTGGTTTTATCAGTTGCCCATCATCTTGACTAGTTGAACACAAACCTGCATATGCACAAGATGAAAATACATTCGAAATCGTCCTTCACATTGTTGTCTCCTAAAGTTACAGTTCTGCTCTAAGAAGTGTTGCAATTGCTTGTCAGTATGCTTTCCTACCTGACCGGCTGAAGATGCTGAACTGTTGTAAAGTTGCAAGGAATTTACTGGGAAGAGCCATTGTCCATGATACCTGTGGGACAGCACCAGAGTAGTTCACAACAGGCATTAGCTTACTTACTCCCTTCTTACCCAGCATCACTGGCACGAAATTATGGGTTGATATAGATAGACTGTCATGCCATTCCTTATATTGATATCAGGAATAGCATTTATTTCTACATTTATCATGTGCATAGTTAACTGTCAGACAAAGCCTAATTATTTTTTCTTTTTCTAGCGAAGAGTCATTTTTATCTGAACAAAATGTAGCATAGGTAGAAAATTAAACAGTGATTATAACATAATACCAAGGATATGTCAACTTTTATGTGATACAGTGCTCACTGTTTTCGATTTTTTTATGCCATTTCAATAGCAACTAGTGTACAAATTTGTAAGTTATTAAAAAACTTAAAACTTCCTTTTACATTTATTATAACAGAATGTTTACAAGTACCAAACACTGTTAAATCTCTGCAATTACTTTACATAAAAAGTAGGTTCTTCTCTATATTCTTATTACTAATTTAATTTCTTTTTTTCTTGCTTGTAATCAGATGAATCCTAGGCAATGGAGCCATATTTCCGAAAGTGCCAAAGATCTGGTACGCCGCATGCTTATGCTGGATCCAGCAGAAAGGATAACAGTATATGAAGCACTGAATCATCCATGGTTAAAGGTAGTAAAAGCAGCTGTTTACGTATCAGTTTCCTCTTCAAGGGAGAGGAAGATTTATTTCATCTGTTTCTTTGAACTTTTCAAAGTAGCTGTGACATTGTACAAAATCTGTGATATGATATGCTTTAAATGCTTTCTAAGATTAGAGCCTGAGATTTTGATAACTGCCAGGCTTGAACTCTTGCTTAGCAGCAAGAGCCAGCTCACTTACGTATCTTCAGCAGCATCAGAGTACAGGGAGTAGGGCTGCACAGAATAAAGCTTGGTGAAGGTATGCATGTGTCTTTCTGTGGCTCTCATACTCTAGAGGAATAATTTCTGATCTTGTCTTTGCTGGGATCTGTCTAGACCTCTTTCCTATTACACATGTAACCATGCAGTTTATTGCAGTACATCATGCTACTTAACTGTGCTGCTTTCTTGCATTAGATTCCTGAAATACCCCACCAGAATGAAGGAAGTATGTAGTGATGTGTTGCTTAAAGGCCTCTAACTACATAAAATTATATGGCATCTGGTAATCAAATTATTTTTCAGTGGTGGCAGAATTTACAACACATTTTGAGCCAGTGGAAGAGTAGTTGTTGGACACCGAAGATTAACAACAGGAGCAGGAGAATATACACCTAGCTTCTCAGCAGTCCCATTAATAGGCTGTGCTAGACATTGGAGTTGGAGAATGATGGGTGTGTTGCAGATTTGAAAGTTGGCAAGTACTGGTTCAGAGCATTGTATCTTCTTTGGCAGAAGCTGACAAATTAACTTTTACTTTGTTATCTTCTATTTCTTTTCTATAGTGTGGACACAGGGTAGTGTGTCATAATATCAACTTAAAACAGGGCACTTAGTTGGAAAGGATGCTGTTCTAATGTCTGCTACTGGACTGTTTATATGTTCTACATTAGACAAATATAGACACACAAAAAAAGAACCTGGGAAGCACAGGCTTTTATGTTCTTCTTCTTCCTCCAAGTAAATAGTGTAATTACTAGTGAATGGAGTCATTCTTCCACTTCTCTGCTCTTTTTCTGGCTCTTACTCATGTATTCCAAGCTGCAGAATGGTCTAGCTTATAAAAGGAGGGCAGGAGTGTGCGCCTCTTGGGAATAACAGTGGTTAAGGCACTCCTGAATATTGGGAAACTGCAGGTTCAAACATTTCCACTCAAAAGGAGCCGCAGTTCTGTCTGTTCATCTGGGGCATACCTAGTGCATGAAATATTTCAAAGAGCATAGGAATGAACAACATGCTGGGAAATGCTGAATGATCATACTCCAGTGATTGCATCTGTGGTAAACATAGGTGATCTGGTTTAACTTGCATGTAATTTAACTTTTTTCTCACTTCGTGAGCTCGCCCACATTTAGATGCCAAAGCAAGGGGGTTGTTGAGGGTTATTTTGGCAGAAAACTTTGCCATTTTTGTTGTTTGAGCAACTAAGTTGATTAGGCTTTTTAAAAAGATAATTCTATAATGCAAATGTGCAAGTTCTGCCTATATAGCATGGATAACACTTTTGATGTCTGTGGTCTCTTTCTGATATTGCTGTTATTTGTTGAAAGACAAGCAAGGAGAGAGAAGATTTAGTTTGAGACAACTTGGTTTCCAAGTTTAGGCCAGCATTCTGTCAGTCAGTCCTCTCTTATTTTTGCCTATGATAAACTGCCTGCCCTGCTGACTCAGAATTTTCTTCTAAACCATTTATAGATAGCAGCCAAGTACAGCATGAGACAGGGACATCTTTAGTGCCGTAGAGAGACAGAATTACTTCTGCCAGCGATTTCGCTCTGATTCGGGAGATGCATGTGATAAACATGTACATTATAATTAATAAGTGTATGTAGCTTCTGTGATGATTTGGGGCAGGGGAAGAAGGTAGTCAGCTGCTGCAGGTTCTGTCCCCACTGTCCACTGTTCATTGGCGCATGTTTCATCTGCATGTACAATGGAGAATTCCTTCTGTAAGCTAGCACCTGGTGTCACCAGCCATCAAGGTGGCACTTCCTACTCTGTTGGACACGTACCCCATCTCCCAAGCTTACCTGAAGTATCAAGCACCCCTTAAAAGAGTACTTGAACACATTACTTCACTGGGATTTGTGAATCCCAAGAAGCAGAACTACTTTGTGCTTGCCAGCTTCAAAGTTTAATGCTAGCCACAGACTGACGAACAGTGCAACGGTAAAACAAAAAGCTAGGGTCTTACTACAAAGTGAGAAACAAAATTGCAAAAATAAAATATCACTGGCCCAAGTTAAGAATGCTTTCAACATATTTTAATCCCTCTCATTTTCTGGGAAGTTTTTCTTAAGTTGCAACAAATCCTCGTTCTCCTTAGGATACTTGTTAGCTGGCACATTTCTTGTCTAGTTTCTTAATGTCGAGAGAATATTAGGAGCTTGTATTTAATGTTTCTTTGTTTTGTTTTTTGCGGGGGTTTTTAAGGAGAGAGATCGCTATGCATACAAGATTCATCTTCCAGAAACAGTAGAACAATTGAGAAAATTCAATGCAAGACGAAAACTAAAGGTAAAATGAATGTAGTGTTAAAACAATATAATTACATAACTTGAATTTTGTGTGATACTTTACTCATTTTAAAAGTGCTAAAAGAATTCTATGCTCTGAAGTTGGCAATAAAATAAAGAGTTGAAATGGGCCTTCACAGTTGTTTATTGCAATGACGTCTCGTTAAGGGTGTTTGTCCTTTCTTTCTTAGTGCATAGTTTTCAAACTAATTTTCAGTGCAAATTGTCTGGTATGAACCCAGGTGTGTATGAGGTCTTCAAATTAATTCAGTAATTCTGTGTAATATGAATTATTGGAGAGGAGAGAATAGTAAAATGTCTTCTGTTATTGTGTTATAATAAAAGGAATGTAATACTGTTTTAGTGGTTTTTTCAAGAAGAGCAAAGACGTATTCTTCAGTTTATCCCCTTTATGTGGAACTATACACAAAAGTATTTATCAGAATCGTTGAAAAGAATGTAGACATTTTAGCCCAAAACAACATGGTTTCCCTTCAGTTCCTATCCTGAAAAGTTTAATGGAAACATTTTTAAATTCACTGAAAGGTTGAGAAAATTTTAACAGAAACGTGCAAAGTTACAATTCATGAGGGTTTTTTATAATTTGTCATAAAATACAGAATCAGGTATACACGTTGAGTTTCTGCTTTGCAAGTTTAATGTAGCTGCAAAAACAGCTGATGATTAGGATGCAACAGTTGCCGTAGTTCATGATAAACAGCACTTTCTCTTAGGTGGTGTCAGGTATGTCCAGGTAATCCTTTCATTAAAATGTTAGCAAGTACATTCTAGAATATGACCTGTTCTCCTGCTCTAGGTGCAGTTCCCAGACTTCTTCCTGGGGAGGCCACTATATTTAGTCTCGGGAGAGCTTTTGTACCTGTGCCATTTGTTTTCTACCATTTTATCCAAAGCACAGCTCTGTGGAATGTTTCATGAAATTATTTGTTGCCCATTTTGACTACAGCCACAGCTGTAAGGCATTAAAACCTGAGTGGTTAAACTGTAATTTATTTGAACAAGTAAATGTATGTTGAAGTAACTTCCCATGTAACACTTGTTCTGGGAGTCTGAGATTATTACATTTTCATATAGATACGTTATGGGTGTCAAATATCCTAGTGCTGTCAGTGTCAGATTCCGACAAATTCGCAAGTAACAACATATTGGTTTGCTTTAAAGAGTGAATTTTTGTACTTGCTAAGCTACCCACTCTAGGGAGGGAAAGAGAAGTGAGTTATTTTGTTTACATTGTATTATGGGAATTTACGCCTCACACTTACTATTTTAAAATGCTTACCCATATAGAATTGTTCTCATGAATCCCCTCACAAAGAATATATTTACTGTTTATTATAGTGGTGTATGACCAGCTCTTCTGTTGGATATGGTCACTGGTAATAGTGAAGCAGAGCTGAAGACTATAAAATTTGTTTAAGTCTTCACTGAGAAGGTCAACACACAAGAGACCTCGGGAAACTGAATGATCCAAGGTGTCTGGAAGTGTTTCATTATCCTTCTTTGTGTAACTTTGTGGGTGTTTTTATTCAGGGAGCAGTACTAGCAGCTGTGTCAAGCCACAAATTCAACTCCTTCTATGGTGACCCCCCTGAAGAGCTGCCAGACTTCTCTGAAGACCCCACCTCCTCAGGTATTTTAATAGAAAGCGTATTTACTGCAGTCAACCTGTCTTAATTCTGTACTGACTAGAGTACCAAGCATTTACTAATTTCTTATGATTTCATAAAGTTGCATATTAAGTTAATATTTAAATATGAAAGCGTAAATAATTTTCAGTCATAATGGTGTTAGTGACTGGAGAAAATGAAGAGGAAATCTCTGCACAGTTGTAAGTTTCTACAGAAATTCTGATATTTTTTTAATTTGTTGTATGTACATTTAATTACAAATAGTGCTGTAACCTCATATTTCTCTTTATATTACTTCAGTGTAAAAGCTTATTGAAATTTTGTCATGAATTCTTAGGCAGGTGCAAGGTTCTCATACCTTACTAATAGTTACTGATAAAAAGAAACCATCGTGTACCAGAGTTTCTTGACCACCTGTTTTAGAGAACAGTATGATTAAGATGTTTCCTTTTTAAAGCAAGGTGTACAGTATTTCTGATACTATAATGCAGACCCCCAAATCTTCAGAGCAGGACAGTACACTTCAGGGACCTCCCAATGTACTTCAGAGGGGAAGACGATACCTTTGCTGTGCCGTGAGCACATAGCTAGGCCTTGGGCAGGACAGTGATCTTACTCCAAGCAGTCCTTTTGTCCTCAGCCCATATTCGGGAATTTAAATTACCTGGCAGTCCCTATACAAACACAGCCCTGTCATAGTTATGTATCTGAATTTTGACATAGCATTACTCAGAACATTTGCAGTGCAAAAGTCTGTGTTTGTCTATCTGATCTAAAATTATGGTTTAGGAGCAAGTTAAATGAACTTTTAAGAAAAATCTAAGGCCGGTAGGACCCTCTCTTTTGTTTTTCTGAACAACTAAATAGTACTGGCAGAATATTTTAGCTATACACTGACTTTACTAGAACACTTTTCAAGAACTTCATTACATGTGCTGAACTGCTGTGTGATAATTCTCTTTCCCAATATTTTTGTAGGTGAGAAAATAACTGAATGAATATGTTAAGTGTTCCTTTTCTGCTTTTTCATATGAACAAGAAATTTTTATAATTTCAATGCCATTAATATAGGAATTGGGGGCAGCTTTTTTTGTTGAATTCTTAAATTTAACTTCTTGGAATTCAAGTCTGAGTACTTAAAAGATTGCTTTGTCCTTAGAGATACACACTGTTCATAATTTGCATAGAAGTGAATGGGAATCTCAGATCATTTATTGCAAATGGGTAATCACAGCATCATGGCTAAACTTCAGGTAGCCAGCTGATGTACGTGCAAGCATATATGCTCTTAAAGAAAGAGTAAGTTGGGTTTACTTCACCCAGAATTACTTGCAGTGCTTCAATGTTTGTTTCCAGCTACTTCCCCCATTTGAAAAAATGAATAGGCCACCAACGTGATTGGCAGTGGCAACTTTGCTAATCTAAAAACTGCAGTTCCTCTTTCCAGTTTCAGTCTCACATCAACAGGACATGTGTCTTCCTGATAGAGTGATGTAGTTGCAGATCTCAGTGTACAGCAAAGGTACAAGTTCTGTTTTTTTTTCCATTTGCAGAATAGGTGAATCCAGTACACATGTAAACGCTACAGAATATCTGTGCTGGGTCCATTGTTATCTTGTGTTCATCTCTGAAATAACTGAAACAACACCCTGGATTTCTCAGGAAAGCATAATTCTCTAAAATGACATTGTTGATCTCACTGATGGGAGATCACAGTGATCAGGAAACCATACTGAGTGGGTAGTTTTCATGATGTTTCCCTGACCAACTACATTAGCTGATAAAATATTTAATATCACAGGATAAACACTGAGGCTGGCAGGAAAAGATGCTGCAACTTTTTGCTTCTGAAATTGCTAGATACGTTGTTTCCTCTTCAGAAGTACACTAATAAAATTTTCAGATATTACTAGCTTGTAAGGACAGGCTCTTGTGATGATTCTAAACCGAACTAGTTTATAGAAATTAGACATAAAACTCTTGAATTGCAGTAGAAACTTGACTATCTTAAGGTTATTTAAGTTTCCTTCCTAACATCTCATAATGTTATTCCAGATCATAAACCCTAATGAAGAGCATTTAATATTTTAAATGTTGCTGCCTATTTAATCCTCCCATAAAATTTCATGAAGCTTATCATTGAAAGTAAATGATTTGTCAGAAATGGGCAAATGTGGAACTCCTACTGAGATAAAGATGCAGAAATATAAATGCTGATTAGGTTATGCAAATTGTATATCCTGTCCTCCTTCAAGTCTTTCTAAACACAGAAGCTGAAATTTTCAGTTTTATCTTTTTTCCAGATTAATCTAGAATTGCTCTTCCTCAGAGTTCAGTGAACCTGGGATTGCTGGAACCTTTGAGCATCTCCCTATACTACCAGAGTAATAGCCTGGGATATGAAGGCACTATAGGTAGCAAGTCAGATGACTTTCTTAGATGCGGAATCACAAAGGATATTCTTGTTAGAGAGCTTTTCAGTTAAGGTCAGCAAACTCTATAACTAAGTTAGATAGGAATGAACACATACCAATTTCGTTTGAAGTCAACCAGGTATTTTTCTGTACATATCTTCCCTTCAATCATACAGAGTGTGTTCATAATTGTTGGTTCCCACAGCTTGTTCTGGGTGATCTATTTCCTCCTTTGTCAAGCAACTGTCCTCTGCAGGACTTAACCCCGCTATCATTCTGTTGGTAACATGGCAGAAGTCGGTCTTGGAATTTTGAGAGAGTATGACAAAGGCTTTTAAAATGTTTTGAAAAATTAGGTAAATATTTTTAAACTAAAATATTACTTTACTGCAGATAGGCTGTGTTCAATAACTTCTGTAGTAAAGCTACAGAACAGCTCAAATGACAAGCATCTTGCAAATGTTTTTTGCTAGAATATAAAACATTTGACTTTCAGGTTGCCTGTCTTCAAGAAATGGTAAAATGTCCATTTCCCAAGGCAGTGAATGTTTTGGATGTTTTTAATATGCTGAAACAAACATAAATCAGAAGTTAGCAATTAGCAGCCCTAAAGGCTAAATCTGGCACATGAGAAAAATTGGCCCACTAGAGGGTATTTGAAGTGGACCATGAAATTAATTAGGTGCCAGAGTAGTTCACAATCAGTTTGCTCTCTGCTGCCCTTCCCCATCCAACTCCCTCCCATCTCCCCTGCCCTCCCTGGCCCTCCTATCACCTGATTGCACATTAGATCAAGACAGGATTTTCTCTTGCTTGTGTCATATGTTGACCATTTGTCCCCTAACAGAGAGCACAGAGGTGTAATTTTCAAGTGTTTTGATAATAATGCCTCTGGGTGGAGAATGAACATCACCAGTGTAAAGCTTTACATTTTTCCTCCTTTTGTTCTTCAGCTCCCCCATTCTGCAGTAGCCCAAGAAAAGGCTGTGGAATTGACATTTTGACTTGGGAAGCTGAATTCAGGAAGACTGTTTAGTTTATTTTGGAGTTTTAAGTAGATTCAGGGCGTTGAAGTTTTTAGGCCAACAGTTAGAAAAGCCCATAAATTGAAGAGGCTTTTTGTAACTTTGTATTTACAAAACCTTTTTGTAGCCACATTTTCAGAATTACTGAGTCAGTGTTGGAGTTAGGCCAGTGGATATTCCATAGTCTCAGTGAAACTAATTTTTAGAAATCAAAAAAAAATTCGGAAAAACTGGTTTTTCGATTAAAGCAAACCTTACCTTTTGGTTAAAGGACTTTCCTCTATAATGCCTGCTTGAATTGCTCGGTTTACAGTGTTCATATTCTGAAAAGTGACTAACAGGCTTCAGAGTAGCTTTCTGCTGCAAACAGTTCTAGATCCCTGTGAGGTATTTTATAATGTTGTGCTTCGGTTTAACCACAGAGAAAGTACAGCATCATATTTTATAATAGCCTGACTGGCCAAATGTACTCATTTAGCCTAGGCTAACAAATAGCACTGTTGCAGTACTTCCTGAACATTTACGTGCTTTCTGAGCTCTGTGGTAACAGTGTAAGGTGGTGAATGCAGGATTGCTTTTGCATTGCACAGCAAGCAGGCATGTTAAGTCTACAACAGTGTTTCTAGCTTGTTTTCTCAAATTGCAAGGCACAAATTTCATATGGCATTTTTACAAATCCATTTTGATATTTTGAAATTTTCATTATTTTTTATCTTGTTAGGCTCTATATTGTCAAATGAGAAATTCTTAACAGTATGAGATCCTGATTTTCAAATTTGAAAGTAATAAGAATGAGGAAAAAAGCTAAATATCATAGTCTTTCATAGTGAGATCAACCAGCAAATGCTAAGCCCATATCTTAATAACAATCAGTCTCATCGACATGAGGAAGAAAAAGAAATACTGTTGTTATACAAAAATTACTGATTTTGTAAATATTTGCAAAGGGTCTTGTGTAACATTTTAAAGTATGAGTGCTTGGAAGAAAATTACATTCACCTTATAATTTACTCTTAGTAATTCCTTATCTAGTATTGCAGGTATAACTGACTACCAGTTTTGAGATCATGAGTTTGAGTGTTTCCATACTCCATTATTATCTTTATGATTTTTTCAGTTATTTAATCTTTGTTCTGGTATGTTTAAATACAAAAACTTCTAAGTATAGAAAGTCACTGTTAATTAAAATCAATAATAAAGTGGTTGTATTTCTAAATTGTTCTCATAGTGGTTCTCACTGAAACTTATGTAAAAAAATTTATTTCAATATAATATTCCTAAATTCTAGTTAGTAGCTATATTAATGAATATGATATTACACTTTGTTTCAATATGTTTAAATAGTTTGTCATTTCACCTCTTATGATAGTCTTACTTGAAATCAATTTTTGTCCATGAGTTTTTTAAAATAGTTTAACCAATGTTGAAGAAAGTCTGGTATAATAGATACCTAACACTGCATACATGCGCTGCCTTCCTTCCCAACGCCAAGTGTTTGTTTTCCTCCCATCCCAGTCCGCTAGTCCCATTTGCTTCACACATAGAAACCATATTAAAAGAACGGCGGGGGGTTCCTTGTCACTTTGTTCATACTATTTTGTGGCTAAACTAGTGTGCTAGGTTGCAGCTTGATAAATCGCTTGTTCTGAAATCTTCATACTGTTTGTTGTTTGTCCAAATGCTGCCTTCCTACTAGGACTTCTAGCAGCAGAAAGTAGGTATCCCTTTGTTTTCCTTTAAGGCCTATCATTCAGCTATGGTGTATGTCTTTGCATGTTTAAAAATCAGCTTTCTCCTCTTTGCTATTTTCAGTTTTAATACTGCCTGCTCAAGAAAAATAGTCTGTATGTTTTTTTACTAAATCTGTATGTAACTTTGAAAGTATAATTAACCGGAAGTAATATGATTTCCAGAGAATTCTGAAGATTCAAGTTTAGAGGCAGTATTAAAATTACCTGTTTTTTTTCTTTTAAATATTTGCAACACAACTGAAATAAAAGTTAATTTTCTTTAAATGAATGAAGGATAAAATGGTTTGGGTTTGCGTTTTAGTTCCAAAATCAATGTTTTCGTGGACTACTGCGCTTTTTTTTTCCTAACACTAAACATATACTGTAACATTAGTCATATATTATTTTCTTGCATGAACTTTCTTGATCATTCTGTGTTAATGTGATACATGATATATGCATATGCATTTTGTATATGCATACACCTGATTTAAATAGCGATCTGGTATGTGTCTTCTTAATGAAGGACTATTATTGGCATGTAGGGAGGAGGTTCTGCTGCAATTTAGCTGCATGCTTCGTGAAAGATTGAAAGTGCAAGCACTTCTAAAACCTGCAGACTCTGCTAGACAGGAGAAGGTGTGAAATTCTAGGCCCTTTGATACAAACTGCAACCATTTCAAAACCAACAAATTCAGCATCTCAAAATACAAGCAATAAAAAGTGTTTTCTTTCCTGAAGCATTTTAAGATTTGCAAGCTAACAGTTTTTCTTCCATCCTAGGTCAGGGCAGCAAGACGTATCTCCATGTCTCTGTTTCTGATCAAAGTTATGCATTTTTTTGTTGTTGTTTGCTTCATTCTTTTGATCTTATAGGTTGTGGGGGATGTTGTTCCTTGTCGTCCTCTTTCTCTGTTTCACAATACAAAAGTGAGAACTCAGTGGATTTTTATATAAAAGTTATGAAACAGTAGTATTTTTATATAGTTGTAGAGAAAAAAGAAACTTCATACAGAGCTTCTGCCAGTGATTTTTGGTTTTTGTTTGTGCATAGAGAGTTTCTTCAGTGAACTTACTGATTGATAGAGTGTGCTCCCTCGTACTTGTCAGAAGAGTTTCCATATATTTTTGCAATGAGGAAGAAAGTGTCTGAGGACGTAATAGTCAAGGACATTCCTTTGTTAAAATACTTATTTTTTCGGTTGCATGTGAGTGTGCTACCTGTAAGTTGCTGGTCTGGTCTGAAAAACAACACCTTCTCACTACATATTTCTTTACCACCACGCTAGACTGCTTTCTGTCATATTTGTAGCTAGTTTTACAGTGGGAGATAACTGGGAAGAGGAATTGGCAAACTTTGTGTAAAGGCCCCGAGTACGGAGATAGGAGAAAGCTGGAGGCATGCATGCACACAGCGCCCCTGTGCGTGCGGAATAAAACGAAGACTATCTTCAAAGTCAAGCATCAGTTTTCTCCCTGTCCCCTTCCCCCCCACCTTCCCCCTCACCCCTCCTTTTTTGTCCCCCTCTTTTTTTGTATTTCCATATGTAGTACTCTCCTCTGCGTGCCTGCTTCTGTTTAGGAACACTTTTATCTCTTGTGTTCTCATTGGGGTTTTGCCCCCATTTTCTTTTTTCTTTGTTCAGTCTTTTCCTCTTTTTCCCAGTTTTTCTCTTCTGCACCTATTTCCTTTGGTTTTCTGCTCTGATTTTTACATGCCTGCCTTTCCCTTCTTGTATTCCATAGGTATTCTTACCTTCTTTAATTTGGTTGTAAATCCCAGTACCCTTCCATCACACAAACTGCCTTCTTTCTGCAGTTTCACTGTAGTCTGCATAAATCTCCACCTTTCTAGTTCTTTCCCTAGACTTTTCCTAATTGTTATATATACATAAGAAAAAATATATATAGTGTGTATGTATATATTTTTACTGTCTTAATTGCTTCCCAGTAGCATCAGCAGAACTGTGTGTGTGTAGGCACACTTATTTGTAAATTTAGAGTGTGTCTAAACTTGGCTGTTTGGTTTTCTGTCTAAAAAGGGAGAAGTCATTAAACACTATATAGCTGGAGTTTGAGGAGGATAGAGTCCTTACTTACCTTTCATTTTAATTACACTGTTGTGTGTATATCTGAAATGTGTCTCCCACCATATTTTAAACTATTATAGGCATGTATATACACATGCTTTGGCTGTCGTCTGTCCTTACAGAGATCGTTGCTCTGGAATATAGTGGACAGCAAAGAGCAACAAGTTACTGTGTGAGGTTAGAGGCGTCACAACTCCAGTGATTCATGCAGATGTGGTCTGAAGTGATAAAGAGCATCTGGTACTCAGTTGGCTTTCTCTTAATCTAGGTAGTTAAATCAGCACAAGTAATGGAAAGGTCCCATCTCTGTAAAAGGTTAGAATCATGGAATGGTTTGGGTTGGAAGTGACCTTAAAGATCATCAGGTTCCACCCCCCTGCCATGGGCAGGGACACCTTCCACTAGACCACGTTGCTCAAAGCCCCATCCAGCCTGGCCTTGAGCACTGCCAGGGATGGGGCATCCACAGCTGCTCTGGGCAACCTGTGCCGGTGCCTCACCACCCTCAGAGAGAAGAATCTCTTCCTTGTATCTAATGTAAATCTACCCTCTTTCAATTTAAAGCCATCACCTCAATATTCTTTTCCCACCTTTAATGGAAGCAGCATATGTTTAGTATGTTTTTTTACAGGACCAACAGGAAATAGAGGTGTTCTTTCTTATACTTTTTTAACTCCTGTCCACTGCTACTAAGGCAAACCTGGCCTAGTATATAACGTGGACACAGTATTTTATAATTATGCTGATATTGGGCCTAGATTGTCATGTTTCAGTAAAGTGAACAGTTTTAAACATGTATGTGATTGTGATTTGAAAACCTCAGCTGACAGACACCCCATCATTTCCACAGCATTTTGAAGTAGTGCTTAATGTGTTAAACATTTATGCCTTGTGGTTTTGGGGTATCACAATTGGATGCCAGCAAAGCAAAACTACCATTTAAAGGTATAAGTGTTGCTGGAGTCTTAAACCAGAAGCAAAGAATCTTTGTTTTATTTGTCATACATGAAAAATAAAAATAAAATCCATGAAACTTGAATCTCACATTATAGAGTTGGTAGAAATTATCTCATTGTCACTTCACCAGATGTGCTCTGTCAGAATCTTACAATATTTATAAGACCTTTTTTTCTGAAAATAACTGCACTTTGTAGTAATGCCCATGCTTGTTTTTTTGAGGTTGTATCCAGTGACTTCATTTAGTGATTCTAGTGTTTGATCTCTCTAAAATCTAACAATTTCTGATGGGTTTTTCTGCTGTCCTTGCTGTACGTGCTAGCCTCAGACCTCTTCACAAACAAAGTGAAATGTAAATCCTACCTTCTGAAATGCCTCTGCTTTGATAGTCAGGGTTGTTTTTTAATTTCATTTCCAGTGGCTGCACACAAGAAGGCAGCCAAGAGATGAAGCTGGGAGAAATCAGCTTGTGTTGAGTGTGGATTGACTGGCATAACAACTGAACTGTGATATACAGAGAATTGCAAATAGCAGCTAAGCTTTGGTTAGTTATTTTTAAAAACACTGTAAAATCTTCAAGGCATAGTTACTTACCTATTTATTCAACATAAAGAATAGTTGAAAAGCTAATCCAGATTAAGGTAGTTCATAAGAATGAACAGGATTAAAATGAGTGGTTGGTGTCAGGAACTTAATTTTGTACGGTTCTACAAATCTAAGGGGTTTAGATTTTGTCTGTGTCTCTTTATTAATAATATGCTATTATTACAATAGTTGTTATAAGGTCTTCTGCAGAGTCGTTTCCTGGAATACTAATTGCAGGAGACTTGTAAAAAGGCCACAGTTTTATACTTCTGTATTTAAACAAGGTCAGGCTTCCTCTAACAACTTTTCATTGCTCAGAAGAGGGTTTATGACTGACCAACATTTAAATAGGCATTTGTAATCTTCAATATTAAAACAATAAAACAAAGAATTCTCTTACCCTCTCTCAAAATGTGTTTGTAGTCAGAATGTAGCTTTTGTGTTTTGTAGCAAGATCTTTTTTACCTAAATGCTCTTTTAGTCATACACTGTCGCAGGTTACTGCTGCATGAAAAGAAGCTTGTAATTCTCTGTACTACCTGCTGCGTGAGAGAGAAAGTCAGTTGAACCTGCCTGGTTTGCTGAGCGTTGGAAAAGCAAACTTTTGGGGTGTTTTGTGGTGGAGACATAGTACTGTTGGAGAATATGTAGGCCATTCTTGGAATAGTACTTTAAAGATTTTTCTTTTATTATCTTTTATTGTTTTCTCTCCTCTTCTGGGGAGAAGCAACTCCTGCCTACCTCTAAAGTTCAGTTTCTCTAGCCAAAGCACCTGTTGCAGATTACAATAGCTAGATGCCGGAATGTGGTAACAGCGCTCTATTTTACCAAAGCTCTGTCTACTTGCAGCTTGATAAACCAGTGTCCATACCAACTTCAGGTGGTATTGAGGGCACTGTATAGGAACCTCAAAGACTCTAGAGTTTGCTGTAAGAGAAAACTATTTCTGAATGGCCATCACCATAAATGAGGTAACAGAACCTTCAGGAAATGCCTGTGATAACTTTGACTACACTCTGGGTGAAGAAATAATCCCAAGTTACTGCCTTATAAGGCAGATATGTCTAACTGACAAATGATACATCTGCCTCAGTAGGCAGAAAGCTACTCAGTTCATCTCCATCTTCTTAGAAGCAATTTGGTGTCATCCTTAAGAAGTCATTCCACTAACTAGAAAAATATTTCATATACTGACTGCAGAAGACTGTTATAAGCATTCTGACATTCTTTCTCCTCCCCCCAGCCCATATAGTGAGAGCACATGGTTTTCAACTTTTCAGAGTTGTCAGCCTGAGGGAATTGTGAATAGTTGCAGCCATGCTTTCTCAGATGGTTTTATGGGAATACAAGAAAGACAAGGTTGTGTGAATGGCCCAGAATATCACTGCTCATTTGCACACTGAGAACATAATGTGCAATTACAGTAGGATCCACAGTTACCACAGTCTTCTCACAGAACCATGTTTCGTGCAGATTTTGTTACTGTTACTGTGGAGAAGAGTCTTCTACTTCCATCACTGGAATTACAACCTTTTCGGTGCAATCATATGTGTGTATATTTTTATAGTAACTTAAGGTGCAGGCTGAGACTCATCTCACCTAAGTGGTTGGGGCTGCTTGAAAGTTCTGTGGCAGTAAGCAGCATTTTCCAGCAAAATTTACTTTAGGGAATCTTAAAAAACAAACAAAGCAAGCCAGTCAAGTTAGTCAACTTCCTTTTTTTCCTGGCTTCCTAGTATTTATGCATCATTCTAATTTTTTCATTTACAGATTCTGTCTGTAACTGCTACAGATCATGAGAAATCTGAGCTTTTAGATTGTATGACTATAATAACTCGCTTAAGCCCTTCCTTTGTCATCTATGCTGAGGCTAAAATGGGTGTATTTGCAATGATGAAAAGAGATTAAATCCTGTTCCTAGAGAATACAAGCTTTAATTCTAAATATTGTGTGCTTTTATACTTTCCCCAAAGGTTAGAAATTTAGCTTAAATATGATAGAATATGAATCTTTTGAGGGTCAGGTGTGCTGTAAAGATGAGTTAATTTTATTTTACGTAGTACTTTTATCTGAATTTAAAACTCTTCTGAAAGGTACTTGTGAGCTTTTAACCAAATGTCTGTAACAGAGTGAGTTTGTGTTCACAAAAATGCCTGTAGAATTATTCTAGCACTTTTTTATGCAATAACATGCTGTCAGTATATAAATTTTCTCATGAAGGTGCATGTTAATTGTAAAAGCGTGAAAGACATGGCAGTTGGTACAGCATAGGATTGCAGGTAAAAAAAAACGTAAAGTAGAACTGTGATTTTGAGGGATTAGCAAAGTCACTGTCAGAACTTCTCATCAAATTTGTTAGGGATATTCTTGGAAACTGTCTTTTACAGCCATCTATTCAATGCAACCAATGGACAGGAGAAAAAAGACCTAATGAACAAAGATTAATGTTTTGGAATTCCCAGATATTCAAAGGGTTGTTGAGATGCAAATACTAAAAAATAGTAACTTTTATTTCTATTTGAAAGACCTCGAAGTGTTCCACAAAATAAAATTCCCAAAGTATATATATACTGTGAAATAAATAATGTGATGGTCCAGAGTATTCAGTGTTTCACAATAATACAGCACTGCAGACAACTTTGAACATACTTCTTATTGTTTCTGGTTTTGGCTCAAGTCCTAGTAGTTATGGGCAACACTGAGCAGTATTAGAAACTCAAGATATGCAAGCCTGTGAAGTGAATCTTCCCTTGAGTTTTCCTTAAACACTCCAAATACACAGAAAGGACTTTGAACCCAGAAAGCAAAGTTTTGCTGGAAAAGAAAATAATTAATTTAAACTCTTGAGCATGACAAGAATAGAAACAGAAGAGAATTCTAACAAATTCCCTTCTGCCAGCTGCATCCTGGGAAGTCAAGTACTTGCCTTCAGGCTTAAAGATCTCCAATTCATCAACTTTCAACTGACATACTGAAAATGTTAAAAGAAACTCAGCGCAGTCCCTTTTGGGTCCCTAGGTAACGTTTTTCTTCCTTGCCTTTGAGGCTTAGCTATGATCTCTCCATGCTCTTACCAGCAGATTTGCAGTCCCTGTATTTTCTCAGTTTTCCTGCTGTGTCTCCCAGTGTGGAAGCTGTGGCTCTGGCAGAGGAATGTGGACAGTTCCTTTCAGCTGATCATGCTTATTCATTATCAAAGACGGAGCCGTTTTTTCTCTTCTTCAGTGCACCTGACCCCATGCACAGCAACTACAGTAATGCAAAGCATTAGTTTTATTTCCTGACCAGCCACCACTTTTTAAAAGGAACTTAGATTAATGCATCAGTTGGAAATAAGTAGTCAGACACGTTTGATAGAAGAGGACTAAGAAGTCTTAATGCTCCTAAGCCATGAGTTGTGAATGAGGGGAATACTGTGGTTCTTAACCCTGATGTATAAGGAACTGTGAGGAGAATCCTAGGTTGAGATTTGTCCTAAATGTGATGCAAGAGTTTCTAGGCTTGTAGCTTGTCCTAAGCTGTGAGGTCATAAGTCTTGTAGTTTTTGTGTATTTTGTTCATTCCAATTTTTCAAGGTTTTCAGATAAATACATGAATTTAACCCTGTGTCCTTGTGTGGTTAAGAGAGTGTTGGGTTTTTTTGTTTTTACTACATTCTGAAAGTGCAGTGGATTACAAAAGGGTTTGTTAAGGAAGGCTTGTAAGAATTGTTCATACAGTGGAAGATGGAATTTCAAGAAATACAGCATTTTTTAGATATTATCTATCTTAACAAAAGGACACTGGCAAATGAATAAGTAAACAGAATACACATATTAAGGAGAAATCAGTGAAATAGAAAATGTGTAGAATTCTGTGTCCAGAATTAAGAATTTATTTATGAAAAGGCATTCAGCAGTCACTGTCAGACACCAGCATTTTTGCAGACTGACACTGGATATGGTGCCATATTTCTGCATTTCCAGATACTTATGCCACTGCGGAAAAACTGAAGACATAGGCAGCCACTACTGATGCCTGATTTTTAAAACAAGTTGTTCCACAAGAAACCAATATGGGCTGGTTTAGTATGGATTTATGTTGTGTTTCTGTACCCTTCCCTGCTGTGAGTTCAACTGTTCTCATGGACTTCCACCTTCCGTAATGCCTCCTGTTTCTCCTTATCATCCCCATAACCCTCGCTTCACTTTTCACCCTTACACCATATAAAAGTCATCCCCCTCTGGTCAAAAGGCAGCAAATGCTATAACTGGGTCTGAGATAACCAGGCAAGCAGAACAAACAGAACAAAAACCAGAGCTGTGTTATAGCTTTTTTTTGATCCTCCAGAGGACGCAGCAGTCAGGTTTTTCTCTCTCTTCCCTCCTCTATTCAGATGCTGATTCAAAAAGAATTTATGGGAGCATTGGTTCTTTCAAATTTTTACTCATTTGGAGTATGTATTTGAAATTGGCCAGCAGTTCAAAAAGTGAAAAAAAAGAAGGTTGGGGTGAGAATGGTGAGGACAGGCAGATAATCCAAGTAATTTCATAAGACATTGTTGGAAACCAGGCTAAAATAGAACAAAGCTAAGCTTAATAAAAACAGGTTTTAACCTGTCTTCAGTTAAACCATTTCTTACATATAATTACACTATATATGATCACTGTTGATATGCGTAAAGTTTATTCAGTGAGTTTTCCTGTAAAAACTCCAGCTTTTTGAAGTTCCTGTTCCAGTTGTACCAGATGAAGTGAAAGTTTCCTTTTCCAAAGTTCAGTTTACCGTGAGTCTTTACTTTATTGATTTTTATTCTTGTTTTTTTTTTCCTGTTTATTGCCCCATAGGAGCAGTCTCACAGGTGCTGGACAGCCTGGAAGAAATTCATGCACTTACAGACTGCAGCGAAAAAGACTTAGATTTTCTTCACAGTGTTTTCCAGGATCAGCATCTTCACACACTACTAGATGTAAGTTTTCTGTAATAAACAATTTGAAAGCGTTTCTGTATGTGTTGTTCATTGGATAATATTTTGCTTTATCCTGAATATATTCTCTTTTTTTGTTTCATCTCAAAATGATTTTATTTAGGTGTGGAATGTAACAATCAGCTAGCACTTTACACAAAAATACAGTTTAGGACATACAGAATATTTTAGAATATGTAAGTGATTAATGGATTGGTTTGAATTACTAACTTTGCTATAAAAGAATTTATCAGAATAGGCTTTTTTCTTTTGATAAGGGCTGAATTTTATATTTTATTTTAAATGTGAATTTTAACTTTTGAACTGTACAGATTCATTCCTTTTTTATTATTTTTAAGTAATGTAATAATCTTAGACCAGTTCTATGGGTATTCTTACAAGTATGACATATTTTTGTGTGAAATACCTAGATATGCTTATTTCTGTCCTATGCTTGAACACAGTATGTAATAGGCTCAGTCATTTAAATCTGTATTATTCTGTGGTTCATGAGAGCTATTACTCCATAAGCCAGCAATGGGGATTCCACAAGAAAGTATGCAAAAATTACAAAGCTAGAAGATAAAGGTTAGTGCCTCCTGGTAGGCATAATAAGGATCTGATTCCTGTTTCTTCACTGTCTATCTCTAAGCGTAGTTCACTGTCTGACACGTACAGATCAAGTGTGATATCAGATGGTTCATAGATTTATTATTTTTTTTGTCTTCCAGAAGACTGAAGTGCTCTATTTTGCAAAAATAATTTTGAAAAACAAGTAGTCTGGTGTTTGAGAAAAAAATGCTTGCATGCTACTTATCTTTCTGTGCCTTGAGAACTTCCTGTTTTCAGAGTTTCTTGTTATCGCATGCAAAAATCCTGTTTATATTTCCCAGTAGTTTTTTAACCAAGGAGGCCTAACAGGCAAATACATTGTGCTTTCTCCAAAATTGTGTGTTTGGGAAAACATACAGTTAGTTTTGAGGTAGAAGTATTTGCTGAACTTCAGCTCTCTGCAAAAACAGGGATGTTCAACATCACTGCAGTCTTACACTCCAACCCTTGCATTGAGTGCCATGACCCTCATTGAAGGTCAAATTCAGAAATATATCATGCTGTCATTGGTTTCTCTGTCTACACAGCATTGGGATCTAAAATAAAAGTCAAAAAGAAGCAGAAAAAACTCTACCTGATTTTTGTCTGGAATATATGGATACTTCATGTTGAAGATAGAGGACTTGCTTTCAGCCAAAACAGACTTTTTCTAAAGCAATCTACACGTTCCACTGAGAAGAAACTCAGAATGGAACCAAATCCACAGAGGCATAGGCTATGTGCACATTAGCAAGTACTACAACATAACAATAGCAGGTTTGTAGAGTAAAGCAGGTGACTGAGGACCCAGTGTTGACAGTTCTGTGTATTTTGAGGGCTTTTTACTTTATACTACCTATACTGCAGTCCAGTGGACTGAAAAATCAGTGGTAGGTGAATAGCATCTTCTGGTTTAGTGACATCTGAGAGTAAATATGCTCTGGTAACACTGTGCAATGAAAACTAAAGAAAGGTAGGTGGGCATAATCAGAAGATTAATTTCAAAAATGCACTCCTGAGTCAAACCAAAATGCTCAGGTGACCATATAGATAATGATGATGATGATTTTATTACTATGTCTTAAATTTAACAGCTTGGATACCTCAGTGACTATCACAAATCTAAAAAGATGTCTATGCTTTTTAGCCAGTGAAAGACATGCAGGAGTAGGAGTCATTTCTGCTATCTGATCTGCAGGTAGATGATTATGGTTGTAGAAACTTTAGAGTTTCTGGAAAATTGTTGAATACCTTAGTTCCTATATGCAGCTTTGCAGGGTTATGATCTGAATGTAAATGGTGCCATAGTTCCTTTGATGTCCAAACTCTTTAAAATGAGTAGATGATTTGTACACTTACAATTTATTTAGTGATTAGTGGGCCACCTGGATTCTGTGCATCCTTCAACTTTAAACACTTCGAGTGAGTACATATGTCCTTCCAGAAGAGGACCCAGCTGCAGGGTTCTGAACTGGCCTGTGTGGGAACATAAGCCATCTGGCAAAGCTGCTCCACAATGTAGCTGCCTGTATGACTTGAGGAACCAGAGATAGTTAGCTGTTAAGTGATGAGGGCATTGCTCTGGCGCAAGACTGCAGTTCTAATCTTTGTTCTTGATAATTGTTTATGCATTTTACATTAAACAGTCATGTTCCAGATGCTTAAATTGCTCTGTCTTTTTGTGTTGCATACTGCAGTATAGAAAGTTAATCAGATAATGTGAGCAAGAAATAAAAACCTGTACAGGAAGAGAATAACATGAGTGTAATAATAAAGAGCCGAAACACTTGTGTCATTCATGCAGAAAGATTTTAGATATTTATTAACCATTATTATGCTGTGAAATAACTTCTTAGGCTTTGGTAAACCAGATGGCCTTAGTGTAAGTATTTTGCTGTATGACAGTCTACCAGACATTAACTCATGCTTCTGCAATGCTTCTACTTCTTTCTGTTCTTTACAGTACCTGTCTGGTTCATAGTACTTCACTAATGATCTATTATTTCTGTAATGGTCTTTTGTAGCCTTTTAAACAAGAGAAAAATGCAATGAATTCATACCATTTTGCCATTCTTTTATTTTAAAGTCATGGTCTTAGTCTTAGACAGAAGGGATACTTCTAAATGCGCACTATAATAACATATTTGTGAGAACAAAACACTATCAAAAAGCATTTTTGTTTTATTATGCTATGTGGAAGGGTGATGATAGATTCTTCCCAAAGATACTTTGGTTAGAATAATACAAAATAAAATTCTAAAAGATTGCAGTGCCATGAAATACATATTTGAAAGACCGAAACAAGTTACAGACAGTATTATTTGAAAGATAGCTTTTTCATTTCAGTAACTTGAATGTTGGAGACTGGTTTCTGTTTATGCATTGATACTATTCCAGTTTCTTTCAGAACTCTGAAAAAATCATCAATTGTACTTGGATGAAGTTCTATCAGGGAAACTGTTTATTCCTCTCAGAGTATCTGGGATTAATGAGGCCACCAGAACAAGTCACCTGTAAAGCATTATATTCCACTAAGTAGGAATTTTCTAATCTGTTGTGAAGTTGTGACTGTTACTTTGTATTAAAACTGCTGTTCCTCTTCCTTGGCCTTTTTCCACAGTTAAATTTGTTCTCATGTTCCTACTCTTTCTCAAGAGTTGTCCTTATTTTTAGATTAGGCACATGATGATAAATCACTGCTGCTGCTGAAGTACCTTCTTTTGCTTCTGAACTAACTTTCTGAAAGCAAAAAAAAGACAATCTTTGTGTTAAGAGTGCAAGCCACCCACATGTTGGTTTTTCCAGGTAATATAGGTCACAAAATAGAAGTCTTCTTTCTCAGTAATTCGTTAACTTAGGTGCTGTGAGGACAGGCACCTCTGAAGGCCATAGAAGGCAGGATTCCTGTCATCCCGTCAGTTGTTTTTAATTGATTCATTTATGTATGTCTGTTTAGATAGCTATCTTAAGACTGTCTTCCACTTTACTTGGGTGCCAAAGCTGTTCAAACAAAGGGGGGGAAAGGTGCCAACTATTTACAAAGTAATTTATATTCACTGTGGGCCAAATCCTGCAATACACCAGCATATCCTGATGTGGGCATATTGAATAGTTTCATTGTGTGATTTTTTTCATCATTTTAAAGAATCCCTCTATTGTGTTGAGTGGTTTTTCCCTGTACAAAAGTTCGACAAGTCGTTATTAAAAACTTAATTTTGTTTACTGGGGAGAGTAAAGAAAAGGGCCTTCTAGAAACAACCATTTAAAAATATTCACTACCTAAAAAAAATTTACTGTTTAATAATTGATCTTCCTTGTAAAGTAAAAAAGTAACTTTGGGTTGGACAGATATTTTTTTTCTTGCTTCTGTTAGAAATGTGATGATCAAAATTTCGGTGAATGCTGTATGACGTTCCTCTGTATGACTTAGAAATGTCTGGGTTTATGCCTATATAAAGCTTTATAGAGTGTTTCATTCTGGTATCCAATTTAGATCATGAAGAATGTAATAAAGTTAAATAAAGGATATAAATAACTTTATGGAAAAAGGGAGTTAAATTTAAGTAGTGAAACAGCTTTTTATTACCACTGACAGATTTTTAGAACCCTTATCAAATACATGAATTAAGATTTTTTTTATTGACTTTCATGGAAGAGATCCTGGGAGGCATTGCTGTCTTGTGTCAGCAGTTCTGATAAAGTAATTGGAAATAAATACGAAGAGTTTACTAATTTTGGAGGCATTGGTGCTTGGCTATTTTCTGTATCATGTCAAAAGCTTTTACTTAATGATTATTTGTTTTGAAAAGTGTACTGGGCTTCAAGGTAGTGCCTAATGGGGATGATCTTTACATATTATATTTCATCTCTATCGGTGCATCAAAGGAAGCAAGGTTTGCTAAAAAGTAAAACCAGAAGCTGCTATTTTCTGCAGCTGCCGACATTGAAGGAGACAAGAGAAATCATTCTCCTGTTGAGTCAAGTAGTTTGGTCACCTCTCCAGGGACACTTTCTGTGGGTGATTCTGAATGCAGATGTCGTTCGATTTACAAGTGAGATTCTCGCTCAGCAGGAGAACAATATCAGCTTTTGTGTGTCTGGGGCCTCTCTATGCTACTGGCTTTGTCTGAGTCTGTCTGTCCTGAGTCAGATAGTTCTCTAGGCTGATATCTTTTGGATGTTAAAGAAGTTCGTTACATTATTTTCATAGATGGAATCGTTAAGGTAAGTCTTGTTTCTGTGAGTATATCTGCGATAGAAGTATGATGAACTTTTAAAGTTTATTTTACCTTTTGCTGACATAGCACATTACACACGTATGGTTTTAACTAAATGAAATTAAATACATTTTGGAGTCGCTATATGTATCGTACTTATATGTGTAGCCACTTCTTCCCTTTAGAGTTTAAATTATATCCACAGTGCATTTAAGAGAATCTTGCTTTTATGTCAGTTGTCCTCTGCTGCTAATAGTAATGTTTCAAAGGAACATGCATCTGTGCACACTTCAGAGTTCACTTAGTATTTCTTTTGTACTCAGTCATCCAAACAGATTTGGTCCTGAAGTCCAGACTTTTAAGGAAACGTATTTTCTCTTTTGCTAGAATGAATGTTGTTGGGACCTCAGTTTAGCCTCTTAGATGGTTGGCTAAAGCTTTCTACTGGAGTTGTTTTGGTTTGTTCTGTTTACCCTCTCAATGTTGGATGCTGGATGTTGGCACGGTAATTTCAAACATTTTTTGTAAAAGTAGCAGCTATTCAGCGTTGTCCAGCCATAGCTGATAGTATAGTTCTCTATCTGAAAATGCTTAAAACTCTTCGTACATTTGTCCCTGGTTTGCTCTTTTCTGAGCAAAGTGTATTAATTTCACAGTTCTGTTACATACTTTGGAGAAAAACAAGGCAAGAGACATTTTGATTTCTATTTTCAGGATGTTTTCATTTCCTTCTTCCTTTCTTTTCCTTTAAATCACAAATAGGCTGGTGGAATATCTATGATATGATAGAGAAAATAAAAGCAGCTGTGTATAAAAAGCTCAAATATTTTCATGAATTGTCTATTTTTTCATGTTTTGATTTGAATAAGAATGGCTTTCTGTGTGCATCACATAATGTGGTTCATGTTTTTTGGATCAAGATTGGTCCTTACCCTCTTGAATACTGATTATGTTAAAACTAGTAAGTGGGACATGTTTTAGTGAAACATGAATACATTTTTTTGGCAGAAACAGATCAGAAAGTGTATGTGTGCTAGATGTCTTGCTAAACTCCTTCAGAACATGTTATGCTTATGTGAAATAATCTTTTCCCATTTTTTAAAATGCCTTGTTTTCCTGTTTTTAATTATTCTTTAATTGATATCTTTGTAAGACAAAAGCAAATGGAAAATATTTCTTAAGAAAAAAAAAAAAAAGAAACTATGTTGGCAGGAAGGCACCTTGCTATTTGGGGAATCAAATCTGGATTTTATCCCAGTCCAGCAGAGGCAGCGTGTTTAGCCCCAGGGAGTGGGAGGGACTGTCTCACTGCAATGGAAACTCCTTTCCCCAGTAGCGTAGAAGGAGCAATGACCAAGCCTTAGGGAGAACTGAAGAATTCCTTCAGCAGGTGGGCTAGATCATCATCGCCAGTGCAGTATGCTTTTTGTCTAAAAGGTAACTTCTCTGCGAGGCCATATCTGAAAGAACACTAAAAGCAGAGGCTATTCTAGAATTTCTTCTGTATTATTTCATAATCATTTTCTAAAATACCTTCCATTTTCAACTTCCTCTATACCTTTGCATTTCATTTTCTCTGTTCTTTGGATATGTAGTTCACTGTGCTAGTCAGCATCATCTCATTGTTTTCTTGTTCTTCCTGTTTCTCTGTCTTATAAATTTATATAGAGAATCAGTCTTAATTTAGTCTTCCAAGCAGAAACCATTTTTGTTTCATGATTTTATAATATATTATATAATATTGATATGTGACTGGGTCTCTTAAACACAAGACTAATACAAATAACAGTTAACAGTAACTTTTGTATTGATTAAGATTCATTTTTGAGAAGTTTATGTATCCACCACTTTCCAACAATGCAAAATTCTGGGTCACATTAGGTAACACTGTGATAGTTGCTTTGTTGCACCTAAACTGTTTTATTTCTAACTAACGTTCTGTCATTTCTGAGTATTTATAAGGATAGTACTGCTGTGGTGAATCATCAAGTGAAATGCAGCTTAGTAAAGTATTTACTTTAAATGAGAATTACACTATTTAGTCTATTCCTCTTGACCTAATGTCGTCTTTCCTGTGTCAATGGTGTGTCATTGTGAGTGTCTGTGCAAGTGTGTGTGTGTCTGTGTGCACCAATATATCTTACGCCAAAAGTATAAATCCATAGACTTATTTTTAGTATGTGGAATTAGAAATTCCCTTGATTACAGTATATTTTTATGTTATTGGGCCCTGATCTTTCAAAGAACACTGGAATTGTATTCCTGGCACTTGTAGAGTATTTAATTAACTTCACTGATACAGTTTTAAGAGCATCATATTCATATTTGACTTTCTGTATTTTCTTCACTTCTTTTTATGTTGAATATAGTTCAAGTTAGTTTCAGTTCATTTTTAACCATAAGGACTACCTCTTTGGGGTTTTTTTTTCCATATAAAACTTCAGATTCTCAGATTTATTCCTTCTCCAGGAGCTTGGGACTTACCGTGAGAAATGACAAAAATAAAGAAATGCTACGGTGCCTGGGATACAGTCCACAAATCTTGAATAACACTTCTGCTTTGTTGATGCTGGGAGCTTTCTTCAGAATGATATTTCACACTTAGTTTACATTAAAATAACCAAAGGCAATATACTAACTGCCCAGTAAGCCATGCTTCTATCTTTGAAGACAGTCAGGCCTCACTGTCTCCTACTTCCAGTTATTCAAGTAGCTGACTGGTACATGTTGACTATTATTTGTACTAATGAGCTCATTGCAGTATATTTTTATTCGCAGTATATCATTACATTGCAAGATATGCTCAATAACACAAAGCAGGTGAGAAGCTGTGTTCTTTGCCAACCCTCTGTAATCATTGTGGATTTAACTAGTTTTATATGGATTCTATAGCCCCCTGGAATGAGGTTCATGGTCATTAGCATCCTTTTCTTCAAGATGGTGATCAAACCCTGAAGAGTTAATTCAACTGACAGAATTGGGAATGACGCCTGTTTAGGCTTAACCTGAGACTATAGTTCCTGGTATAGGTCATTAGTCCATATTGGAAGGGGGGGACAAGACGGGGGCAAAGATTATTCTGTGGGGTGTTTTAAGGTGTTGTCCATGTAACATAACTCATAATTTTGTAGCCCTTCCTGTGTTGAGGGATTAGTTTTCCCTGGTTCTTACAGAATCATAGAATTGTTTAGGTTGGAAAAGACCTTTAAGATAAGTCCAACCATTAAGCTAGCACTGCCAAGTCCACCACTAAACCATGTCCCTAAGCACCACATCTAACACATCTTTAAAAACTTCCAGGGATGGTGAATTGCCCACTTCTCTGGGCAGCTTCTTCCAATGCTTGACAACCCTTTCAGTGAAGAAATTTTTCCCAATATCCAATCTAAACCTCCCCTGGCACAACCTGAGGCTGTTTCCTCCTGTAGTATCACTTGTTACTTGGGAGAAAAGACCAACACCCACCTGTCTACAGCCTCTTCTCAGGACTACCTGTAGCGAGCGAGAAGGTCTCCTCTAAGCCTCTTTTTCTTCAGGCTAAACAGCCCCAATTCCCTCAGCTGCTCCTCAAAAGACCTGTGCTCTAGACCCTTCACCAGCTTCGTTGCCCTTCTCTGGACTCACTTCAGCACCTCCGTGTCTTTTATGTTTACTTTTATCTGATCAGCTACTTGGTGTCATCTTAAAAGGTGGTTTGCCTTGTTTTTGTTAAGATCAGTTTCAATTAGATATCTGATGCAGCAAAAAAAAGTAAGTGACTATATTATTGAAATAACGGGATTTTTGTGTCCTTGAAATTACAAATATGTTAAAGTACCTTGTAAAATAATGATCTAAGCCCATGCCTTTCACAACAGTACTACTGGTACATTCCAGAATGAGAGTGGGGGTTTTTTATTGGGACCACTGGATTTCGTTGTGTTGATTTTCTGACTGCTGTGCTGGTTTTCTTGGTACTGCTGTGTGCAAAGCAGTACCTTTATCTCATCCTGGTTTTATTTCTTTCATCTTTCCAAAGGAAGTTAAAATGTTTGCAATGTGAACAGAAAAAAATCTGTTTTATGATATAGGAATGGAGTTGAGACTCAAAAAAAATTGGCTGGAGGGACTTGCGGCAGAGAGTTCCTGAAATAAAAAAGGATTAAATGACATACTGAAGATGTCGTGTAGTGTATAGTGGAGGACTGAAGGGTACCCTGGATATCTGCAGTCAGCTCATGGCAGCAGCAATTTGAGTAGGCAGGAAAACATCTTAGTCAGTCTACTTAAATCTAAATAATTTTTGTTTTGTCACTATGATTTAAGTGTAGCATGTGTTTATTTAAGATTATTCAATCCCACTTTCCAATCTGAGAGAACATATGTTTACCTACATATATCACATATGATCTAGAATTTCGCTACATTGCAACCTCTTCCTCTTTGGCAAGCTATGTACATGTACTGTCTGGCGTATCTTTTAACATCAGCTATCGCTTGTTGAGAAGTGCAGCTTCTACAGTCAACAAAATTTTTATGAGGAGTATTAATGTGGGGGTTTTTTTAAACATGAGACAAATTACTAGGTTGGAGTCCTAATTTATAGTGAAATATAATGCTGTCAGATTCTGGAGTCTGGATTCATTATACATGAATGAGGCATTTAGGGGCACGTGAAATTAAATAGAAAAAAATAATGTCTTGTGTGATTTTGAGGAGTAGCATATCTGTTCATTATCAGTACTTCTGTGACACAATTAAAAAAAAAACTGCTTGGTAAATATGAAGCAAATCAAGGGGCACAATTTAAGTGAACGGGTGGGGGGGGGGGGGAGAACGCACACCCTGCAGTTTATTTTGTAAGAATACAGTGTTTTCCTTGGCTCTTTTACCTCTGAAGTGTGAAGGCTTTGAATTTAGAGTAAGTGCATAGCACATGGTAATTTCTGCTAAAAAGGAATACGTTCCACAATAGAGCTAAAATTTGTTCAAAGCTCATGTATGCTGAAAGTAAAAACAAATAGAACATACAAGTCAGATATTACTGAACAGCTTGGCACTTGACCATGTGGTCTGAACCAGTATAAGCATAAGTGTGTCTTTGAATCTGCTTTTAACTGTAGCAGTTTAAAAAGTAAAATTAGATCAAAGGTTGATTTAGAACTGTGAAAATATTTGATGTTCCATGAAAACTGTAAAAAGCAATATGCTGTGTAATACACATAAGTAGAAATATTTCTTTTATTATTTTAAATGCTAAAATTGCTGCTTGTCCAAACTAGCAGTATAAGAACTGCAGTTAAAAAATTACCACACCCACATACATAAGCACAGTGTATGGATCTGCACAGATTTGCATAGTCTTAGTTTCAGATTGCTCTTTGTGTAACCTCCCCACAGTTCATAGCTGCCTGTAGTTTCACTACAGGATTGTAACCTATTTAGAGAATTTAAACTTTTCACTTATAGAAATTTTGATCAAAAAATAGATACAACAGATATCCCAACACTTAGCTACATAACAGAATGGAAAAGCTTTTCGGTGCTCTATACCTTAACCTTCTAGTTCCCGTGGAGTTGCCAGGCATACAAAATATGTCAATGCAAGATTTAGATGATAAAGTATTAAGTGGTAATGTATGTAATGCCACTTGGCATCTTTGCCTATGGCCAACTGGTAAAAGACTGTACGTGTTCCTTCCAACTGCCATGTAACCAAATTGCTACCAATAGACAGACCCTGTGAAGGCAGTGAGGAGGACTTCTTTCTGGATGCCTTTTTACCTGTTGGATTACTATGAGGGCCGTAGTGGCTGTGCACTTCTTACGGGTTGGGGGGATGTGTTTACCATCTGAAAGGAAGCCTATGGTCATTTCAGGGTTCCACCTTAATAAAACAGATACCATATCTGTCACCTTCTCTCCTGTAATTTATATTCATCCTCAGCAGAATTAACCTTCGTCATTTGTGCTTTACTGAGATGCTGTTCTGGCAGCTCAGTAGGACCAACTCTGAGAGGCAGTGTTTGTTGTGTATAACACACTGAAGGGTCAAGGAATTTTATTCTAGCAGTTCTTGAAGTAGATCAGTTAATGTATTTCCTCCTTCTCCAGTAGTAAGGCACTGACCACTAAGAAACACATAGTATCCTCTGCATGCATCAGAAATGTGGTCGTTAATAACCTGTTAACATGTATTAGACATTTGCCAGTTGGCATTTAGCTTCATTGGTATGTCAGTTTTGCATGGTCAGAATTTCAGGTTTTGTGTATGCAATACAATGAAATTTGTCATTCTTACTCTCTAGAAGACAATTGTGTGCTAATCATGTGCATTGGGAATTGAACTAATACACAGAGAAAAATGTTTTGCCCACTTTGGTTAGGTGTCCTCTCCTCTCTCCACCAAAAGTTAAGTTCTTGATTTAAAATAAAACAAGTGAAGAAACCCAAATGTGGAATGGTCCCAGAAAAAGGAAGCAGCTTGGGGTAAAAGTTTAAATTCCATAGGGTTGATTGAGTTTACCTGACATTTTTTCTTACCTGTTGTTGTAGGTAAAGGTGTAAGAAAATCTGGGTTTATGTTCATTTCTGACACAGGCAGCAGCAAGTGTAACTCAGTTCTACAAGTAGCACATTATGAATATGTAAATATACAGATGACTCTTAAAAACCAGTTACAGTTGGCCTACATTTTGCAAATAAAAGTTGCTCTAAAAATTAAAAGAAGAATGTGTGTATTTCAGTTCTATCACATAAATAATCAAAATTAAAGTGAAATTCAGGGTTCTCTTTGCTACTTTAAGAATTTTTTTACATAAAAAGTAATTTATGTGTTGCATGAATGTGAATATGTAGAAGGAAATTGAGTATTTCAAATTAGCGTAAGCTCTGTCAGGTGTACTGAAAGTCTGAGTGCCTGAAGTAACAAGCTGCAGTGGTGACTGTTCTGTGGCATGACAGAAGCACATGCTTGTCTGTTCAAACAGAATTAATGTACTGCTTCAGACTGTCTTACTCAGTGGATACTGTGTCAGGGAATCTTTGTTTTAGCCAATAAACTACTTCCTGAAACCTTCTTTTGAGGTAGTTTTGTTCATGCTTTAATTGCACAGCATTTCAGTGTGTAAGGAACTTGAATGCAGAGGTTGATCATACTCCTGTTCTTATACAGTAAGTGTATCACACAGAAAAAAGTTTGAAGCTGTGGAAGGCTATAATCTGTAATGCTCTAGAGGTCATAAAGTAGTCTCAAGTATGCTTTGGACTTTCATACAGGACAGGACTGTAACATGTGCTGTAAAATTATGCTGGGAAATGAATTTTAGGTCACCGATGCTAAAATAAGTGAGATTCAGGCACAGTCCTTAACAGTGAAAAACAGAGGGTTTAAAAGAACAAACTGTTTTAAAACGAAGATAAAGCCCCTGCTGGCTGACCTTGTTACTCAGTGTGTTTTCCAGTAGGAATTGTTACCTTCAGGGATGTGTTTCCTTGAGGGCATAGAATCCCAAGGAAGGAGGCACCCATGGGAAGGCTGTAACATTTTACATAGAAAAGGAGATGTGAAACAGAACTGGCAGAAGAAAGAATTAATTGGTCTATCAGTTATCTAATTGGCTCTTTCATTTTAGAGCTTCTTTGATATTACTGCTTGTGAATAATATTTCATTCAGTAGGTCATGGATTTCTTTCAGACTTGCAGCACATGAAACCTCCGGAGTGAATGGAGTACCGTGATAGGGAGCTGGGAAAGGTGACAGAGCAACAAGTCTGTCTGTTATTAAGTGTTGCTGTGCAAGGGGCAGCACCTCCACCCGAGACTTTTTAGATGGTACAAAAACCTGAAAAGCTATGAAAAACAGTCCTCTAATAACACTGTTTTGTATGTGGTTATATTGTTATCTAGGTTTCAGCTGGGACAGTTTTCTTCCTTAGTTGCCAGCTGGGGTTAAACCATGACAGTCCTTCAGAAAGCAAAAGTCAAATATAGAAGGACATGTTTTATTGATTATTTTTAGATGTTTCCATTCAGGGATTTAATATTTGAGGTTGGAAACCCAGTATCTGTCTTCCTGAATAGTAACTGAATCCTCACAAAATGTGTATTTGTGTTGAAAGATTATGTGGGTTTATGCTCTAGCAGTTAGTAGCTCTTGTTTTAACAAAAGTTTCTCGTTTGCATCATAGAAACTTCCAGGTTTTGGGTAGATAAAATACTTACTGGTTACATTGTGTGTGACCTAACTTTGATTACTTTCAAGATTAGATAGAGAATGAAGCTAAATTTCTGCCAGTCATGATATATCTAAATTTTTAAGTGTGACATTGAATGGGGGATGTGTTTGGACAGTATTCTGACTCCTCTTACAGGAAATGGTTAAAAAGGAATTTCTGCACATCTGAAAAACTAGTCAGAAGATAAGAGTTTGTTGTTTTGTCTGCCTGCCTGATTGTGGATTAGGCTTTGGACTGTCTCCTTTTAAATATCAGAAGAAAGGAGTTCCCTTTATACAGGCAGAAGACAAGAAGTCTTGACTCCTAGGAAAGCTTGTGGACTGATACTGACACTACTTGACTTGTGGGTATTCTTTTAATAGTATTTGTGTTTTAGCATGCAAAATTTAAAGCAAAACTTGTCTTTTCAAGAAGCAGTTCTATTCTGTTAATTAGCTATAATGTCAATTTATGTTTGCTATATCAAGTGTGGTTAATATATCAGTTGTGATTGCTAAGTTTTTCTAGAGAAAGCTCTTAATTTTGATTTTCTGTGCAGCAAAGGTAGAGGAACTGGTACTGAGGAGTGAGGCTGAGATGCAAAGTATTCAAAAGTCTAGAAATTCCAAAAGTTACGATTGCTGTGGCATTTTACAACAATTTTTTTTTTAATTATTAGAAAATTTTGTTATGTTTGTGCTTATTGCTGAGTGAAATTGTTGGAGGTTGGGCTACTGGGGTGAGGGCACAGAGTTATTTGCTGGAAGATAGAGCATCCCAGCAAAAAGAAAGCCCATCATTAGGGCACATACAGATTTTGCCCTGCTGAAAGTCTGTTGGCATTACATACAAAAGTATTCTGTTGAGGACAGTGAAGAATGAACCAGTTCATTCTGTTCCACAAGAAACCACCTTTGGTATGGGGCCTGAAGGAGGTAGAGTTGCAGGGCTGCTTAAAGACAACAGCACTGTAAACAGGCTGGTGTTCTGTGATTAAAAATGTGTAGCTAACTGCACATAGTAATGTGTTCTGTACCACAGGAGTATGTAAAGCCTGGCTGTAATTGTCATTAATCTTTACTTTAATCTATGATGTGTGCAAATGTGTTTTATTCAGAATTTTCTTAAACATTTTGTAAAAATGTTCATGTAAATGTGTGTTAGATTCTTATGTCCAAGGGAACAAACGTTGTTCTTAGTGTGTCTAAATGAAACCTCTGAATTCAGATGCTTTCAGAAATGAATTATAGAGCTGTAAATTCCTTCTTCTAAATTGCTTCTGCTATAGCTATTCAAGTGCAAAAGTATTTGAAAAGTATTGCAAAACAATCTTTTTTCAAAGATACCAAAGAAGATAGGACTGCTTCACCAGTTCTGGTGCATTAATGCGTTGTATAACAGCTTCTGCTATGTTCTGCCGGAAAGCTTCTAATCATCTTCTGTAACCAGTAAAGACTAATTATTGTTGGAGTTAATGTGTTTTTTTTAAATAGGCTTAATAACATAATGCTAAAAAATTCTGTTCAGACTGAACACACGATTACTAAAATTGGAAATGAGAGATACAAAGTAATATCCTGGATTCGTCCTTCTGTTTATATGAGTGCATACCAAACAAGAGACAGTTTGGAACCAGACCTTTGTTTTTAATATCCAGAAAAATTCTGTGAAAGCATTATTGAAATGGTATATTGAAGAAATTAAAATATGAAGCAAGTACTAAAAGGTACTAATACTTCCTTTGTTTCTGGGTTTACTTATTATCACTTCATATGTTTTTAAAGATACGGATCTTGGTTGTATGTTCTTATTTTTGCTTTGACTACATAAACAGTTAATGTAGAAACAGTACTTCTGATACAATCTTGTACATAATATTATTTTAATTTCTCCTAATGGTGCATTAGAAATACATAATGACATGTGAACCTGAACAAGATAAATGGTTCATGGGGTATTGCTGTGTATGTATTTATAGATTTGAAAACAGTCTTGTCATTTTACTGTCTTCAATGTGTAATAATTGCATTTGTCTTGTGTATTGTAATTTGTGCCACTACTCTCCGAAATAATTTAGTATTGTAATGCATTATACCAGAGAGAAATTGCATAGCCTGAACAAAAGGTTGTTTCCAGATGACATGTGAAAATAGACACTGAGACAGTTTGGTGACAATACTGATTGTCTCCACTAGAAATTTTCTGTTGCTAACATCAAATGTCACTAATAGGTACAGCTGTTCCATTGTTTAAAAGCGATTAAAAACAGCTTTTGGTCAAGACAGTGTTCACCATCATTTCAATAACTACAACTAAAACCTAAGAATTTGTGGCCCATCTATGAAAAGACAAAATAACCTTGACGTCATCAAAGCCATGGTCAGCTCCTGTTTTAAAAGTAATTTGGAGGACAGAGATAGTAACAACTAGCTGAACATCTACAGTGTGCTTTAAAAAATTGTACAGGAATTGACAAACTACGTTTTTCTTTATGTCATTTGAATTTTCTCATGTGGAAATCTTCTTTGACCATTAATAACTTCACATACAAAAATAAATCTTCCACTACTGCTGTTGGCTCCCTTTAGGATAATTCATAAAACACCAGTTTTATTGATATAGATATAATTTTCCAATAAATTACAAAATAAATCATTTACACTGAAATTTTAAAGCTTGGTCTATTTCTTATGGAATATGTGGCTAGGAGAAGCAATTTTAATTATGTAGCCTGGTCCCCTTGTAAGCTAAAAACTCCGTGAACTAATTGAATTAGAGTATGCCATTTCAAAAATGTTTGTTTCTGATTTTTAAAAAATTTCTAAGAGAGTAAATCAATTACACGCTTAATTACCTGCAATACTGACATTTGTGCTTTAATTCTACTCTGAATTTCTTCTGACTACTTCCTTTTACTTGGGTCATGTGATAGTTTTGTCCTTTAAACTGACTTCCCTTGTTATCAAATCTCTGTCTTCTTTAAGCATTTTGTAATATACTAGGGGGAGAGATGATTGATCTTTTTGGGAAAGTTTTCCTGAGCCCTCTCTGCCTCTTCACATCCTTCCCGTATTTTAAATGTAGAACTGGACAGTGATCTATTGTGGGCATGCCACAAACACACGTAACAGTCGTATTTCTTAGCTGATATTCTCATTATGGTATGGCATTTGGCTGTAGTCTTCCCTGGGGGAAACTCCTACATAGCTAACTTTATGCTGTCTGACTATATGAGATTCCTCCTTTCCCCTGCCAAGAGAGTGCCCCCTCTTCTAAGTATCATTTGTATTCTTCGTTCTTAAATGTATGGTCTTTTATTTGGGCAGAAAATACACTTTTCTTTTTCCTTGCATGCAGAGGTTAAAGTAATGGTAACCCAGTTAAACAAATGAGAACATGTATTTCTTTTTCACTTGTATCAGTATACCTTCATGAAATGTCCCTGGTTTTAATTTGGAATTTGCCTTTTAAAAATGCTTTTCAAGTTGGAGAGGTTCAAGTTTCTTTTCAGGTTTATTGTGGGCTTTGTTTGCTTCTTGTTTTTTAGAGTTAAGATTGGACAGAACTTTAGAGAAAAACACAATATACTCATATATTTCATGGTGAAAATATGATGCAGAGTAGGCTGTTTGCATAGTGTTTCTATTAGACTCTGGAATGAGTGCCTTCCCCTGTAACGAGCTTTGGGTGTAGAGTATCCAGGACGATTCTCTAGAAGAGATCTTCTTGTGCTAGTGAAGCTACCAAAAATACATCCTTTCTCTAGTTGAGACCTTCTTCTACCTCCAGAAACAGTGAACGGATACCTTGAGTGAGTAATATATAGGCTTAAAGCCTTAATGTACATGTGAAGATTTTTTTGTTTTACTGTCAGGAGTCCCTCCTAATGGTTTGGTGCCTTGGAAACAAATCTCATTAAGTAGCAGTCCTGGAAGGTGAAATTTGAAGTGCCGTGCCCCAGCATGAAGGCACTCCAGAAAAATAAATGCACCCTTGTTTAGTCTGAACTTTGCCTTGATTTTTTTCTAAACATTCTTAGAGGCACTTTGCTTCCTACTTTCCTTTTTACCTCCTTCCTAGTCTCAAAAGGTAACTCTCCCATGACAGTGACAAAAAGTTGTTTCTGTAAACTGCTGTGTTTTGGATCACAGTAACACGGCGGCCAGAGTGAAGTCAGCAACTTCAGTGACGTAGCTGTTAAACAGTTGCTAGAAATACCTCATTAAAATATTTTCATGCTAACTTTTCTGTAATTTCATTAATCTTAAATAGGATGTGTGTGTGACTCTCTTAGAAAAATATATTCAATAATATTCATGTTGGATATCATGCATTTTCACCAGCTCCTGCTGCACCTTCCTCAGTATGGAGTGCTCAATGCAGTTTCTTAACAGGTGAACATATGTGATACTTAATAATTTGGAGTTGCTGGAGTTTGGGTAGTTTTGTTTCCTTAAGAAGAGGTAAAAACAAGTAATTGTATGTACAACTCAAGTTGAACTATAAGCTAGCAGAAAGCTTTTATTTTAAAAATTTCAACAGTGGTCAAGGCTGCTTAAGCTATTGAGTATAGCAGTGTTTTGGCAGCACAAGGTGAAGTTGTTGGGTATGGAAGAAACTGATTTAGCTTGACTTTTCTAGTTTTCTTTCCCCAAAATAGTGGTATAACTGTCCTGCAGGCAATGTTTTTTGGAAGTGACATTGTTTCTTCTTTTTGTATTAATTTGCATATGGACTTGAAATGTTCAACATGTGCATTAGACTGTTAAGGAACACAAGGAAAATTATGATGATATTGGATTGCATTTATTGTGATTTACATCTCTTCTAAAACTAAAAACTCATGTGAGAAGAAGAGGGCACTTCTGTAGCTTGACAGGATTTGCTTTTTCAAACATCCAAGGCTATCCTCAGCCAAACAGTGGAGCTGTAAGCTGCTCAGAGGAAGCACCTGAGAACTTGCTGAGCAGCCTAAATGGGGGGTTCTTACCAACTCATCTTTTACAGCATCAGGATTTACTGAAGGTGTCAAGAGTCCCTTGTGTATTTTGAACGTTTGTATATATGCTATTTTGAATTTCCATTGAATTTTGAGTATTTCCAAAGTTGAGAGATTCCACAACTACTCTGGGCAGCTTGTTTCACCACCCTCACTGTGACAAAAACCTCTCTAATGTCCTAAGTATAGTTATTTGTATCTCTTTTCTGCCTTATATTTCAAAGTAATGGTATAACGTAAATAGAAAATAGTTACAGGCATGACCATCTTCATGTTGTTTGAAATGTAAGCCAAAAGTGTGTAATTTGAAAACAGTACTTACTGCAGTGCCTGTTTATTCTTAAGTATACATTTACTCCTTTTAAAACATGTACAATCTGTTAATTGATATGAGAGTGTATAATACCTATCTCTAACTTGAAAGTGAAGATAGATTTTTCTCCTATCGTGTTTTGCATAGTTGAGGGGGTTTACATTAAAAAAAAAAAAAAATTAACCTGGAAGGTTTACGATTTCCTATTTAAATACATTGGCATTCTTCTGTTCAACAGAAAATCCTAGTAAAATAAGGTTACTGTCTTTTGTGAGCACTCTTTGTTGGCAAGGTTTGTTTTTCTTTTCTCCAAAGACTTTGGCTTTTGTAGTGCTCTGTCTTCAAGAGCACTTTCCCATATTCTGAGGTTTATTTAAATTACTGTTCAAAATGTTTGATGGTTTGATTTATTGAGAAAAGTGGGATATGCAGATAAATTTGATTTTATAGCAGCATGTATGATTTGCAGCATTTATTCAAGATTCATAGGATCACTTCTAGTAGAAGAATATAGTTTCTGTAAATCTGTGGAAAAGGCATGGGAGGTTTGCAGAATCCCTTAACCTCTTGAACTTTCCCATGTCATCCTGTGAACTCTGAATCTATGGCACTGTTCAAATCAGGAAATGTTTAAAAATGAAAAGCCAAAACCCTAAGCTGCTAGATTTTGTATACAAAACATCTGTGGGTCTTGCAATTTAACAGTCATCTTAATTGTGGTAACATAAGCAGACTATTGTTAGTCCTCGTCATTACTTTATATAAAGTAGCATATGATTTCAGTAGTTTGTTCTCTTGTTATTTCAGCTTTATGACAAAATAAACACAAAATCTTCACCACAAATCAGGAATCCTCCAAGTGATGCTGTACAGAGAGCCAAAGAGGTAATGGCTTTGAAATATTTTTTTTTTGCTTTGAAACTTTGCTTGTATTTAAAGTGCAACATTTTTTTCTTCATAAAATGCTGATATGTATTCTGGTTCATAATCTGAATTTTTCTGGAATTCTACTATTGCTTACTTAACTTATATAACAAGTTGCATAAACTTGCAGAATTCTATTATGTCTGTAAGGATTATATATATTACTCTGTTTCATCATTTAACCTTTGCTGCAACAATATCAGTATTAAAAGGAATACTGATGTTGGGTAAATGCAGTACCTTTCAAGTTCATTTTATTTATCTGCAACAAAAGTTTGATGTTTGTATGACTTTAGTCACAAAAAGGGATTTATTTCTAGGTACCAACTTTTAAATAGAAAAACCAAGTTTATCATAGATAGTTCTAAGAGAAACAGACCTAGAAGTGCAATGGAGGTGGCCCATTAAGACCAAAGATAAATAGACACAGATGTTCTTAATTCTTATACATGTCAAATAGTATTTTATTTGCTTATTTATTGCAAGTGGTTAAAAAAAATAATAGTTCTATTATATATTATCAGTAAAAATAAGTACAGTTGTTGGGAGTAATGTCATAGGAAAACACTTTTTATCGTGCCATTAAAATAGAATTAACAGGAAGACTTTAGAACACTATGTAATAACTGAAGTGACCCTGATAGACACCCTGAAGTTCTACTCTGCAGAATTTTCTGGTAGTTAATCCTGGGAGGTGTTTCCACAAGCAAAATACTCTGCTTTCATTGTCCAACCAGTTGCATGTGAAAATAAAGGTGTAAGTGTCAGGCTGCAGGCAAATGAGTTAAAGCTTATTTACTCCTTGCCCCAGTGATGAGCTGGACTATGGCTCAGGTTTTACAAAATCTGGAGCTTGGAGGTGGGGTAGCAGATGGACCACCTACAGTTGGTGTCTTTAACAATTTGATTTGTGGAGAGAAGATTTTATGAGTATTTTTAATTCTGTTTTTAAACTGATTGTTTTAATAAATTGAGACCATGCGTGAATGTAGCAATTGGTGGTGGTGATGAGTGTCACCCATTAGCACTTCATTTCTGTCACCATATATTTAGCTGTTGGAGGAATACTGTCAATTGAAAAAAGAGCAACAGTTTCCTTCAAATTTCTGCTTTAATCTCTCTCAGAAAGAAAATTGAAATGAGGTATTTTATTCTCTTGGGGGAAAGAGGGGGCACATTCTCCTAAGCCCTTTCCTGTCAAGAGTATTCTTTTGTATAATCATTAGGAGAGATTCTGACTGACCAGTGAGCATTTTCATTTGTTTGATTAATAGCTTTATTTAAAAGAAAGTTACTATGGACATTTCTCCTACTTATTTTGCAGGTATTGGAAGAAATTTCATGTTACCCAGAGAACAATGATGCAAAGGAGCTAAAGCGTATTTTAACACAACCTCATTTCATGGTAAGCAAATGCTACTTTTGTTGAGTTTTGTGGTTGTTTTAATATTCTTTGTATTAGAAAACTTAAGTTCAGTAAGTTCTCCCTAAAATCTGCAAGTGATGAAAGTGCATGCAATACAATATACCTATTAATAAATATTTCTAATTGGCTGGTCTGGCAAAATAGCTATGATTACTACTGTTGGTCCCCATTACTGTCATGAAGACTGTCAGTAGTTTGGCGCAATCTAATTATGGAGCAGTTTCACTAGCTTTTTGGAGGAGCTGTGTTGCACATAGAAAGAAGAATGAATCCTTTTAAATCTCCATCAGTGGAGCTAGGATCCTCCTTTTTCTTTTTCCTAAGGTCTTGTTAGGATAAGGTGTGTGAATTTATTGCAAAATAAGTGTTTATTTAACATTAATTTACAATAAATCAATAGATTGTTGTCGTGGTTTAACCCTGGCCAGCAGCCAAGAACACGCAGCCACTCGCTCACTCCCCCTCACCCAGAGGGATGGCGAGGAGAATTGGAAACAAAATTAAAACTCAAGGGCAGAGATATGAACAATATAATAGGTAAAGCAAAAGCCATGTATGCTAGCAAAGCAAAACAAGGAATTCATTCACCACTTCCCACAGGCAGGCAGATGTTCGGCCATCCCCAGGAAAGCAGGGCTCCATCACGCATAACGGTTACTCGGGAAGACAAACGCCATAATGCGAAATGTCCCCCCCTTCCTCCTTCTTCCCCCAGTTTATATACTCAGCATGACATCGTATGGTATGGAATATCCCTTTGGCTAGTCTGAGTCACCTGTCCTGGCTGTGTCCCCTCCCAATTTTTTGTGCCCCTCCAGCCCTCTCGCTGGCAGGGCCCAAGAAACTGAAAAGTCCTTGACTTAGTATAAACATCCCCCAGTAACAACTAAAACCATCAGTGTCCTGTCGACATTCTTCTCACACCAAATCCAAAACACGGCACTGCACCAGCTACTAAGAAGAAAGTTAACTCCATCCCAGCTGAAACCAGGACACTTGTACAGTCTAGTGACCTTGTGTTACACATCCCACTGTGTCTGTTTCGCAAACCTGTTTTGTGGGCAGTAATTGTCCTAAGTTCAGGGCTGGGACTGTGTAACAACTTGGTTCAAGTTACTGAAGTCCAGTCTTTTGAAACTACTTAAAGGATTTCTATTGTTTATGCTGCGGATGAATTTCATGAATTCAGAAATAAAAGTGTTTGCCTAAATCTGCTATACACTATTGTCAGTTTAAAATCATGAATTTGACTTTCCCTGACACAAGGATTATATGCAGGGGGCTTTGTGGAAGTTGCTCACCTGAAAGCTGAATTACTTTAAACCTGATTTCCAGGAAGGAGTGAGCTGAAACCAGCCTCATATTCAGGCGTAAGATGAAATCTGGATAGCCGCATGTCCCAGTGTGTTCTTTTGATGGCCGGTGTAGCTTTGGGTGCATTTATTTTAGTACTTTAAATCAGATCAGGAGTATGTTTGAAGTGAATCTCTTGATTGTCCCCTTAAAATGCTTTTGCTTGTATCATGTAAGGGTCACAGAGCACGCAAACTAGACTCCTTTCAGATAAAATTAAACTTGAAAATGCACACCAGAAGCCAGTGTAATCCAGCAGCTGATGGGCATTCAGTCCACATGGCAAGGTGGAAGCTGGTCAGAAGTAAAAACTCCAGCAATGCATTCAGTATGTACATCAGATCCTCACTAATCCAATTGTTTTACGTGTTGATTCATTCCTATTTCATTGCACTAACTGCTAATGCAGATATTGGCTTTTTACGTTGTACTCCGCAACACGCTGATATGTCATTGCCTGGAGATGACACCTAGCTTGAAGTCTGTACCAAATCTGATTCAACGTTTAACAGGAATACTTGCTTAAAATAGAACAAAAAACAAGGTGGAATGGTACTAAGCCAAACTGTAAGAAAGACTGGGGGGGAGCTGGGGGGAGGAACAAACAAAGAGTACTTTCTGATATTGAACTTTATTTGGAATCTGACAGGTTCATTTGATTTACCTTTTTTTTGCGTAATTACCACACAATATTGCAAAAACATTAGGCACTGTGGAGAAAGAGCTTTTTTTTAAGTATAAATTCTTTTCAGAGTAGGCATCAATAAAAATGATTGTGCCATACAAAAATTTCATGTATCAAATCAAGCGACAGGAAAGGCTGAGTTGGAAATCATTTTTTATAGGTATCTTTATTTCCACCTGATATCCTCATAAATTTAAAACTGTCAGAATTATTTTGCTGCAATTCTATAAAAAGTATTTTTTTAATAAGGAATGATCTGCAATTCCATAACAAGTATTTTTGATGAGGAGTGATTTCAGTAAGTTACTCTATGGCATCCAGAGCCAAATTGCTAGAGTCCAGTCCCTTCTAGCCAAGTTTCATCCTCTCCCATGCGGTTGTTCTGCCATTCACTTGGCACTGCATTTTGGTATTCCACTGTGCTAAACTAGTAGAAAACTGTTCCAATGAAACAATGATCTGTTTAGCAAAAATAATTGGGAACAACTGGAATACTGGTAGCTCCAGAATGAGCAAGGGGATAGAAACACGCAGTCTGGGTTAGGGAGGAATGGCACAAACATGTAAAGTAGCACTTAAATCAACATATGTTGCTGTGGAACCATACCTTTAGGGTGCAGGTACCAAAGAGTCTCCAGATGTCAAAGAAGCAACCCCATCGTCCCTCATTATTCCCACTCCTGCTCCCAGACTGCAGACCTTTCAAAGTTATTCTTATATATGTGGCATTCTGCCAAAATTTCCTTCAAAGCCAAAGGAAATAATTGTATAAAATAATATTGTCAGCCTATGCTCAATGTGTTTACCAAGCACTGTACACAGCAATGCTCTGGTTAGTAGGTTGCTGAGTTCTGATGCACAGAGACTAAAGCACTAAGGTGTAATAAGTAGGATCATGCGTGTTAACACCTGTATGATAATAGAGTATTTTACTATTATTTATATTATCATCTAATGTGTATACCTAATCAGAAGACAATGGAGTATAGTCTGTCTCATTTACTTAAACACAGTGTTAGTGGTTTAGACTATGTATAGGCCTTTACAGAACCAAAGCCAATAAAGTATGTGTTTGTAAGTACTCTTACTGGCACTGAGATCTTAGAGTTCAAAGATTTTTGTTGATTTAGTTTTGTTTGACTCTTGTGTACCTTATGGGTACAGGAATAAATTACGAATTTGGTCTGTACATGCATAACATTTTAATTTAAAGAAATATATATAAATTTTGCATAAAGATCTTTCAGCAGATAATTAAAGAATTCTTTAAAAGATTATCAGGTACCTCATTTGTTGTGTACAAATTTCAAGGAGCTTTTACTCCATTATGCAAATTTGAGTAGTTTTTCAAATGCGCCAGTTTTATCTGTAAAAGGTTCCATTATACATGTTTAGTGTATGGCAGCAATTGAAATGTTTACTGTTCTAAGAAACTTTTACCTAATTACATACGGAAGTTTCATCCATCATCAAGTGCCTTCCTACACTGTTCTTTGCAGACAGTGATCCTGCGATACAGTAGAAAGCAGTTGTTCTCACTAAACTTATATTCAGGAGGATTATCATGGTCTGCAAAGGAGAGACAGGGGAAAAAAAATCTAAATTATCACAAGTAACAGAAATGCATGAAAACAAGTGCCTTTAAGTGAAGTCCAGTAGCAGTCTTTATAGTAAATGTTTACGATATTTAAATTGAGCTTGCTGTACTTTAATATCTGGTGATTCTGAATTTGTGTTAATTTTTGTTAACACATTCAGACGTCATCTAGTATAATTGTGAACTTTTGAAGTTGTTCAAATAGACCATATTTTAACCTCCTACAAGGTGTACATTATTGCTAAAAATATAGTATAAAACAAGGCAAGTATTTGATGTGAAACAAATGTAAAGCCCTGAATTACATGAGAAATGTAATATTAAAGCGCGGAGAGTGTAACAGGTACAGGCAGGTGCATGAAGCTGAGTAAGGACCTTTGAGTAGATGGAGCTGAAGGAAACACAGAAGATCATCCTGCTCTTCAATTAAAGAGTGCTAGCATGCAGACCAAGACCACACTCACTCCTAGAATTGATGCTTTTTGTAGCAGCCAGAGCTAAGGCATGATTGCCCGTGGCTGCTCTTGTCTTACTTGGGACAACTGCAAACAGTTTTCAGATACTAGAAGAAGAATTAAGCTAAATGCCTAGACCTGTGTAGGAGTATTCACACATAAGTTTACACCCAATTAAAAAAAACAAATTTAATTAAAGTGGTTTAACTTGCATATGTGGTCCAGATCTCTAATATAAAATGTTGCTTCCATAGTACAGACTCATGCAGAGGAATTGTTGCAAGTTTGAGCTTAGTGGCTGACAAAATAAGATGAAAAACAAAAAATGTAGATACAGGTTAGTATTTAACTAAAAATGTAGCATTTGTGTCGGTGGGCTTGAAACACTGGAAAAACAGGAGGGAATGTGAGCAGAGCATTGCTAGTTCAGAAAATTCCATTCTATTGTTACAATGCTGAATTCCCACCTGTAGTTTGAAACTGATTTGAGAAAATGGAATTTAAACTATTTATGAAGTTATCTTTTATAACATGGTACACTTTAGAAGTCCTACCTCAGGAACAAATTTAGCATTTTGTATAGGCCATGAAAATCCCATTTCTGCCTTGGATTCTACTTCAGAATTACATCTTGTAGAGATGGTTTTTTATACATTTTTTTCAGTTTAGGTTCTACTTAAACATTTTAATTGAATACTAAGACATTGCAGAGTCAGGTTTCTCTGCCAAAACAAAACCTAGATAGTCAACCTCAAGCTTTGCAAGACTGATGGGTTTTGCAAGTTAAGAGCTATGAGCATTTAAACGAAAACTAACATGATGTTAACTATAATACAGATTGACCTAAGTGTGGCGGTGGCTGTTATCTCTACTATTGTAGAGATATTGTTAAGAACCAGGCTTGATTTATCAATCCTTATCTGAGAAACCTGTCCATTTGGGTATAGAGGCAGGATCTGTCTCTGGTCCTTGATGAGTTAGTATAGTAGAACTAGCATGTTCACAGTTAAATAATATTTAGTTTTTGGACAGAAGCAAGCTAGCTATAATATACTCATTATTAAGAGTTGAATGCAAATGCGAAATGGATGTGATATGGTGCTTTTAAAGATATCCAGGACAACAGCAGAATGTCATACCATTAAAAAGCCTGGTACTATTGAATACTGCTTTGCAAATGTTTACACTCTGTAGACTTTTATCTCATAATACTATGCTACACTTTTTATGGTTATACAGGCTTCTTGTCTTTGCCCTAGCTTAGAGTTCTTACAGTCAGTTGCTTGACTTACCCCATGGGCCGAGGCCAGCTGTATGAGGTTCAACAAGGCTCAGTGCTGGGTCCTGCACTTGGGTCACAATAACCCCACGCAACGCTACAGGCTTGGGGAAGAGTGGCTGGAAAGTGCCTGGTGGGAAAGGACCTGGGGGTGTTTGTCAACAGCCGGCTGAACATAAGCCATCAGTGTGCCCAGGTGGCCAAGAAGGCTAAGAACATCCTGGCTTGTATCAGAAACAGTGTGGCCAGCAGGACTAGGGGAAGAATCGTCTCCTTGTACTCGGCACTGGTGAGGCCGCACCTCGAATGCTGTGTTCAGTTTTGGGGCCCTCACTGCAAGAGGAACATGGAGGTGCTGGAGCGTGTCCAGAGAAGGGCAACAAAGCTGGTGAAAGGTCTGAAGCACAAGTCTCGTGAGGAGCAGCTGAGGGAACTGGGGTTGTTTAGCCTGGAGAAAAGGAGGCTCAGGGGAGACCTTCTCGCTCTCTACAACTACCTGAAAGGAGGTTGTAGCAAGGTGGGGGTCGGTCTCTTCTCCCAAGTAACAAGCGATAAGAGAAGAGGAAACAACCTCAAGCTGCACCAGAGGAGGTTTAGACTGGATATTAGGAAAAGCTTCTTCACCGAAAGGTTTGCCAAGCACTGGAACAGGCTGCCCAGGGAGGTGATTGAGCCACCATCCCTGGAGGGATTTAAAAGTCATGTAGATGTGGCACTTAGGGACATGGTTTAGTGATGGACTTGGCAGTCCTGGGTTAATGGTTGGACGTGATGATCTCAAAGGTCTTTTCCAACCTAAATGATTCTATGATAAAGATATTTAAATACATTTAATAAATTACGTGTTGTACCATTCTTTGCATGAAAAAACACAGTAAAACTAATGAAGTAGTATTTAAACAGTTTGTTCATTTAGATTGTAGTTTTTATCAGGCATTTTGAACTCAGTGTTGCTGTGCTGGGTCTGTGCTCTAGGGGGATGGGAGAATATGGAAGTGATTTCAAAAAGCAAGATTTCATTCTTTTATTCAATACCAATCCACAGTCTGTCTTAATTAGAATAAAATACCATGGGATCTGAATACCTTTCAATTTTACTAGTGTAATTATTTTTAAATAGTTTGCTCAGACAAGTAGCTTCCTAATTCTGTGTCTAGGCACATAAGTGAAGATGGCTTAATTCTGACATCTTGCAAGTGTTGAGAAGATGAGGGAGAGGGAAGCAGCATCATTCTCACTGAGGTATCTACAGTAGAAAATCAGGTTTACTTATGCAGATTTAAAAGGCTAGGTATGTGTGTATGCATTTGCAGTCTGCTGAAGGTTTAGACTTCTTTAAGGGTAAAGTTCCTATAGGATTTCCTTTAATTTCTGAAAAGATTAAAAAATCATTATAAGGAATGAGTGGGGAGCATCAGAGATGATGGAAGTCTGATATTTTGTTGCTGTAATCTCCTCTAGGCCTTACTTCAAACTCATGATGTAGTGGCACATGAAGTTTACAGTGATGAAGCGCTGAGAGTTACACCTCCTCCCACCTCTCCATACTTAAACGGAGATTCTCCCGAAAGCGCCAACGGCGACATGGATATGGAGAATGTAACACGAGTTCGACTGGTGCAGTTCCAGAAGAACACAGATGAACCAATGGTATGGAGGCAACCTCAGTATATTTTTTGTCTCTGTACTGGTAAAGACCAGTATTATGATTTTAATGACAGTTTCTGCACTTGGAAGTAGGGTTGCCAGTATAATTAGAATAGTTCAGCAGCCATTGTGAATACTTATCCTCCTGTGTATATGCTTAACTTAAAATGCTATGTGTGCATTCATACTAGTGCTGTACCACTAGAGGTGTTTTTGTTTAAAAACAACCTTGTTGTAGTTATAGCAGATGAGGCTTTAAACCAAACTGAACACTTTGCATTTCAATACAAAATTACATTTTTAACAAACCAGAATCTTATATGCTCATATATTAAAGTATTGCGTCTTCACGTATAAATAGTATCTGTTTTCATTACTCATATTTAAGTGAGTGGCAAAGTGTTTCTTTTAACCTTAAAATGTATACCCTGCCTTCAAGCTTTTAGGAAAAGTGACTGTTCTTAACCACTCAAGAATCACACTACTTAATGTTTTATTTTAAAAGTATAAACATATTTTTTTGTAGGGAATCACTTTAAAAATGAATGAGCTGAACCACTGCATTGTGGCAAGAATTATGCACGGAGGAATGATTCACCGGCAAGGTAATTATGTGTCGCGAATAGTTTTATCTTCAAACACAATTATTTAGATAATTTTGTACAAACTGTGTAATGGCACGTAGTCCTGATTTTGATGGCTACTATTCCATAGTAGTGTACTTCTCTATCTGGACGGTGTCCTGTTAACTGCCTTTGTTAACTTCCAGGAGCAGATGCCTGCCAGCATTTTGAGATGAGGGCCTGCTATGTTTCGTTTAGGCCTTAATTAGGATAACAGGAGTATAGCTCAGTAAAAGATTGAAGTGCCAATAGTTCTGGAGCTATACTTATTTAATCCTCTGTTTAAAAAAAAATAATCCTTAGACCAGTTATAGCACTTTTCCTTGCAAAGATGAAAGAGCTTTGTGCAACAAAATACTTAAATTTCTCCATGTATTTTCACACAATTCTTAAGGATCTTTGTACTTCTGATGTTGAGGCTCATAAAAAATGGTTTTCAAAATAAAAATATTTCTTGTGCCTAGAACTTGACTTTTTATTTTCAGTTTTCACTACTATGGCAAGCCCTGCAAACATGCATCTTTTCTCATCTTCAGTCTACTCCTTTTTTCCATTTTGTGTGTCCAGATCAGATGTCAAAAAATAGCTGACTTTGTCCTACTTTTAAGCGTGAACTTCCTTGCTAGGTTTTTAGCTGCAAGTTTGGATTGCACCCTTAGAAGGGTTACTTTAGTTTTTTCAGTTCGCCGTCTTTTTCTTTTGATGAACACAAAAATTTTCATCATTTGTCAGACCAAAGTTCCTTTTAGGAAGACAAAACATAAAACAGGGAAAGGGAACATCATCCTTTCCATGATGTATTCATTTCATCTCCTTGATATGGTCAAACCTGTCGAGAAGCAGGAAAGATAAAACTTTTCATGCAAGCAAAGATGCAGTTCATATAGACCTTTATATTCCTTTAGAGGACCCTCTGGATTGAAATTTATTTGGCTTCTAAAAGTGAATTTTAAAAGGAGAATGATCTAAAATTCTTGGGAAGAAGGTTTTCCTCAACTGTAATTAGGTAGTGGTGATTCTCTGCAGAGTGTTGTTTCACATGACTGTGTTCCATAATGGAGGTACTAAAACTTTTTAAACCTGTTAAAACTGGCTAAAAAATCCAGCTGTGCCCATTATAAAACTCTGTTCTTTTTAATTATACAGTGTCTTTTATTTCTAAAGATTTGGGAAATTTAACTTATACGTGCTTCATCTAAGGTAGCTCTTCTGCACATAGGTTTAGTTTGAAAATGAACTGTACTTCTGTGTTTCTATAGTATTATCATCTCTTTTTTTTAATGTGTCTGATTTTGTTAGTGCTCTAGATGCCTCTTAACTTCACTGCTTCATTCAACATACCTAGATTTAGAAGTTTTTTACTGAATAGAACAACGCAAATACAAGTCGGCAATGATCTCGAGCACAACATGTCTTTGAACCCTATTGACGGGATCTGTGGCTTTTATTTGTTTCAGGGCTGGGGGGATATGTTGTTCTTGCTATATGGAAAACTGTCAGGCAATAACAGCAGTGACTAGATAGTAGCTGTACTGAGGGGGTTACAGGAACTGTGTAATTTCAGGTCTAGCGCTATTAAGTACAAACTGCACAATTCCCAGTCCCAAAATGGTAGCTGCTGTGAAGTCCGCCTCCTGCCTCTCTGCCAGCTACATCTCTTCCTGCTCATTATAGTTGTCCTTATTGAAAAGGTGGGGGAGCTGCAGTGGAAAGATAAGCCTGTACAGATGCACCTTCTGGAGGATTCAGCTCAATGAAAATGAAACACCAGTTTCAGTCATTAAAAATTGTCTTTTTGTTGACTTGTCTGCTGTTTTAGGATAAGTAAATAAATTGTATCTTAGATCTCAGGCTTTTAATTATGTCTTAGCTTTCACCTTTGTGTCTATGCCTTAACTTAGCTCAGTTGTCCACTTACTTTTTACCTGTGGATTCTGTTTAGACTACTCATACTGTAAATATTATTTTCAGCAGATCTCCATATAGCCTGAGTTCTCAGCAACTCTCAGTATGTTAACCCATGGGTTTTTTGTTGCTGACTGGTTTTGGAGCATATGTGTTTGAATGTGAATTCATTCTTAAGATGCATTTAGGAACATGCCCCCGTATGGCATTTAAAAAGATTTCCAAAGAAGAGAGAGGACTTACTGGCTGCCCATTGAACCTTACCAGTAAAAGAGCAGTTGTACATTGTCTGTGCTACATTCTCAAAGTGACTTAATGTAAAACACACCAATTTTTAAGAAATTGATACCTCTGATAAGTTTTATTCAATTCTAACAAAATGTATGTGATGACTTGGTGAAAATACTGTTATACATTCACAGGCTTTCACTTTCCAAGCTAGAATATTTTTTTTGGCTACAAAACATGTTTCCAAATAGGGACTCCAATAATTTGTTCTGTTTCTTCCTAATAGGGTAGGATTTCTCGTACTTCTGTCCAGAGCAAGAGCACACACTTCCTAAAACTGTCTTCACTCTGTCTTGCAAAGACAAAAAATGAAACCATCTACTCCAGAAATACATCCATTATTTGTTATTATAGATGTGTTATACATCAATAAGTCATGAATGCTTAGGTTCTGAATAAACTCTGCACTGTCAATAGAAAAGGAACCAAAAGCAAGCAAAATTACATGATTAAGCCTAGGTATCATGGGAACTACAAATGGTACAGAAGATTTGTTACTCAAAGATGTCAAGAACACTCTTCCAACAAGAATATTTATAAAGAGTAAAAAGTTTCTGCAAATAATAAAAGCCTCTTCCCTCGTAGAATGACCATCTACTGCTCAATGCCCATGCTTTGTTTCCAACTTTTAGGTGTACTGCTCCATTCCAGACATGAACAGAACAATAGTCACTTCTGTCAGAGTAACAGAAATGGGAAATGCTCCAGAAGAGGGGATTTTATTTAAGTGCACTATGCAACTGATTTGATACAGGGATATTACTGAGTCTGATTCTAATTCTAATATTTATTTCCATCAAATTTATATTTTAATAATACCAAAGAATCTTTATACTGTTCCAGGGCACATGCTTTTTCTGATTCAGTATTGTTTAATAACAATTACACTCACTTCAAACACAATGTAATTTTAGCATGATGCAGTCAACACAGAGCCTGATTATATTTTTTTTAGAATATTTTTTTAAGAATTGGGTATTGGATGCCTTTCTGTGAAAGTCTGCCAAAACTGAACTTTCAAAGTGCTTCACTACAGATTTGGTCATTAATATTCTAGATGTGAACTAGATTAATTTGAAACTCAAATGTAGGTCTGTTGCATTCACATTCAGTAAACTATTGTTTATGATAATTTTTCTACTGAAGAGTAGAAGAAAAATTATGATGAATCCTTTTTTATAATTTCATTATCAGCAGATCAGCTCCTGTAGAATTGTTGAGAGCATTTAACGTGGTTGAAGGACTTCCTCTTGAGAGTACTGCAAGTTTTTGTAAACTTTGGGCTCTCTTCTGTAGCACTGCCAAATGAACTTCTGTTTCACAGAAGAGAGCCCAAAGGGAATCATAGCAACAGAACTTCTCAGGATTCTTCTCCTTGGTTCAGGCTGTGCTTGTGTTTAGCAGGCACACAGTTTGATTTTCATACGTTTGTCCAACTGAAAGTTTTGCTTGCATGGTGTTCTTTGGAAAAACTGACTATTTTGGTTCAGGACAAGAATTTTAATGATTTTTCAGGGATCTAGTTGATTGATTTTTGTCAGGTAATTTTTCATATATGTTTTAGTTTAGGATATGTTTGCTGGTTAGTAGTTTTCCAAGTAAGATTAATTATATTAGGTACAGTAATTGTATTAGGTACAGTATTTAGGAAAGGATGCTTGCACAAATTATTTAAATCATACAGCAGAAAGAAATATATGTGAAGTAAATGGTCTTGTCATATTTCATTATATATGAGAAACAGCTGACTAATAATAAACCATGGAAGTCTTTTTTAAGAACTGCTAGAGAATTAGGTAGGCTTGAGCTATTCAAATCAGAAATTATCATCCAAAAAGAGCCTTCTAGATTGCTTCTGATCCTGAAGATAACTCCTTTGCTTCCTCCTCCCTGTTAAGCTTTTGTAGTATCTTAAGAGCCATGCTGCAACATGCCATTCCCATCCCAGCTTCGGCAGGTCAGTTTATGACTTGTCTAAGCTAAGCAGACATTTGTTTCATCATCTGACATTGTAGGTGGTCACACCAATCATTTACATTCAAGCTGAAGCCAAGTGTACATACAGAAAATGCATATTGTAACTATGGCAAATCAAAATCAGAGAAATGAAAAATACAGCGGTTTGACAGATAAAATCAAGACTATGTCTAGAAGCCAAACTGCATTAAGTAGTCATCTGATAAAATGCTGCTTGAATATCTCCGTTGAATGTTTCCAGCTAGTTGTAGGTGACTTTCTTTTCAATGTGTGGGGTTTTGCAGTGTTCTTGTAAGGGACTGATGTTTGCCCCGTGTACTTTAAGGGGAGCCTGGGCATCACATGCTGGTGTATTGACTGCACTCTGAAAGACGGATTCATAATCTTTGGTAGCTAATACATAGCTACCAAAGTCCTTTTCTAAATCTAGCCAAAAAACTTATTTTAATTTTGTTTCATATTTATGCCTTGTATGAATATTAGTACTGTCTTACAATTAACTCAATTTGTAAAAACATGTTTGAGGTGATTGTGTGTGTGTTTTGTTAACTCCACAGGTACACTACATGTAGGGGATGAAATCCGAGAAATAAATGGAATCAGTGTGGCAAATCAAACTGTAGAACAACTACAAAAAATGCTTGTAAGTGCCTGAAATCTTTCTCATGTTCTTTATAAAGGTGCCTGTCTTGTTTTGACAAAACTTTTATGTAATTGCATTGTGACTTCTCCTTTTTCTTCTATTCTTGATAGCCTACATGTGCAGGTAACACAAAGTCTTCTGCGTTCAACTGTTAAAGCCTTCTACAGGCTTTCCCCTGTTCTTTAGTAGTGGCTTTTTTGCACCTTATATACAGGAATGGTAGAAGGCACCTCCAGGTGTCATTTTATTTGTTCTGTTTACTCCCATAGTCAGGATTATTGACACTCAACCATTCTTGACAGGTGTATGTCTGATCAGCTCTTAAAAAAACTTGAGTAATGAAGGTTCCCCAAACTCTCCAGGTAGCTGACTTTAGTATATAACTCTTCTACATTGTAGAAAGTTTTTTCTAATGTCTGAGTTTCCTTTGTTGAAGTGGAGGAATTTCTTCTCTTGTCTCTAGTGGGCATAACTGAAAAATACTACTTTCCTCCTGTTACTGATCCCAAGTTAGTCTAGAAAGATCACATTCTTATTTTAAATCTTCAGTCTACACCAAGTGTAGTCACTGAGTATACTGTGAGAGAAAAGAAACTTCTGTTGACTGTTGGAATAATTGCTACACAAATACAAAGATAATAAATCATAGAACCATTCAGGTGGGAAGTAACCTCAGGAGGTCTCCAGTCCAATCTGCTGCACAAGGCAGGGTCAGCATTGAATGCAGCCCAGGTTGCTCAGGGCTTTGTCTGATTAAGCCTTGAAAATAACCAAGGACAGAGATTTGGCAGGACAGGTGTCTCTTTTGGCAACCTGTTCCAATACTTAATTGTCATCATAGGGAAAAATGTGTTTCTTATATGTAGCTGGAACATCCCTTCTTTCAGTTTATAACTGTTGTGGTTCATGGTTATTGATGTTACAAAGAAAAAAAAATATTTTGAGCTCAGACAGTGTCTTTTTGCAGGAAAATTTCATCTTGGGCCTTGTTACTAGAGTCAGTTTGATATTCCATAACACTTGCAGATTTTTCTGCATGCAGCCCTAACCTTGGGATCTTGGATGATATCACTAATCCTTTTGTTGAGTCCAGGACCATATAGACAAGCTTAAGTGAGTCCAGGCAAATAGCATTTTTTTTATTATCGTGATAAGCCAGCCAAAGAGAGAAAGGGGAAGAGCTCCAAGATCATTTGGAGTGATCTGCTTACCTTTCTGCCCATATCAAGTCTTGCAGCTGTCAGCCATGTGGTGGCCCTTATATTCAAACTGTGATTTAAGAAAATATGGCTGAGCAAATACGTTGCCAGTCTGCTGCTGTCCTGCAGTTACTACTTGTTAGGCGTATTCTTACACTATAGTAGATGCAAACTAGCAGACTCCATGTTCTGTTTTGGTGGAAGACTATTTCTTGCATTTCTACCTTTAGTACAGTAACATGCAGCTTTCCAGAAACTGTGAATATGCCTTTGCTATTTAACATGTACGATGAAAGGGAAGAAAATGTCACTTCAGTAGCAAAGACTCTGTGGATCACAAGAATATAGCTACAAAGAAAAGACTGACATGGAAGAAACCTACACACCCCTTAGTCTCTCACCTTAAAATACAGCTCTAGGTTGTAGGCATTCAAAATCTGGTCAGGCAAACAAGCTAATAATGTATGTTTATCTTTTAGATTAATGAGAGACAACTTAAATGTTTGTTTATAAGTGAAATGACAAATTAGTCGTGGCATTTTGGCTTTTCTGAATATTTACTTTAGGAAAACATACTGCTGCTCTCAAACTATGATGCTTTCCTTTCAAGCATTAATGATACAGACATTTTATCTTCAATGTCGTAGTCTTTAAAGAAGTGCTTCTCTTTTTGCAGAGGGAAATGCGTGGAAGTATTACCTTTAAGATTGTGCCAAGTTATCGCACACAGTCTTCATCCTGTGAGGTAATGAATTTAATGAACCATCCCATTCCTTCCTCAGTCCTGTAACTAACTGCCTGCTGATGGCTGAATGTTACTGCTTTCTGGGAAATTGTTTCTGCCTGTCCTGTTAGACCACGCACACCAATTTTACAACAAAGATAACGGAACATGAGTAGGTCCCACCTACCTACTCAGCCCTGCCTTCATATTCATCTCATCAGCACCTTAACTAACTCTTTACAGCCTATTAAAAAAAAAAAATAGCAAAGGGGATCCTGAACTCATGCATTTCGGAAGCCCCTTTAAAAAATTGCAATCTAAACTCATTCTCCAGGAAGTCTATTAAAGTTCCCAAACTGAGGAACAATCCTCTGGTTTTTTAGGCATTAAACATTATTTTACTGCTTTGGGCTGTTAAGGGTTAATTGAATAATCTGTTTCTGTATAACCCTGTTGAGGTAAATTTGTGATGGTTGTCTGTAACAGTTACATGTGGCTTAATACTATGTTTCCATGAGAAAAATGGTATTTGTCATTACAGAAGAAAAACAGATTTGGGGTTAGTTCTTGTTGAACTAGAAACTTGGTGTTGTGGTTTTTGCACAGTAACATTTCATTCCCTTCTGCTCACAAAGTTATGCTCCAGACTGCAACCGAAGGGAATTAAATTCTAAAAAATGGCTACTTGAGACATACTGTTCCAATTTAAGCATACAGATGGCATATGCACTATGTAGAGGATGCCAGTCTTTCTGTGCCACATGCTTAACTGCACAAACAGTTCCCAAATTAGAATTCTGAGAGTGAAATCACAATCCCTGTTGAAGGCAAACACCTTATCTTAATTCGAGCTGTGATTTCACCCTAATTGTTTTTGTGTCTCAGCAGATGCTAGAACACACAGAAACTGCTACTGTGATTGTCAGAACAATCTGTATGCAGGCAAAAAAATACTGCTTTTTGGTTGCCTTTTGTACTTCTAATAGAAGTCAGCAAGAAATAAAAGGTTTTAGAGGTAGAAGGTGTGACAGATTTTCACCTGTGAGGCTGACTTTCTTAAAGGTATAAATATGAAAGCAAATTTTTCATGAAATGCAAAGGCCTTAGAAAAACCTTTAAATGGAAATTCTAGAGTGTGCTGACAAATTTATGCATTAACTACTGTGCTGTAAATAGCAGTAATAATAAAGGATATCTCACTTCCCAATATTAAAATACAGAAACTGGTGAAACTACAGACCTGCTGGGAAGATGATTATTTGGAAAAAATAATTCAGCATACATAGAGCTTTAGATTAATACCATTAGGTGTCATTTTAGCAGTAGCAGATCATCTCTTTTCCTTAGCTTTGTGTCCTTAGGTTCTTCATGACTGTTTCACAGAAGAGACTAAAATGGGCCTTTACCTTCCTTTGCAAAAAACAGCAAAACTAGAAATATGTGGTCAAAGACAAAGGAAAACAAATAAGCATGTCTACTTATCACACTTTGTGGCATTTAGCATTCATTTAATCAGAGGTGGCTGAGTCTGTTCCACCTACTCAGCCACACTATGACTTTGGCTAGATTTTCAGCTGTTACCAAGTGTACACAAAAAGCCAACATTTTTAAATCATCCTATTAAAGTATCACTAGTCCTTTGGTACAGAGAGAATTTTTTTCACAGAATTTTTCAGGATTGTGAATCAGATGATGATTCAAATTCTTAACCATGGATAAAGACTAAAAATGAATGTTGAATCAACATTACTAAGACACAGAAAGCTTGTTTCTCGTGCTCTCTAGCAGGTTAAATTCAGAGATACTGGGTCTTCACTAGTATAATCTTACTAGTTAAGGTATTTTTTGCCAATATTTCAGTACAAATTTATGTTTGGTTCCCCCCTCTCCCTTCGGTCATGGAGTGGTGCTCACATAGTATAGTTTTACCAGAAGAGGAATATAAAACGGAATTGATAACTGGGGGTTTTTTGAGGTTCCTACCACAATCGCATCATTGGATTGCAAAACACCTTGTTAATCTTGAATAAGAAAAACTAAATATTAGTAGAATCAGAGGTGATCTATCTTCTATATAGAATCATTCTATATGCCTTATATACAAAGATAAGAGGGCATGGCATGTTATTTTTTTAAATAACTGAGATTTGCATTTCACTTGCCATATTTTTCTTCATTTAAGAGAAGTGTTATAGTGGTGTTTTCTAAATATTAAACCACTTTTGTATATTTAGGGAGTTCTTGGCCCTGTAGTATGTAATTGTACTTGAGTGTCACTAGGCAGTTTCCAAAACCTCAACTGAATAGTTTCAAGTTTCTTAGAGATGTGTGGCTTTTCCTGCACCCAGACCTTCCGTTCAGTTACCAGGCCTTCTATTTCATGGAGCAGACTTCACTTATGACTTGTTCAGCCATTGGTGTGGCAAATGGCCTGCGTTACTCGGGTATCTAGATGACACAGTGGCCAGGATGTTGTTTTCTGCCTCAGATACCCAGGAAATTACAGACTTACATAAATATGAACTTAAGTAATTTTTACAACACATTCTTCTTAAGGCTGATGACTGCATATGCTGTTTATACATTTCAGCTTTATCCAACTGAGTAAGCATTTTGCTCTAGCTACATTTGCATTCTTACTTTGTACTGACAAAACACCCCGAGTAACCTTTTACAGTGTCAGATACGTGAGAATGGTAAGGGAAGTACTTGGTTTTTTTAACTGAAAAACTTTCTTTATAAACACCCTTTATGTTTCAGATTGTCTTCATGAAACACTTAAGTTGTTTCATTATAAGAATAGCCTTTATATAGGAGATTTTTTAAATCTGGCGCTAATCACCATGGATTTATTCCTTTAGTCTTGCAATGTTTCCATTACTGCTCAAACTATGAGACTTTTTATAGTCTTAAACCTTTTTTACATTTGTATTAAAAGTACTGCCAGAAAGGCAGTTGAGCAAGACTGAAATTGAAATGTATTTTCAGGTTTTTGGAAAGTCTCTAGGGTTTTGTGGGGGTTTTGTTGTTGTGGGGTTTATTTTTGTGGATCTGGCAAGACTGTCATTAATCTAGCTGTTCTTGTCAGTACTGAATTTGATTAGGCCACGTCTAGTAGACATAATTGACATCTGCTATAGGGCTGCGTGTCAAATGCATTTATTTATCCTTCATAATCCACACCTAAGGACAAGGAATCAACAGGAAACTAGTTTTGCCGTCATTTGGAAATAATTGTGATTGTTTCCTCTAAGGCTTCGGCTGTGATACTTCAACTGAAGAGCAAGGGTCCAAAAGACTGCCATTTTGTTGTTTGGCTCGGTGCTAGACAAGGTTCGGAAGTCTAGATAGTCAAGTTATACTGAAATATGATGATACCGCTTCACTACTCAGTGTCATTAGACCCTCCAAGTCTTTTTCTGCTCTTATGCTCAGGAGAACTAGGGCTTTTTCTGATTTGCTGGAGAAACAAACTCACAACCAAAGCTAAAGTTTTCCAGTCCAGTTCTAAGCAGTCCTAGCATTCTACAAGGATCTCTCTACACATTGATTTGTCTCATTAGGCCGTGCATAATACGTTTTTTCTCTTAACTTTGGAGTCTGCTATTTTTTGAAAGAAAGACCAGGTCCCTAGGAAATTAAGAATCTAAATGCCTTTGGAAATGTGGCTGAACTGCCTAATTATTTAAAAATTGTAGATATGCCTCTTGATGAGTTTAATAGATTAGTTTCTTACAGTTAGTACTGAAATCACCAATAGCACTGAAAAGGTGTATTTTCCTCAGTATGTTATGATGAACATTTGCTTTGAGTAGTATGCTGTCTTCTGTTGAGAATTGTTGGAGGAATACAAATCAAAACATTCTCAAACCAAGAAAATTTCCTTCAAAGGGAAAAGCCTTCAGGAGAGTCCGGAAATAGTGGCATTCTCCAAGTTACTCTAAACTTGTTTTTCTCCACATTATTTTGCATCTCTTTCCAAGGCTTTCCCTTGCTAAACCATCACAGACTAGCAAATCACAACAAAGTAGGTTTAAAAAAAAAAAGTATAATTAATTTTTTACTTCTTGAAAATGAAACAATGGCAGAGACAGAATTGCAGAAGAAGCAGAAAATCTCTTCATAAAAGAAGGAAGTCACTGCTTTTTTTCGAAAAAGTGTCTCCTAGTTGCTATTTGGTAAAGGTGATGCTGATAATCCCATACACAAAAAAAGGAATAATGGTTCATTGAGGCTTTTCTTTTTTCTATTTTTTTTTCAATAATGAATAGCTTATTTGGTCTCATTTGAACATTTTAAACTTGTTATGCTGGAGTGATTTTGTAAATAGAATTAGAACTGATTTCCTCTGGTCTGTTAGATCTTGCAAATAGTTGTGGGAGGCAAATGAGTGTTTTGTTCTCATGGATGTAGCAGTACAGACCTACATACTTTGAACCACAATGATTTTACAGCCATAATGTTGTCGGATCTGTCTTCAACTGTGTTAAAATCAAAGCAAGCATCTAGATAGCTACATATGGAACTTTCTGTGAAATCATATCTAATGAGTTTGCAAAAAAGTGCAGAAGTTCTACATGAGTTTGTTGCACATCAAGGTACAGGGAGCAAGAGGGACAAAGTATTGCCTGTCATTTTAACTTTTCTTGATGCTTTAAAATAGCTACGAGTGCTATCTAATTATCCATTATATATTTATTATCACATAATTAGTATGTTTGAGAATATTAGTAGAAGACATTTACCTGATTAATACTGCATGAACAGTTTATTTAGTTCCAATTTTGGTTTTTCATTTGTTCATAGAGGGCACTTGTGTTGATAAAATGTGACAGGGATAACTTTGTTTTCTTTGAAAACTGTTTTAGCCCTTTTTTTCTGCTATCCTTGATGATATGCAAAATTACCAGACATTCCTAAATTGACCTTCGGCGGTCCACAATGTTTGAGTGAATTATTTTATTTCCTGAAGAGGTGGCTCAATTATCTGATCTTACGGGATTAAGTAGTATACAATCAAAATGGCCTGTGAAGAAGATCACTCTACAAGTGACTCATGGCCCTTGCAAAACCCAGTAAGAAATTCCTGTTATCCTTTCTGTAGAATTTCCTGGTATGCCCCCTGCATCTGCTGTCTCCTCACTGAAGTGTAGGACCACATGGGTAGTCGGAGTCGAGAGAGGTGGCTTTTTAAAAGTGATATATTTTGGCAGGGTTTAATACTTCTATACCCATAAGAATGTTGAAGGAAAAAACCCTCAATGTGCTTTGAAGTGGATGAGAAGGGAGAAGAAAGTATCCAACTTCCTTCTCAGGTGTTAGCTTTGGTGCTTTTGAGGCATCTTATAGAATAGAAACTGATGAACACTGACTTCCACCATATAGCTGAAAAAAGATTTAGAAGCATCTTTGAAATGGAATATGTGCCTCGTTCTATTCAAAGTACTATTCAGTATATAACTTTCACATAATTACCTTGAACAAAGACACCAGTATGACTAATAGCTTTTAACATTGTCAGCCACCCAAGATATAAAAGGTCGCAGATACTCAGTAATTAAAAAGCTGATTGATTGCTAAGGCACTATAAAAATAGTTATTACCTAGCATACATCAAAATGTCAAACCTGCATCTTTAACTATGGAAAAACTTTTCAGATTTACGGAGTTTGTAGTGTGGAAACTTTCACAGATGAAGCATCTAAGCAAATGGTTATAAGGCTGTGGATGTAACTGTTCTTTTAAATATATCTGTGTTCCTGTGATAGTGTTGTGTTGTTAATGAACCTTGTGTCTTATTTCAGAGAGATTCCCCCTCTACATCCAGACAGTCCCCAGCTAATGGTCATAGCAGCACTAACAATTCTGTTTCGGTAAGATTTCCAGTTCCACACAGAGAAAGTGTGAAAGTTTTGTTGGTGCTCATCTGCCATTACTGTTATAGTTATTGTGTGGTCAGTGGAAAATTCTGTCCTGCTGATAGAACCAAGGTTATTACATATGTAACTCCCCGTTTTCTTTTTTTAAGAGTTTTTTCCAACATATTCTTATTAAAAGCCATATAGTGAATTAAATGTTAATAACTGTAATGTGACACTTCAGTCATTCATAACTCATTGTTAGCAGTTTCCTCAAAACTAAGCAAAGGTTTAAAGTGAAAGTTTTATTTCCATCATGAACTTTGGAAGCAGTGTTTGAAGAAAGAATAGCTGTGCAGTTGGTATTTCAAGACATTTTAGACTCTTTTAAGTTTTGTGTTTTGAGAGACCACTGGAACGTGTACTGGTTTCCGCTATCTGAGTTAACGAATTGGTGTGCCCTCTGCTGTTGTGGTACGTGCACATACTTTGTGAAATATGAGCCTTGCCTGGATATGAAAAGCAAAAGGAAGTGGCTTTAAACTGCACTACAAACCAAGCTATTGTCATCACATCTTTAACACAAAGTACTTCAGTTTCATATGTATTCAGGTAGAAAGGCGGCGGTGATCTCCTGTTTTTCTAAAGTATATTAATGTTAAAATCTGTGTTGTTTATCATTTGTCGTTGTTTGGACCAATGTAGTAACTACACATGCAAGTTCCTTCCGTAAGAGTGCTGTCAATATCATGAGTTCATGGGACTAGCTAAAAAAAAAAAAAAAAAAAAGGAAAAAAAAACCTGAGTAACTAATTCTTCAACTATTAAAAAAATTACAACTTAGAAATCATTTGCCACAAGGTAAAGTGCTTATTAATTAATACAATGAAAAATAATTGTGTGGATAAAAAAATTAAGACATTTTTGTGAATTAAATTGAATTTGTAACATGATGAGTAGTTATAATCTTATTCCTTGGCACAATTAATCATATTTTACATCATTAATACTTTTTTTCATAGTCATGATAGCCATTCCTCTCTTAAAAACAAGACTAAATATTAAGTGGAGAAGGTATCACATAAAGAGCCTCTTTCACTTGACAGTGCTTTTGTGTTGAAGATGCTGAAGTTTTTATTAAAAAGCACATTCTCTATCTGCTTAAACTTTTTACCTGCTTTCTTCAGCTTGCTGCTAAACAGCCTGGGTTTGATTTTTCTTAAGAAGAAAAATATTTCTAAACATGGGTCAACGCTTTATACTTTTGTCTGACTTACCATTTTACTGTAATGTATTATGAATCACTAACAAGTGGTGTTGTATACCCTTAAAAAGTAAAATGAAAATTTCTTCTCCTGGGTTGACTTTATTCTGCAGGACTTGCCATCGACAACACAACCAAAAGGACGACAGGTGAATAGATATCCTCCATGGGAGTTTTTGTAAACTTAGCTGCTAGTGAACATCCCTGCTTATCTTTTCCCCCCTCATATTCTGTATGTGCTGGACTAAAACATTTAAGCTTGGAAAAATTGTTCCATTTTTTTCATTTTCCTTTTAACTCATTTGTTTGTGGCTAATTCGAAATAGCATTTTTTTCATGTGTCCATTATGTGTGAGAGTTACAAAGTCATTGTTGATTTAACTAGAGATGTTGTTTTAGTTCAGAACGCATTAATAGACTTACTGTTGTGCAGTGACCTGTGCAGATTTTCATCTTATAGGAAAGCTCAAACATATATTTTAGCCGAAGTGGAGGCTAGTTGGGCAAGTGTCTATTATTCTACTCTAAAATGTTGTACTGACAAAGATTCTAAAGCTTGAGTTGGTCTATAACTAATTATTAACATTAACAAAGCTCTTCAAAGAAAAAACATTAGGGACAGTTTCTATTAAAGGTTGAGAAGTCTGACGATAGCCTCTTAAATTTTCAGTCCTAAGGCCCAGATTCAGTGAGCTCCCTTAACTTTGTTACCTTGACCTGATGGTAGTACATGTCATCATCAACCAAAGAAAGGTCTTCCCTCTCCAGAGAATTCCAAGAAAGCCCTTAAGGGCTCCACAGAGGACTCCCTATGACTCTCCTTGCAATTTTAAGAATTTTTTTTTTACTGCAGCCTCCAAATCAACATGTACCATCAAGTGATTTGTGACTCATCTTCAGTAACTGCTCCATTTATATATAGCCCCTTCAGAATGTGCCTCTGATTCTTTAGCAGTGGACTCAACCTCATTCTCTGCCAAGAGTTTTAATAACAACTCTTGCAACTCCATTCAAAAGAGTCAATTAACTCCATGATCTGTTGTCTTTGAAAATCTTTTTATACTGCTATCCGGTTAAGTTAGTTGGAATATCTGTTACAAGAATGGATTGCTCTCACTTTGTTTCCCATTTTTAAAGCTTACATATGTATGATTCTTTCAACTTTCTATTGTCTTCTGAAGTTCCCAGCTGCCAGAATGTAATCCTGGAAAGGCTCCATGAAAGACCTTCCAAGCTGTTGTGTTTAGGTTTATATTTACCTCTCATAAGGTATTTTTCCCAGGAGAAGAGACTCTTTGTTAAGGCAGTATCAGAATAATGGTGTTCCTCGTACTCACACCATTTAAAAAACGCAGTTACCTGGTTTTTTTCAAGAGTCTTTTCCCACTGAACCAGCATATTTTTCTTATAGCTTGTCATCCTGAAGGACAGTAAGGGCTTTGATAACAGATGCATTGCTATCAGTAAGGAAGTCTGTAACGTTCCGTGAACTGCCAATATTTGGTGGATGATGGCTCAAACTGGAGCAGGGACTTGAAAAGCAAGGAAGTTTCTAGATGGTAAAAGTACCACCTACATTTCTAGACCTATATTAGATTAGGTTGAGGGAAAATAAGGCATTGGTTCAATACTGATTACTTCATAGAAAGCCAATTACTAAATAAATTTAATCAATTTCAAAATATCCTATTTTTCAGGTGATTAAAATAAGTTGGGTTGCTTGTCTAAACTCACCCACTCAGTGCACAGCAGAACAAGGATCAGGTTTAGTATATTGAAAGTTGAGTTCTGTATTGGTATTATCATCTGATGCTCTTACTTGAAACAGATGAAAATGCAGGTGCAAGATAGTAGCAATTAGCCATTTAAAGTTAATTTATTCATATGTGGGGTTGCAGATTGGATTACTATAGAAATGGACTTTTTAAAGTTCCATGAATAGTCCTAACGCTGCATTGTTACAGCTATTTTTGGAGCAGAATTTGAGCAAAGTTGAAAACTGTTGCAGTTTATGTGAAAGATATTCCTTTGCAATATGAAATATTTTTTTTAAATCTAGTTGATTTTCAGTAAGAAAACCAGAGTAGAACATATACATGGTTTTTTGAAATGCTGTAGGGTGATGTTTGAAGTTCATAAACTGTAGAAATTACCCATCTTGGACATAATATTTAATTCCGATTTTAAGATCCTTGGGTGCATCAGGGCTGTAATTAGTAACCAAAATTGGAGATCACTTTAATTTTTATTTTCTAGGGTTGAGACCTTCTTTCTGTTAATGTTCCTTAGAGAATAACTTACTCAAGTCATTAGTTTTAATTTATACAGGAGTAGATTTTTACTGAAAAACCTATGCAGAGAATTCCCAGATTCCTCCCAAGTAACTCTATGTAATAGGTGCAACACAGGACTTCCTATTTAGTCTTAAAACAAGATACTAAATTTTCAGTCTGAATACTAAAGATCATGAATGTAGCCTAAGTCCTTTATACTGTCCAATAAAATTTTCTGCCATACAAATTTTTAAAACAGTTCATGGGACTTCAGTTGGAAAATACACTACAGTTCAAGCTGTAACCTGCTGGTTTATAGTCTAATGATTCATGATACTTAATATTGATTTGTGGGACTCTATCAGTTTATTACGTGTTCATTTTTGCTGTTCAGGTTTTAAAGTAGGTAGAAGACATGAGCTTTCAAAATAACATCATACAGCTTCACTGTTTGCTTGGGGTGGGGAGTTCTGTTTCATTTTCAACTATCACGCTTTTGCCATTCTGTTTCGTCCTTTGTTTGTTGCAAATAGTATGTGTAGCTACGTGCACAGATCAAATTTTCATATGTTACTCGTAATACTGTGCCAGTAATAACATCACAGTGTCTTTTATAAACTCTTTTTTATAGATATATGTAAGAGCACAATTTGAATATGATCCAGCGAAGGATGACCTCATTCCTTGCAAAGAAGCTGGCATCAGATTCCGAGTTGGTGATATTATCCAAATCATTAGCAAAGATGATCACAACTGGTGGCAGGGTAAACTTGAGAACTCCAAAAATGGTACTGCAGGTCTTATTCCTTCTCCTGAACTTCAAGAATGGTATGACTTGAATTTTCTATAAAAATTGATTTAGCTTTGCTTTTATTTCCGTCTTTCATGCTTTTCTTTGTTGTATAGCTAGGTTTTGTATAATTTTTTCTTTTTACAAAAAAAAAAGTCTATATATTGCCTCGGTTTGTGGCACTGATTTTTTTTCTCATATATGCATAGTAGTAAGGGTTGTATGCAATATTGTAGGTGTGGTTACATTAGAGAAATAAACACCTGTGTTAGTAAACATTGTGCTTTCTGATATGCTACAGGAAACTATGACTGAAAGTTACATACAAATTGTTTATGTAAGGGTGTCAAATTAATTTGTCTTTTAGGTTCTAAACAGTGTTTTCATCAGTACTGCTTATATGCCAAGACATCAAGCACAAAGGTCATTGAGGGGTTTTGAATGAAAGTCAAAAAGTAGAAAGAAATCACAGTGCAAAGATTCCCAAATGACAGATTCAGTGAACAGCAGTGGCAATGAGTACCACAAAAGGAATGCAGAACCTTTAAACAACCTCTTACAGAAGCTGTTTAGTAAATAATTCAAATGTATCGGTGCAAGCTCTGGCAAGCAGGTCCTGGGCCATGAAAGTTATGGCCATAACGGAAGAAGGTTTATCAGTGTGCATAATCTAGCCCAAAATACTTCATACAAGATTTGTTATGTAAAAGAATTAGAGTGCTGTAAAGGGTTTAACAGCACCTGTGCCACCTGGACTAGCTGAAAGAGATTTCGCTAGGAGACAGAGGTAGACAAGACATTTCATTCCATCTCTAGAGCTCCCTTGCAAGCCCTGACATAAGGGAGACACTGGTATACATTGCAACAGGAACACTTGCAATAGTTCATCCTAAAGATCGACCTCAAAACAGTTCCACAACACAACACAAATTGCTCTGAAGTAATTTAGACCATAGTGGTCTTCCAGTCTAATCTGCTGCAAAGCAGCCTACAGCCATTTTAGTAGCCACCCTTCCTCCCATGTTCCCTTGATCTGGAGCTTTAACTATCTACCACTAAGAAGATATTCTTTATTATCAAAATACCTCTGTATATAAGTGCTTTTAAGTCAATTAAAAAAAAAAAGGTTTGAAAAGTTTTATCTGTACTCTTGTACTATTAAAAGTCTTATTTTTCTAGTTCATTCTTTGTGGCTTTTGGAAAATCATTGATCACAACAAACAAAAAATTTTTCTCCTCCATATGCCAGGCGAGTTGCTTGTATTGCCATGGAGAAGACCAAACAGGAGCAACAGGCCAGCTGTACTTGGTTTGGAAAGAAAAAAAAGCAGTACAAAGACAAATATTTGGCAAAGCACAATGCAGGTATGAAAAAAAATATGCAAGTATCTTTAACAAGTTAAATTTTTTACAATCTAAACCTTGCCATTAATTGTTCAGCTGGCACTGTTATATAAACCTAATGAGTTACCTAGGAAAATGGAACCAAAATTCTGATTATGCCAACATTACTCTGCTTGTTCTTTGCTATTTAAACACATAGCTTATTCAGCGAGAGGCAAGCTGCAACAAAGTAAAAGCATTGTAAGATATCCTAATATAGGCTTACATTGTTTTGGTTTTTATATTTAAAGGACCACTAGAAACTAGAATCAGGATATGAATTTTGCAATCTATGTAACTGTACTGTGCTCTACAGAAGACTTCTCAGTATCATCCTTGTTAATATGTGTTTAGAGTTATAGCTTATTTATGTGAAAACATCATAAAAGGGCATTTTTCTTGAAGCACTAATCAGCTGGAAGTGGAATAAGAGCCATTGCTTAGTCAGCGTGTTACTTACAGTTACCAAAAATAGAACAAACTGTGGAATTTTATCCTCCTTGCAGTGATCTCTGCTTGAATCCTAAGTTTTGCTTTTCTATTTAGACTGCTGAAAAATTGAATTGTTTTAGAAATTTTTGTAAGTAGAAGTGTGAAGTAAAACATCCTTGCTGAGCAAAAATCATTAGTTTTAGTAGTAAAGAAGGAAGACCCCTTCATTCATGAACGGAATTTAGTTCATTTCTCCTTTTAATATAAAATACTCAATGTGTTGAAACTGTTTCTATTGCTTTTGCATTGATATCACATACCGTGATTATAAATACGTTGTTTTGGTCTCTTGAGAGGCTTGCAGAGATTTTTATTAGAATTAAAAGATATATTTGTCCAAACAGTGTAATGAAAATATTTTATATATTGCATTAATTTCTGGGGGTTTTTCAGTTGCATTCTTGAACGCACCAATTAAACAATATAAATCTGTGTTTTCACATTTCTCCTTACCTGTGCAATCTGTGTGCAGTATCAGAGCTCATAATATGTCAGTACTACAGAACTTATGTTTCCTTTGAAGTCATTTGAAAATAAATTCCAAGAAAGTCAAAGAACAGTAATTGTCATTTGTATTCCTTAATTCCCCATCACATTTAAGATGTTCACAGTTAAATACATAATTACTCATTACCCTGAAAACCCTTACAAGTAGAGACTGAAAGCTTTAACTTGTTTCCTTCCTTTTGCTGGTTTAACATTCTGGTTGTTTTAGTGTTTCCACTTCATTGCAGTAGCACTAAACCGTGTTTTACTAATTATGAACTTAATGAGAATAAACTGGATTTTATGACCTTTACTAATTATGACCTTATGAGAATAAACCGGATTTTATGACCTAAAGTCTTTGACAATACTAGGTTTAAAGTATTACCAGTTGCACATAGCATACATTCCCAATGCATCGCTACTCCCTTCAGTTGTGGCAGTGTAACTTTGCGTGGCCACACTGTTAACTGGATTAACTGAAGAGCAACCCAACAAAAAGCATCGATTCTTTTTCTTTAGGGCAGATGTATTTCTTAATACAGCCCACAGTGCAACTGCGCAGTTAATAATGTCAGTGTGACTAAGCACAGCATGCTACGAAGGAACAGGCAAAGGAAAGAGGATGGCCAGGGAGGGAGAAGGAGCAGGTGATACTTGAGGAGCAAAACTAGCTCAAAGAATTTGTGTCAATTACATCCCTGAAAGGAAGGTAGTCTAGACTTTTCTGTCTTGATGTAGCGGGGACATTTTGGAGAAGGCTGACAACACTGAGTCACACGGTTTGCCCACCTTAGTGCTTGCCGCTGTCAGTGCTGTTAGTCACTTTACATTGGCGCATAGTGTTTGCCAAAAATTAGAAACATGAACATTAAACGTTATCATAATGACCATAAAAGAAACTGTTCTTTTCAGAATACCATCTGACACTTCCTCTTTCCCTTAAGAATTCAAAAAGTTAATGAAAGCACAGATTGGAATCAAGATTTCTCTTAGTTCATTGGTGTTTATTGATCTTAGTGTCCTTGCAGTATTAAAGGTGATGCCAGTAATATTCCAGGGAATTCTGCCAAATGTAATATGTAAAGAGGTTCACTGAAATGCAGTGGTACTCACATAAATTTAAGTTTAACTAAGGTGGTACTGAATTTATCTTCTCTGCACTACTCTATCATGTCTGGTATTGTTAGTCAGGAATATGACAGCACTGGCTTTTGCAAGCTTTCAGTGTCTATCTGTCTCAGAATAAAAACCAGATCTTTTCTTTTGTTGGATCCAAAATAAACATAATTAATTTAGAACTGAGAAGTCTAATCCAGATGTCAAAATGTTGCCCTTACAAGAAAGTGGAGTTTATTTCTCTCGTATCTTAGCATAAAATTCAATAAATCATTTAGCAGTATGTAATCTATTTGGACTTGCCTGTTATTTTTGTCTTAGGGATGAGACTGAACTGGGGTGCTGAGAAATGACCTAGTAAAATACTTCATAGTCAACTAAGATTTGTGTGGCTAGCTGATGATTTGAGAGCTAAGATTTTGGTGTGATCTATTGGGATATTACTGGAACTAGAAAAGAAATTATTCTGCAAATCAGACATAGTTTGTGAAGTAAAGAGGAGAATATTTCAGGTACTTTTTATAATTAAAAGCAAATATATTCTCCTTTACAAGAAAAATATAATCCCATTTTTCTTTCCTCCATACTTGATATTAGAGTACTGCGTACTTCAAGAGACTATTTCACAATCATACATCTTATCACTGTAAAGTCAGTTTTAAACCAAAGGCCCACAGAAAAAATTAAATGTTTTTCATTATTAGGTTCACTGGCATTTTTATAAATGCTATAGAGGTATACTGCAGTGATATTGAGATATATTATTTATTTTACTGAAATGTTATTGCAGGACTTCATAAAAGAACACTCTTTAGAACATACTAGAACTATGCTTCATATTATGCATAATGTAGAAAATTGCCAAGCTTTTATAAAATACGTTTATCATTTCTTAATGTGATTTATTTGCCTTGTGTTTAGACTATTGCATGGTAAAGTTTATTTTGTGCATATACTTTTTATTTTACTAATATATTACAAGCCATATCTCAATGACCCCTGTACATTTTTCATGCTGTCTTACTCCCAATGGCCTCTGTGCATGTAAGTAACCTGTCAAGTGACAATGCCTCTTTATTTGCTTCTTACTGTTTCCTTTCAAGAGCTCCTTTTCTTTATTAGCTAGTAACACAGAAGCATTAAAGTTTAGTCTTTAAATGTGCCCTGTATTCCTCATATCTCGTGTATATTAAAAAATTAATCATTTTTCTTTTGCATTTGAAAACCCTACAATCATTAGTTAAATCCATGTAGACTGAGACACATCTTCTCCATGCTACTAGTTTGTGATGAAGGCATTAATACGTATCATTTATGTTGTTTGTTCCTGTTGTTTGTATCTAACATAATGTGGTTTTGTTCAAAAAGAAAATAAAGGATTTATGGTTTTTATTATTATTATTTTTTTAATGGGAAAAGTTACTTGCAGGCCTAGATGGTTAGAATGGTGAAACTGTTTAACATGTTGTAGATCTTTAACCCTTTTTAATATGAAGTGAATTATTAATTAGTTTAAATAGTGCGAAGGCGCAAAAAGGACAGTAGTAAGAATTCCATGTCAGTGAAATGGAAGGAAAATATGACAGAATTTTTGCTTGTAGTATTTGGGGAAAGGTTGAAAGAGATTCTTCTTTAGGATAAAATTCAAAATGCTTTAAATGGACTAAGAAGTTTTCATATTTGTATCTTTTAAAGAGTCGAGTATGTCAATTGAGTCGTTTGTAGTGTGACCAAATTGAAGTAGCTGTACTTTTTCTTTAGGGTAAAAAGACTGCTGCTGAATTGAAAAATCTGCCCTATAAAAAAAAAACATGTTAAGTTAAATCCTCTGCTGCTTTAACTGGGACTTAATTACAAAGAGCATGTGCTTTCTGGTAGGCTTCACAGTCTTAATGCTGATCTTGGTGGCTGGGGGCTTGTGGAGCAAACAAACTAAAGCTCCCACCACTGCCTACTTTCGTAAGAGGTTTTGGATAGGGGGAGAGGGATATATCTGGACTCATCTTAAAAGATGGATGGGATATAGTTGAGGTGAATACACCAGCATAGGACTTGGAAACACTCAAAGATCTCATACTTTAAATGCAGTCTCTCCTCCCTTCTTTTTATAGCATGCATAAATACAGAACTGAAAAGTCTTGCTAGTTATGCTGCTCACAATTGCTGATTGCTGTAATCTTTATAAATATAATTAACTGCCTCCTGGCTTCTTTTTTTATTAAAATTCTGCAAGAATTACCAGAGGTGGTGTGTTATTGGGCACAGGAGGAATAAGCTGTTTTTAATGAACAAAACTTGATTTGTCAATCATTATATACCTTGGCAATTGACAATAGATTGATAGGCATGAAGGTTGACAATAGATTGATAGGCATGAAGGAATTAATCCAGTTTCAATTGCAGTTGAAATTATTTCTGAAATAATACTTCTACAATTTTTCCCTAAATATGGTGGAGGTTCTTTTATGTAATGCCATCACTTTTCATTAGAATTTTTCATTCTGTCACAAGATTCAAAAGCATGTCAATTTAACTAGCACGTGTGTTTAAAGAGAACTCTAATTACAATTAATATGGTGGTAGCTTTGAAGAATAAATACCACAAACTATTAACACTTTTCTCTGTACATTTCTCTTAGATCTTGTTAAAACATGATTATGAAAGCAGCCCTATCTTTAGTGTAAATAGATGTTCTCATATTGTGCTCATGTTGGTCACTGTCTACAGATTTTTCTTTAGTATTGCTCTTTCTTAGGAATGCAAACATGAATGGCATGCCATTTTAGCTAATTTTTGTGGTCTGCTCAACACTGCATGAAAGGACATGCAAACTTTCCTATGTAGCTTTATTATTGCTTTTTTTAACATTTTTTAAATGAACACTTTTGTTAAAATTGCATAATGAAATTAGTTTTATTTTCCATAGCATATTACTTTGTATTGTAAATCTAAAACTTGCTAGAATTATAATTTGTAGCACAATTAATTATCACCCTTAATATGCCTTTTTTTCTTATCCCTGTTGGGGTTTCTTTTGTGTTTTAGTGTTTGATCAATTAGATCTCGTCACATATGAAGAAGTAGTAAAACTGCCAGCATTCAAAAGGAAAACACTAGTCTTACTAGGTAATTTTGAGTTATTATTCTGAACATTACAGCATAGTTTTGAATCTCTTTTAGTGGAAAATTTATAATTCTTTTTTGTGTTGTGGATTAGGTGCACACGGTGTTGGAAGAAGACACATAAAAAACACACTCATCACAAAACACCCGGACAGATTTGCTTACCCCATTCCTCGTAAGTAGCAAGGTTCAAAGTGCTACAAAACTGTTTGTATCATCCTTGACAACACACCCATTGTACTGCTACACGTGTTCAGTTCTGCTGAGATGAATCCTATCTTAAAGGTGGGAACTGTGATAGGACTGGGTATATTTTTCTTTTGGTTTTTCAGGCAGAGGGGTAGTAAGTAGCACCACTTTTACATTGAATGTTTCTTAGTCACAAAACTTCTTGTTAAGCTTACTTCTCTCTACCCTGAATGTTTGTTACTTTAGAATGAAGGCTAAAACATTTTTCCTTTTTCATTTACAGTTCAGGTACGATTGGAACAGCCTTGACATTTAAAACTGTATAATTCCCATGAGAAGAAATATAAACTGGATTTAGAGGAAACCTTTAATATGTACCTTATCTGAATGTTTTAAATTACTTTCCACAGCCTAGCTTTGAGGACTGGTATACTAAAATAACTTCAAGTTTCCAGGGATGACACTAAGAAAAAGAGAACGCAGTTAACTTCACTGCTTACAAGTGCGCTGTTACAAAGAGCACAGGGGTGTTTTCCCTTCATGATAATCTCTATCAATACCATGGCAGGAATTGCATATCCTACTACATGATCTCTTGGAGATGCACCCTCTTTCCTCAAGCTAGGCATTCTGAAACAAGAGCATCCATCAGCTGTGTCTACTCTTATTTCAGGCCGACCAGAAACACCGTATGTGGGTCAGAAGTTACATTGATGACCATTATATATTACTTTAATTTTCTTTATACCTTGTTAGTGCTTTACTTTAAAATTGCACTTAGGTGGTTTTCTACATATAAGGAGTTGGTTGTTGCTAAAAAGTATTATTTTTAAGGACTTATCTGTAAATCTGTTTGGAAGGGGAAGAGGATTAGTTGGCTGCTGCTTTGTTTCCCAGGCTTGCTCACTAAGGAGTTAGACAAAGACCAGTGCCAGCAGAAGGAAAACAGAAAGACCTGACCCTTTGAAAGCATGAGCCATTTGATCACCCCAGCAGCAATGCGAAGCTGCACTGTTTGCCACACTACTGTTGATAGACTAAAATCCTGGATTAGACACTTTAAAAGTGCAGTGTCAGGAGTATGTGATGTACATTGTACCTATGTTATTCAATACAGACAAGATTGTATCAGGGGGAGCAGTAGCCCAGCAAATACATTCTCCATTACAAAGAACTAAAACAAACAGTAATAAATGTTTCGCAGTGTGCTTTTCACCCAGCCTCTTTCAAGTGCTAACTGTATTGCTGTGAGGAGGTAGAAGCTGAACTAGTTATTTTATCTTCCAATACCGATTAAAATGGACTCACCTATACCATGACAACCACACCTTACATTGCTTCCTTTAGGTCCCTGCTCTGTGGAAGCACTGAAGTTGCTTCACTGATAATATAAGGCTAAAAAGACTAGACTGCAAATCAGGATGAAATTCAGGTGCTTAAGCATCAGTATGATGTCTAGATGCCTGTTTTAGACATCACCTGACCTCCAGCCCCACTCCAGAAGAGCAATGGTCTCCTTTAAATCCTGTGTTATATCCAGTAGTTCTATATGGATGCTTCAGATTGAAGGCATTTAAGGCATTTAAAATAGCACTTTATACTGGTGTTTAGAGACCCACATTACTTCCTTATGTTAGTGATATAAACAGATCATGTAAAATCTATCACATACACTTCAAGTATTATGGGAACCTGATCTGTCTTTCAGCTGACTCTAGGTAATTGAATTAATTTTCTCCAACTCTCAAGGATGGTTTTTTCTGCATTCTTTCACAAAACTGTGGTAGGAGTAGGTAGCTTTTGAGATAGGTCTTATGTTGGATGTGGAGTTTTGGGGAATGCTTTATGAAGAAATTATCTACCTGTTGAAAACCTGATTATAAAGGTCGTGTCACACACAATGGTGGTTAATTAAAAGGATTAGTAGGCCATACATCTTTTACCACATAGGTCAGCAGAAGCAATGTATTTGAAAAATATGTTATTGCTAATTAGTTTTCATCAGTCTTGACCACAAGTAATCAGGTCCTCACCCACTTTTTAAACTTACACTTTCACACTTAGAAGAAGACAACCTCATAGGAGTTTAAGTAAAAATAGGAAAATACAGAAATATTTTTACAGAAGAAGAGGATTTGGGGGAACTCTTAAGTGTATGTAAGTTCAGTAGACCTAAGGCAGCAGTGAGTAGCATAGTGATATTATGTGGTTTATATAATCCATTGTTCTTGAATTCCTTAAAATAATAACTATGATCTATAATATTTATATAGAACTTTTCATCTTTGAAATATGCTAATTAATCCTCAGAAGATTGCTAATTAATCCTCAGAACAGTAATAGGTATAATTAAAAATAGAAGATGAGTTCAATTTTTTGATACCTTCTTTGAAATTATGATAGGGTTGCTGGAAGATACAGGATCAGATTGGGAAGAGATGTGGTGTTTCAGATGTGTCACCAACGTAAATATGATAGTGGAAAAATATAAGAGATAATCAATTTGTGAGGGAATATTAGAAGAGAGAGAAGCAAGTGAATATCAGCATGCCTGTGGGGAAAAGAGGGACAGATAGCATACAGAATCACAGAATGGTTGAGATCCCTACCTCTGAAGGTCATCTGGTCCAACCCCCCAGCTCAAGCAGGGCCACCTAAAGCCAGTTGCCCAGGACCATGTCCAGGTGGCTTTTGAGTATCTCCAAGGATGGAAACTCCACCACCTGTCTGGGCAGTCTATTCCAGTGCTCAGTTATCCTTACAGTGGAAAAGTTTGCTTGCATTCAGACAGAAGCTCCCATGTTTCAGTGTGTGCCCATTACCTCTTGTCCTGTCATTGAGCGTCACTGATAAGAGACTGGTTCCATCTTCTTTACACCTTCACTTTAGATATTTGTGCTCATTGATGAGATCCCCCCGAGTCTTGTCTCCTCCAGGCTGAACAATGTCAGATCTCCCAGCCTTTCCTCATAGGAGAGATGCTTCGGTTCCTTAGTGCCCCTTCACTGGACTCTATCCAGTATGTCCATGTCTCTCTTGTACTGAGGAGCCCAGAACTGGGTCCAGCACTCCAGGTGTGGCCTCACCAGTGCTGAGTAGAGGGAAGTATCACTTCACTCTACCTACTGCCAATACTTTTGTCTAAGGCAGCCCAGGATACCTTTAGGCCTTCTTTACCACAAGGGCACATTGCTGGCTCATGTTCAACTGAATGTTAACCAGGGCCCCCCACAAGACCTTTTCCTGGAGACCTGCTTCCCAACTGGTCATCCCCCAGCATGTACTGGTGCATGGGGTTGTTCCTCCCCAGGTGTGGTACTTGGCACTTTCCCTTGCTGAATTTCATGAGGTTCCTGTCAACCTGTTTCTCCAGCCTGTCAAGGTCCCTCCGGACGTGGCAGCATGACCCTCGGGTGTGTTGGCCACTCCTCCCAGTTTTGTATCATTGGCATCCTTGCTCAGTGTACACACTGCCCCATCACCCAGATCACTAAGGAAGATGTTGAACAGGATTGGGCCCAGTACTGGCCCCTAGGGTAAAACAGAGATGTTAACTGAATTGTTTAGAAACTAAAAACCATAAGATCTGGCCTTTGCTGTTGAAAGCAGCTGATAAGAGTGTCATGGTCTTGACCAGGTAAAGGTTATTTATGACCTTCTGTTCTTCCTATGTTATGTTTTGATTTTTACATTTTCCACATCCCTTCATCTCCTACTTTTCCCAACACGCATCCCCCAGAGACTCCTGCTTTTCCCAGCTCCTGTCATTCTGCCTGCCTCGAGCTCATGCTTCATTATTCTGTATGTTATTTGACAGGTCATCATTCAGTGAATAAGTATTGATAAACCAAACAAAAAGCCACATATAAGCTTAATATTGCTTTTGTACTAAAAGTATTTTGTATTTTGTATTTTTAGACACAACCCGACCTCCAAAGAAAGATGAAGAAAATGGGAAAAATTACTACTTTGTATCACATGACCAAATGATGCAGGATATATCAAACAATGAATATTTGGAATATGGCAGCCATGAGGATGCAATGTATGGGACAAAACTGGAAACAATACGAAAGATCCATGAGCAGGGACTAATTGCAATACTTGATGTAGAGCCTCAGGTAACTAATCAGAAGTATATGAAAATGGGACTCATCACAAATCGTTCAACCTTATTTTATTGAGATATATTTATTTTTATTGATGGCGCACTAGATAAGTAATGCATACAGTAACGTGGAGTAAAATTCCCTGGAACACCAAGGTATCAGTCTGTAAAGTAGAATTCTAGTAATCATCTGGTTAGAAGAAATACAGCAGAAACAAATTCATCATTTAGTTTGATATGCAACCACTGTAGCTTGAAAATCTGCTTTCCATGTAACATTTTACTGTATTAGCCTCATGTCCAGTGAAATGTATCAAAACAAGTGATTTTCATTGCCTGCCAGGAGTAGTGTTTCGCTATTTTCAAAAATTTTTCTTTGCTGCAGCAATCTTGTTCCTAACAGACTCTTGGCTCCATAACACTAGTGAGCGTGGTCAGAAGCTTTTGTGGTCAGTCACCAATATTGATCCTGTTTGCACGATGACCTGATCAGTGTTGTTACTTTATAAATTCCTTTCTGTGTTGCGGTGTTATACTTTTCAGAAGAGGGCAGGAAGGAAAAATTTATAGTTTGTTCATTCATTATATTAAATCTTCAGTGGAAAACTCAATACATTTCCTTTGAAACATCCATGTAGTCATGACTTTCAATTCACAGGGATATGTTTATGTGTTTTGGTAAGTGGAACAACATGAAAATGGGCAAACAGGATGTTTATATTATTCTAGCAGATCGAAGGAAATGGGAAGAAACTGTTATCTGATTAAATTTGCTGCCTTCTTTCTTTGTGAATGGATTCAGGAAGTTCAAATTCTTTCAGAATTTCATAACAGAAATAAGATACCCAACTAAATTATTTAGGACAGTTCACGTAGTATGCCAGTGTGGTGCTGTTCTGAAAAATAAAATCCCACACTTAACAGGTTTCAGGGAGAGCAGTATTTATAGTTAGTTCAAATGGAAATGGAACAGCTGTTAAAAGCAAACTCTCTTGATAAACCTTTTCAACTTGCATTATTCAGAAGTATTACAATTCTCAGAAGCCATTTTAATCTTTGCTAGAATATATTTACATTTGGTAACAGCCACCTTTGCTATGCTTCCTCCAGCATGTGTCTAGCAAGCCTCTTTCTTAACCAGTATCCTCATGCATCCATCTCATCTCAATAAGGACAGCCTGTTTGTGGACTTACTCCTAGGTATCTTATACCACTTGCCAGTTTTTCCTTGGGTGCTCTTAGTTATGTGAGTTTTCTTGACTTCCACATATGGGGTATATCTCTTGTTTGGAGGAGGTTGGCATAGATGATATATATAGGTGAGTTTGAAGCAGCGGAGATTAAAACCTCTTTAGCTTGGGATAAGGATGGATTGTGGGTTTTTCTTTTTTCTTTTTTCTGGTTTTTTTTTTTTAATAAAAAACTTTGGAGAAGACAGGAAGTGGAAGGAGCAAAAAAAGACTGACCTTTAGTAGTGTTACTTTATCTTGTCCATCCATTTGAGTTCAGCTGAGGTATGTTTACTTGCTGTTCTGCACTTCAGTCGAGCTTGGATCTGTACAAAGTTTCATGTATGGCAGCTCTGTGTGTCACTCAGTAAATTATGACTAAGTCAACTTTTTAATGAAAACTCTTTTCTTTTGCATAGACTTGGTTCAGGGGATTGGTGCTGCATGTACTGTATTAGTGTTATGCTCACTTTATGAACACTTCACAGTGCTTACTTTTTAAAAACCTTGAACCCCTCACATCACATTTTGATTTGTTTCAGAAAATAATAATAAAAAACTGTTAGTAGGTAGAAAAAGTCAGACAAAAATGGTACTCTAATTAATATTTATTCTAAAATACAGTTGGCTCCTTCCCTTGTTTATGGCATGACTGAATTTTTTTACCTGGTGTTAATCATTCAGTTTAAATGCAGACAGAATTCTGCACTCTGAGACTGCATGGGAAGAGCCTCTCTGAAAATGCTAAAGCTTTCATTGTCTTGAAAACTCACTTTAATTAAGGATAAATATACAGTTTGACCACCAAACATGTAAAATAATGCAAAAAGTGAAGTGTCTGTATTACTAAGGTCTTGACTCCAGATCAGTTAAAAACAAATACCAGCGTTGGCAAATCTTGATTTTGTATCTTTTGCTTGTCTAACTAACCTTATTTCACATTGATTGTTGGGAGATTCTTCTAAAGTATCTTATTTTTTTTCACCTAGGCATTGAAGGTCCTGAGAACTGCAGAGTTTGCTCCTTTTGTTGTTTTTATTGCTGCACCTACTATTACCCCAGGCATTAATGAGGTATGACGTGTTGCAATCTAATGTCCTATCAGAGACAGCATTAAGGATGAGATTCAGATATGCAGATAAGACTCTTTAATTGTTTCTTTGTAAATGGAGAGGCAGAAAGACAGTTGTATGGCAGCATTAATTTGATTGAGATGTATTTATTGGTTATTAACTGATTTTTCTAATTGAAAGTATGAACTACAAGTTGGACGATCCACATGATGTATTCTAAAAATACATTTTCTTTTATTTCGTTCCCTGCCCTAGCTCAAAGACCCACTTCCAAACCCTCAACAGATCATTAGCACAAATGACTCAATTATGAGTTGCAATGCTAGCACTAGATTACAGCTAGCCTGAACTGAAGAAATGGGGGTGTGTGACTGTGCTGTCATTCCACCTTTATCTTTAGTATTTTTTCTATACAGCAAATCATATCAGAAATAGGCCTATTAATTTCAAAGTCTGTTCTCTAAGAATTTGAAGCTTTGGCCAAGTGGGTAATTGCTTGTGGAATAATGTTAAGTGTTCATGGAGGTCTACATTTTGAATTTCCTACTTAGTTTTTGTATAGCATCTGCTCTGCAGATTGTTACCGATTTCAAAGATGGTATCAAGCAATTCTGGATTTAGCTCACAACAGGGCAGAGAGTATTTATACAAACACTTTATCTGCTCAGCCTTTTTGAAACCATGATATTAAGGTATTTAATCAATTGGATTTGACCATGAATCTGTTCCAAATCTCCTACATGTCTCCTTGGTCACGCAAAAATAGTCAGAAGCCCTGTCTCTACAGCCTGTTTCTATAGAAATGTAATTACAATATCAAAAGTATGAAACTATGATATTACTGCAGAGGCTTGCAGGAAAATAAGGAACAAGACAAACACATTTCAATGCAAATACCCTGAATGATTATTGAAGTAGCAAGTGGAGAGTGAAAAATACTGGCCTTGAGCTGCAGTTTTACTGGCAGCTGAGGCATTCTACTAGTTCGCTGTTGCTGAAGGGAGCGATTAACTTGCTTCTGGAACACATACTGCCAGTCTGCACTGGCCATGGCGCTTACCAGATCCTTTAGTGAGCTACTTTAGCTCTAAATTGGATTTTTGTCAGTTTTCAAGCAGCTCACGTAGGCTCTGACAAGCACCAATGCCAACCAGAACAAGTAGTGAAAGCATATAGCCAGGAAGAGAGATGGGATGGAGAAGAAGGATCTTTTAGATCTTTTAACTTTCACAGCACTAAGTTATATCATTTCACTGTGGCTTATGGACCCATACCCTAACTGGTAAATGTCACAAGCGTACAGATGAAGATCTCTCAGAGCATCACAATTTACAGTGTTAGTGAAGTGCCAGTTTGTCTAACTGCTGGTGTTGGTGTACGCTGTAAATCAGTACAATCATAAGAAAATGCTAATATTTTGTATTCTATACTGAATTTGCCTTTGTGCAAGCAAATGGCATGGCATCACTTAAAAACAGTTAGAATCATTCTTAGGATGTGGCAGGCAAGCATTGTGCTTGCAGCAGCCCTCAGGCAGCCAGGTACCCTGTGAAATTATGTAATTGCCTGGGTTTGTTGCCTCCATACCTGAGTCTCAGCTCCCAAATAGTCTTCCTTGGCCTCACTCGTCTGCCAGTGGTACTTAACTTTTAATCTTCCAGCTGTAGACTATAATGCAGAGACATCTGGGACAGTTCATATGAGGGAGAAAATGTTTCCTATGGTACACTGGGAAGAGGACAGAAATGTACTTTTTATAGCAGTGTTGGGGAAGTATTGGTTCATGCCAAAGAAATATTAGTAGAAGTACCATATTGTAAATACTTGCATTTGTGCTGTAAGACTGTGTCTTTATTTTGTGCTCTTGTGACTGAAGTCTCTGTGCATGGAGGGTTTCACTCAGGCACTTGATTGCTGAACTTAACTTCTAAAGCATGCTAATTTATAAATCAATTAAACTTAAGGAAAGGGAGGGGCAGGAAATGGTAATAGCGACAGACCTTACCCAAATACAGGATCCTATTTTCAAAGGTTTGCTGGGCTGCATGAAGGGAGATACACAAATTGTCTGTGTGTTAGCAGCCTGCGAGGCAGCAAGGGTGGAGAGTGTGTGTTTCATATTTCCCATTCATGCTTCCTTTTGAAAAGGTTCATTTGCATAATGAGTATCCCTTTCTGTTTATCCTCGTATCCTGCTTTTTTTATTTTACTTACACTTTTTGAGACACTTCTGTAAATGACTCTCCTTTTTTCCTCCCTTGTGTTTTCTTAAATTTCATCTTTGCTTTTCTTTTCATTTTCCTGCATTCGTACTAATTGTACATAGCTGCCAAAATGGTGCAGAAAATTGCCTGTAAGTACCAGCTAGGGGCTGACAAGGTAGTCCTGGTTATTTCAGTAGTTTTAGAATGTAGATATGCTCGTTCCCGTTCAACATTACTTTCACCATTGGAATGAAAATTTAATGTAATAATGACTTCAGATATCTGCACTAAAATTATCTGCTAGTAAAAAGAAACTAGAGAGCAAAATTTCTACTCTTACAGCTGAACATCTGAACTTTGTGATAAAATCAGTGCAGAGGCCTGATCTTAAAAGTGTCTTTCAGGAGACACTTTAGCCTATTGTGGACCACACAAACTATCTCAATAATCAAGGACCACACAGCAAGCGTTAGGAGACAAAATACTATGCTTTCCAGCTGAATATATCAGTGCACTATGAGCAATTCTGCAAAGCGCAAAACCAATTTACATCATATAGGAAATCTCCCAGAGCATACCCACCTGTCTAATCACAAAGGAAACTTAAATCAGATTATTGCTGTGCTAAAACAGAGAGAGGAGAGAGCATATCAGGAAACACGGGAGTAGTTCCTCTTTCCTCCAGCTGTTTTCCACCTCCCATTGCCCAGACAGCAGCAGAGGAGTTGACAGGCTCCGCTTTTTTGATCTAAATCTTTATTGAGATGTGTAAATCTTCACTGAGCCAAATTCTTCTGGATTTTAGCTATGCTTCCTCCCTTCCTACAGCCAAAGAATAAAAGGAATTTTTCTGAAGAAGTCTGCAGTCCAACAGCTGTTTAAATTGAGGAGAATTTCTGTTGGAGCAAAATTGTCAAAGGCCTGGATGGTGTGTTTATACATTGTTCACAGCCTTAGGAGGGAATATTAATGATTTGTTAGGCTGCACTTTGACTGTCACAAGTGGCAGCTGTTGTCCTATCTACTTTAAGGCCAAAAAAACCCAGCCCTCAGAGACTGAAGGTATCACTGGTGGCTGATATGCACATGGGAGAGATTTCATGGGTAAAAGCCATGTTTCACTCCTTTCTGTCCCAGCTATGGCGGAGAAGGAGAGAAGATTAGGAAAGTGAACTGAATTCTAGTGATGGGAAAGAAAAAGTCTGTTCCCATAGTGGACACGCTGCAACTAGACCCGTGTAAAATGTATATTGCATGAGAGCTGAGGGAAGAAGGAAAGACAGATGTTCTGCTCCTAAATGTGAAATTACTGAAGTTGTGGCCATTCATTTGTCTGTCTGCAGGTACCTGAGCATTTTGATAAATACCCTCTTTCTTGACACTGTTGAGAGCACAGCTGCTAATTCTTCTTGGAGAATGAGCTGGGATGTTCACTATTCAAACTTTAATTAAGAAATCTTAGAGAAATGGAGAGGAACTTACTACAGCAAAAATTTTGAGGAAGTGTGAATTTTGGCATTTAAAACTTACAGACACAGAAGAAACACTTGGCCAAGTCTGGCATGGTTTTGAATGTACAAATAGATACTCTTATCAGAAAAACAGATGAAAACTGGTCAGTCAAGAACTGTAAGCTCTTTTCTTTTTGCAGAACTTGAGAAAGTTTGAATGTGTTTGAAAACTGCTCCAGTGGCCTGTCCCAGACTTGTTACTGCCCCTAAAATTATATGATAGAAGTAACGTTTTACATTTCCAACAGACTAGGAAATTAGATATTCCAGAATACAACCCACTTTGATCCCAATAAAGTTGGCTCTGGGAGAAGCTAAATCAGGAAAATATTAAAATTTAATGAATTTTTGAAACAGTTTTGTGACATCTGTGTGTACAAGGTAAATATTAGTATTCATTCTTCTCTACCTACCATTGTTTGTTTTAAGATGAGATAGATGTAAGTTTTTCAGATTTTTATTGTTAGTCACAGTAAGATAGATGCTTTAGTGAGGAAAAATTTATTCTTATACTTGTAGGTAATGACACTTGGGAAATCTGAATAGCATTTAAAAAGCTAAATATGACTTAACAGTTCTAAGTCTTCATGGGGGTTTTTCAGGTACTGTTAGCTTTGTGACATGAGATTAAAACTCTTAAAGGTGCAATGTGATTTTGCTAAGACTGGCTGTAAATATAAAATTAACCTTTAGCTAGATATGTTTAAAGCACTGAAAATATTCTGCTTGGCAAGTATGATTTCTTTTCCTTTGTAGGTTAATTTAAGCAGGAAAGTTTAGATCCTCTGCTGATATAAATTGATGTCTCTTTTGGAATCTATGAGAAGTTAACAGTTTACCTAACAAGGATTTTGGCTTAAAGACACCGGGCCATATGAAATGCTCCACAAAAATATTTAATATTAGTATCGATCCATATTGCCCAATTTGTTAATAGCATAAATTAAATTTGCACGCACTGGTATTTTCTGTGGAAGTTCCAGATGTGTAGTAGTCCATACAAGGAGCATCCGTTGTACAGGAGCGCATGTGAGGAGTATTTGTCTAACTTTGAATGAAATTTGGAGTGATTATCAAGTGAAGGCGACATCCCCCCTCATTTGAGGCTGCAGCTTTAGGGGAGAAGCAGAACTGTAACTTTGGTACAGAACTTCTCCAGGAGTGGCTGGTTTTGTTGCTACAGGGAAGGAGAACTGTCTCAGCACAGATTCTTCCCTTCAGAGGACCTGAAAGCCACTGTTCTACAGCAACTTGTCACCATCATTACAAATACTTGGGAAGTTTAAACAGAAAAAAGGGGGAGGAAGGGAGTCTCTTACTAGCTGGATAAAATTCTGTTCCTAGAATAATTTTCTGTGAAAACAGCTGTAGGCACTGTGCCTGTACCTCCTGCAGCCGAAAACTCTCATGATAAAGTGTATCCCAGTTGATTGATAAGTACCGTGACCCTATAGATACTACAGAGCAGTAGGAGTCTATACTGTTCATGCGTAATTTTGCCCCATCTCCACCCCCAAATTTGTGGGGCGGGAAGGACTTGATTACTTTCCTGTGGCTATTTCAAGGTTCCTGAAAAGCAGCAAATTACTATTTTTTAATTTCTACGGGAATTTGCAGGAAGGGAGTTCAAACTTGTAATTGCTGCAGAGCCCTAGAAAGAAGAGCCTTTTGCAATCCTGCTCTCTCAGAAAGGCGGACCTCGCTAACAAAGCCTGTCGCTGTGGCGTTGCTGGCTGCACAGAGTCCGGTAGCGCACCCGCAAAGTGGGATGCGCTTGGTTCTGTAAGGACATTGGCACAAAGCCACGGAGAGCATCAGCCTGCTGTCGCTGGCCCTTCCTGAGTGTGGACTGCGTGGTTCATCTTCAGGAGCTCACACTCGGAGATGCTGGAAATGCTCTGAAATAGGAACCGCAGGGTAACGCGGAGCGAGAACTTCCTTGTCAGTAAATGGTTACCAAAGGAAGTAGACCCAGACGACTGACGTTGAACAGAAATCATTACCAATTCCAGGAACAGCTGATCCCTGACAATATGCCCTCTCCTGTTTCTCGTGTTCTTACCTGGCCGTAGGCCCAATAGCTCGTATTTGTGCACTTTGTACATTTTATTTGTATGTGGTCTCTGTTGCTCATGTCTGTACTGCTTTTCTAAGCTTCCATCCTCTGCCTTGCTTCTTTAATGCTAGGCTTGTGTTTTGTCTCAAGTAACGTCAATAACTGAGTGCTGTTTGAGTGTCAGCTTCAAGAGAGAAATTGTGCCATTTCTCCTGTGTGATTTCCATAGATTTAGGTGGGGGATCTAAACCACCTGGGCCTCCCTAAGGCCTGTTTTTTGCCCTTTTCCTTCTCTGTAAAGCAATGGTTAGAAATCCGTTGTAGAAGAGTACAAAAGGATCCAACTTCTCTCTCTCTCTATTTTCTTTTCTGACCGCTGAACAGGATGAATCTCTTCAGCGCCTGCAGAAGGAGTCTGAAATCTTACAGAGAACATATGCACACTACTTTGACCTAACAATTATCAACAATGAAATTGATGAAACTATCAGGCACCTGGAGGAAGCCATCGAGCTTGTGTGTACAGCCTCACAGTGGGTCCCGGTCTCATGGGTCTACTAGACCGGTCTCGAGAGAATTGAAAAAAAAAAAGAAAATTAAAAATCTGTCATTACTGGGAACCACCTCATACATGGAAAACCTCTTCGTTATTGACCTTGTGTCAACAGGTCTTGGCCCCTAGAGACTACCTAGATGTAGTGTGACCTAAAATATAATTATTGTCATGTCCAAATAGATAGGAGGAGGGGGAAAAAAACTAATGCTAATTTAAAGAGACAGTATCTTTTTTTTAATCATTTCTCCTCAACTTTAATAAAATGTATCTTTAAATATATGTATTATTCAGTCCTTTGGAATGTTATATTTTTGAAAATCATAGCTTTTTATTTCAAGGGCCCCTAAAAACTGCACAAAATAGATGCTGCTTTCTATAATCTATTTTAATAGTAATAATAATATGATTCTGTTACCTTACCTTGGGGGTGGAACACTACATTCTTTTTAGAGTCTGATTTTATGGATTGGAATACTTTGCTTTCCTTTATTTATTTGAAGTAATTAGTCTAGTGGTTACAAAACAAATTCATGAATTTTAAAGGCCTTTTTTCGCTTTTTTTTTTTTTCTAGGATAGTGTTTTTAAGTACTTTTGTGTAACATCCAGATAATGTGATACTGTCTCTTTGAAGAACTCTGTAAAACTTATAGAAATTTGAAATTGGGTCTTGACTCTTAATGCATGTGGACAGTCGCAAGCGTTCATGCCGTTGGTGTATCTGTGTTGATAAAACCTGTAATCTACAGCAAAGTACATTCCGTTCATGGGAACACGTACCCAAGGGAATAAAGTAAAATATTATTCTGACTGAGTTGTAAACCTATGCACATCCCTTGCATTTTGGGCAACTTTATAAAAAAAAAAAAAACCAACTGATTTTTATTAATAATAATCATGTAGTGAAATGTGTTTGTAATTTTGTCTCAATTTAATTTGTTGTAAGGTGGGAGGGGGCAATTACTGGTTTCACCATTTCAGATCTGTGTTGTCTGAGAGTATTAACGTTTTAATTAAGTTTAAGCAAAGAAATGCTGATTTTTAATATGTATGTAATTGTTTAAAAATGCACACATTTTAAAAGAAAATACTGTGCAATGAAGAAACCAGTTTAGGCATTGCGATAAACTGACTATTCCAAAAGACTCATCTACAACAGCCCTGTAAATTCCTTTAAAAACGGTAATTGACTCTACAGTCTGACCAATTTTTTTTATTTTAAATATACTTCCTTTTATGTGTTCAACAATTAAATGCTTTTGGGTCCTTCATTTCATTGCAGGGAGTTTCAAGAACAAGTCAGCGACTCATGCAGTGAGAAAAGGTTTCTCAAAGCCAGTTAAGGGAAGGCGCTTGCGGGGGCACAGCCTGTTGTCGGGGGCTCTGCTCCGCCTGTACCAGCACAAGTTCAACTAATTTAGAATTAGAGCAAAGCCAAGTAAGAAAATTTAACCACATGCTGACCTTGTGTTTGGTTTTCCTTCTTCATGATCTCACTGGCCCAGGTGGTTTGCATTTCTTTCTGAAAACGGTTAACAGAAGCAAGCATTGCCACCTCTTTTTAGGTGTCGGAACTACGGCATTCCTTAAAACGCTTTACCTTCAAAGCTTGGTTGGCTGTGCTGTTGTATAGTATGAAGTTTAGTGTTTATATTAAAATGATACAGTGTTCTCAAAGGATTTCTCCTCAGAGTTGAACTGTCAGCTGTGACTGATCCAGGGCTGTTCCAGTTGTTTGGGACCACTGCACGTGTAATCAGAAAAGGTTCTCACGTGCGAACCTTTACCGTAGGGGTAATTATCATGAAGTGCATAGGTTGCTGGTTTTCTCCTGCCTACTCCTACTGCAGGTCGGACAGTCAAATCTCTATTCTTGTAAAATCCTTAGGTGAAACCTAGGCCCAGCTCGGCATCCCAGCTAGCCGGGTCAGGCAAGGAGTTTATTTTGTGCAGCAGTCGCAGCAGAGCAGCCGGCACCCCGCAGTGCAGGAGGGAGCGTGATCCACCGCTCTCCCCCACCTGCAGAACCCACTTACACTGCAGCTGGAATCATGATTGTGTGACTGCATCCCAAAACAAGTAACTGTAACCCAGTCCCTTGAGTTTGTAGTTTGTGGAGCGCTGGAAACGAGCCCATGAGAAACTATCTGTGTGGGCCTCGTGAAAGCAAGCCAGCGAGTAAGAGGGAACCTATCAGAGTAATAGTAGCTGCTCGTTTTGTTTTGAATTTAGTCCCTGAAAAGGGGGATAGGTGCAAACTCTGAACTATTTAGTGAGTAAGAGGTAATTTTTCAAGTAGCTGTGCTGTGTCATTTTAGTCCTGGATGAACCTTGGCAGGTGTTCTGTAGATCAGCTGTGGCAGTGGCAATGTTACACACCAGCTGAGCGCATCGGAGGGGCAGGTTCATTCACTCTCAGAACTACCTCTTTTCCCAGTAAAGCACAAAGATGGGAAGACCTACTGAAAATCAAGCAGTGGAGTGTTTCTGATGTTAGAAATACAAACTTCTTCTCTGGTAAGCATTGGTGTCTGACTTCAGTGACACATTCTTCATCTCAAATGTTTATGACATTAAACAGGTAAAGTAATTTTGATAACTCGAGTCTAGTCCACCATAAATGTTTTGACTGCACACTTTTGACTCAATGTGAATTCCTTGGAGTTTCTGTGTATCCAGCCTGTAAAGAAAGAAAACTCATAAGGCCCATGAGGGTGCTTCTGCCTTATGTAGATGACAATAAGTAGTGATTTAATGTAACTAATAGGCTTTTCTTAAGTGGACCTACTGTTCAGTTACTATTACACAGTAGAAAGACTAACTTGGAGAGCTTTGTTTCTTTTATTCTCACTGTATAGCCTTTTATCGAGAGACAAAAACTGTAAAGCCCATCAGTCAGCATACTGTCCTGCCTCCTCTTTACCACAGACTGTTTTCCTTGTAGGAGCCTTCAGTAGCAAAAGATTAACTTGGAAACCCCCCTAGGCTTTAAGTACAGCTGAACCATGCAGCCCAGTGAGCTCCATGAAGCGGTTTCAGCACAGTCCCAGGAAGCGCAGAGCAAGCCCAGGACTCCTCGGTCTGCCCGATCCATGCCTCCCTGCCTCCTGCCCTGCCCAAACCCTTCTGGTGCATCTCTGCTATTTGTGTGGTACGTAGAGGGCAAAAGGCTGCCGTAGATTCAGCTGGAAGCTTCACTTGCATAGGGAAGACTCATGCAGGTGCACAGCTAATGTTAATGTTTTTTTATTTTCTTTCAATTTCCAACTGGAGAAGGGTCATCCTAGTACTGTAAATATCACTGCATAATTTAGAGTGCCTCTTGGACTTCTCTAAATTTATGCCGAATGTGACCTCAGAAACAGCCCTGGGATTGGGAAGAAACGTATTTCGGTTTGCCCCTTTTATACTTCATTTTTGTACAGGGGCGCATAGATCTGTAAAGAAAACTTGATCTTACCAGTATGCTGCCTCTCAGTCTGACTGATGCCTGTGATTTCAAGGTGTTAAGTTGGTCCAATAAATGTTCATTAACCTCTGCTTCCATTTACTTAATAAAAGTACACTAGGTTATTCAATGTCTCAGAGTGGTAAGATTATTGCATGGAAATGGTAACCTAGTTTAGACAATCCCGGCCGCTGCCATGTGACCCACAGTGTGCCGCTATTGCAAATTAGACGGACATTTTTAATCTCATCACCAAAACTGAATTTTTCCATGTGTTTCAGCATTTGTTTTAGTTTTATTTGATTTGGTTCAAGAAAGATGCTGTGCCACCAGGCTCTAAGTGAAAATATCGCTACCTGCTTCAGAAACTTGATGAGCATTTACTCAATTGATTTTGAAAGGGCAACGCAGAAGGTGAGACGTTACAGCCTGAGCAGCATTGAACTGGTGTGTCTACTTCAAGAACTGGATACTAGAGCCATTAGGAAAAGTTAATGCGTAGACCAACTTCATTATTTCTTCCATTTTTTATTCTTTTCCCTAAGGAAATTATTTCAGAGTGGTATTATTTAAACAAAATCTTGGAAATGCTGCCAAAGCTCACATTGGTTTTTGCAAATCTAGATTGAAATATTTGATGCAAACAGTTCTGGTCCCATTCTCTTCCACTGCAATTAGTTCTCAACATCTTTAATGAAGGCAGTTAGAACTCAATTTCAGGCTTTAAAATACTTGGTAGAAGAGGATTTGTGAAAACTACAGGAAAAGTACATTTCTCAACTGACTTGATTAAGAGTCATCTGTTTTTAGAAGATAAATGGACAGAGTATGAGCTAAAGCAGACACCACAAAAGTCTGGTTTCATTATGTAAAGCATATGCATTTTCTTAATAACCCTGTCTCTCAGACTAGTTTCTTCACCACTTTTAATGAGCTAAAAGATACCCGTAACTCTTACCAAGGAGAGTGATACACATTATGTCAAGTTGTCGCATATAAATTAAAATATCTGCACAACAGGAAATATATTGTAGGCAAGCAGGGCAGAAGTAACTTCTGAATGATTGTGCGTGGTGTGCATACCATGAAGGATGAGTGCACAAGCTTAATTTAGAGGAGAGTCTCTTTTTGCTAATACTACACAAAAAATGCAAAGCCAGTTCCCATTTAAATGTTTACCATGCGGTTTTTTTCACTCACTGATACACACAGTTAGTGCACCTACAGTAATTTTTACTTCCTTCCCCTTAAGTGACTTTTAGCAGTCTTGTGCTCCAATCTTGTGAAAGCTGGACTGAAGCAAGTACAGATTACGATTTAGCCTCATGGTTAAAAGGCTTTTAAAGGCTTTTCCCTAGACCTGTACCTTACATAAATAATTAATTCTTACCTTGGAAATATCTTTCCTGTAGCTGTAATCTCAGTTAAGATTTTAGACAGAAAATTTTATTGTTTTTCATGTAGTCTTAACCTTTCTAAGAAAAAATAAAGGAGGTGTGTGTATATATGTATGTCCATGCATTCTGCTGTATTTCTTCTTAGCAACTTCCATGGGAAGATCAGTAACAAGCAAATTAAATTTAGCCACATCTCTACCATATGTTCTTATGATTAATATGCAATTTGAGCCTGGTTTTGTGTTGTGGAATATAACCGAACATTCCACACTGTATCCTTGAAAGGGTTCGTGTTGCATATTAGTGAAGCAATTGCAAATTTTCCCTTATCAGTAGCAATAGTATAAGGGCCCTTTCTGAGAAAAGGCTTTGTTCGTTGTCTGGGTGCCCCGTTGCAGAGTAATTATGCCTTAAAATGTAGCGAGGAAGCAACTAGCACTAAATCTGGCTCTCTGAGCTTACCTGCAAATTAATTCTGTGCACACCTGTCTGCAATGAGGGGCGTGCCCAAAGCCTCCCACATCTTAAGTATCAGGGAAGAAGAGATCTCCTCAGATGATCATGGAGGAAGTAAACAGCTTGGTGGAGTGTGAACTGGCTGCGAAGGTGCTGTGCTGCATGTAGGTATGTTCCAGAGCAGAACTTGGGTGGATATGTGATTGTATATAACCAGCACTTATGTATGCAATGGGGGATCTCACTTGGGGTCTGTGCCTTCATATGCCACATAATAGCTAATTTTTCTATCTGCATAAAGGAAATACCCAAGGGGAAGGGAGGAATTTGCTTGGTTTTAAGTGTAATTCATCTGAGGCTGAAACACGAGTCTGGTTTTCTGCATAGTGGGCCATCCAGATGTAGTCTTCAGCTTCACTGTTTTTCACAAGATGGTCATGGTGCTGGGCCAGGTCCTGAAAACAGCAGGGATGATGTGTGGATTGTGCTGAATGTCACAGTTAAATCAGGGAACATATCAAAAGCATGACCAGGCTTTTAAAAGAGAGACACAACAGAGTAGGGAAAATTCCATGGCATCAACCCATGCCCAGATCTGCTATGGGACTAATTCATTGAACGTATGGAAAGAAACTTAAATAGATGTGAAATAGTAGAATTCTTATACTTGGGTCCATCTTTGTGTGACAGGGGGGAAGGGGAGCGAGTGGCATCACACTCAGAAACTTGGTTTTAAGGTGCATTTCCTAGCAGCTGGCAATCGTGTCTTACCCCTCTATATGGGTACCCTTTTTACAAAAGGTCTTTGAAGATTCATCTCCATATTAACCAGAGGGAGATGTGGAGGCGGGAGAGATCAATGAATAGTTTTGTAGAATATTTTGTCTTAATCAGTGGTAAATATTACAGGTTGCAACAATGTTATAGCGCATGGTACTGAATGCTGAAGAATCCATACCAGGCTTACACAGAAATTAAGTTTTTTAAAAGCTCAGTCCTTTTTCACTAAATGCAACAATTTAGATACCTAAGCATCTCCTTACTCTGCCTTACAGCCATTACTGTTTACTTAAGGTGGATATAACAAAGGCAACAGCTCTGTGTTAAAACTGTAACCCAGTAAAGGTTATTGTTTAATAAATCAGTAAATATTTATGAAGTTACCCAGTAGGTGAAAGAAGATAAATTACACGGGGTTATTTTCTGTTTATTATGAAAACTTTCGAAACTGTTGGCTTTATTTTTTCTTTTAAATACATACAAAAATCCCTGTAATGCATAAAAAGCAGATTTGTTTCAAAAACTCACAAGTTAGCTAATCATGATGACTCTCCTGAAGTAAAATATTCTGAGTTTTCACTTATCAAAATAAGCATTTGAGTAAAGCCTTGGGTGTATTTCCCAGGAATTAGAAAAGGAAGAGGAGAGAGATGCTGCTCCCAGGAAAACCTTGTTGGTTTTAGCAGCTTGGCCAGCGGCCCCTGCTGGGGTCTGCCTCGGAAGGGTTTTAGTGCCAGCACTTTGAGGGTTTGGCTCTGCCAGCATTGTCATGTTACAACTTGTGATTTTAAATTAGCAAGACTTCAGGTAGAAAAGAAGAAGCTTTAACTTTCTTGTGCGTACATGTTGCTGGGCTCAATGTTTTCCCTCTGGCTGTAATTTGGAGTACTCCTTCAGTGTGATATTAATCCATTGAAGGCAATGGGAAGACTCCCAGCAATTTCAAGAAGCTTTGACTTTCGGTCTAGCCGTGTTTTTTCATTAATGTCTTTTTAGCATATTTATCTGCTTTGATCATTAAAGCAATTAGCCTAGAAGTGGATCACTGAGAGTGTTTCTATCAACTTTCTCATTCCTGCCCTCTGTCCCAGCTGTGCAACAGACAGGTTGCTTTGTAGGCTCCAGTGTGGTGTGGGGTTCGCGCATTCAGTCTCTCACCAGGAAGGACCTTTTAGGATCCACACAGAGCTGAGATCCTCTCTACCTAAGTCTCACAAACTTTATTCTCAGTTACGTACAGTAATCGGGCACGAGGGAAAGGTAACATTGCTGCTCAGAATGGTAGGTAGCACTAAATCTGACAGACTCAGGGTCAGGGCTCAGTGACTGGTGTCTGTTGTCTCCTGAAAGAGAGCCTGGCCTTGTCCAGGACAGACACGTCTCGGCAGTCACGGTGCAGGGGAGTTCGCATCTGCTGGAGAAACCCATGTGCCTGTGTCTGGTATTCAGCCCCACGCAGCCGCTCGCTCGCTACCCCCTCACCCAGGGGGATGGGGAGGAGAGTTGGAATGTAAAACTGGAGGGCTGAGATCAGAACAATTTAGTTGAAACAGAGTAAAAATGAAAAAACAATAATGATGACAATAACAGTTATAATGAAAAGGGGAAGAATAAAATCCAGAGGGAAAGGAAGGAAGGAACGCGTGGTGCACAACACAACTGCTCACCGCCCGCCAACCGATGCCCGGCCAGTGCCCGAGCAACACCCTGCCGGCCCCGGCCAGCCCCCCAGGTACGTATACCAGGCATGGCGTCCCATGGTATGGAATGCCTCTTTGGGTAGTTCGGGTCAGCTGCCCTGGCTGTGTCCCCTCTCCATTCCTTGTGCCCCTCCAGCCTTTTTGCTAGCAAGGCCTCAGGAACTGAAAAGTCTTGCATCAAAGCCAAAGCACAGCACCGCACTAGCTCCTAAGAAGATAACTGACTGCATCTCAGCTGAAACCAGGACAGCCTGTGAGCAGAGCCCCCTCCCCTTCCCACAGAAAGAAGCCAGTCGCAACACTGGCTAAAGGAGAGAAGAACTTCAGGAGCTTTGGCTCCAGTCTAGGGCAACAGTCAACAACAAAAGCCCAAAACTTAAAATGCAACAGAAAATGTTTTACTAAATAAAATTAAGCGTGTTTGTGGATACCAGAGATCAGAAGCAAGGTGATTGTAAATTACCGAATCATCAGAGCAAGGCAGTCTAAGCTCAGACTTTAATTACCATGTTTTTTCCTTTTGTTATTTGAAAATCCCTGAACCTCACTGAAGTAATTCACATTGGGTATCATAGGTACCTTGCCTATGCTCGACACTAAAACACATGGTGGGTGTCAGGTCCTTACTCGCACGGCTTACAACCCAAACAGCAAGTGAAAGTGCAGGAGAGGACATGCAGGGAGCGGTGACTTACCCTGCCTTGCATAGCGGATGACTCCTGGAGTCAAGCACAGCCCTCATGTTCCCAAATCTGCTCCTCTGTTTCTGAGCCTTTGTCTCTTTATTTTCCCTGCAGGCAATTTACCTTTCTTTTTGTTCATTCAATCTTACTGTTTAATTTCTATTGACAGGTACCTTATAAATCCAAATCGGGTATGACCTAAGATACCTAAAGATACCAGAACATAAGGGTATTAATAGCTCCTCCAGCACTTAGAGCGGACAGAGAGGCTGAACAGTCCCCAGCCCTGAGCAGCATTTGCAGGCACGCTCCATGTAAAGCAACTTGGGGTTTCATCAGAGATTTTACCCCATCACAGTAATGTTTGGTGCTCAAATCTGGATTTCAGTAGGCGCTATAGATACAGGTGTAGCATCCACTGTCTGCCCAAAGGACAGGAGGTTTCCACCATGAGATAGAAGTCGCATAGTCATAGAATCACAGAATGGTTTGGGTTGGAAGGGACCTTAAAGATCATCTAGTTCAAACACCACCACCACCCCCCGCCAGCCATGAACAGGGACACCTTCCACTAGACCAGGTTGCTCCCAGCCCCATCCAGCCTGGCCTTGAGCACTGCCAGGGATGGGGCATCCACAACTTCTCTGGGCAACCTGTGCCAGTGCCTCACCACCCTCACAGTGAAGAATCTCTTCCTTATAGCTAATCTAAATCAATTCTTTTTCAGTTTAAAGCCCTCTCCCCTTGTCCTGTTGCTACACACCCTTGTAGAAAGTCCCTCCCCAGCTTTCCTGTAGGCACCTTTAGGCACTGGAAGGCTGCTGTGAGGTGTCCCCGGAGCCTTCTCTTCTCCAGGCTGAACAACCCCAACTCTCTCAGCCTGTCTTCATCAGAGAGGTGCTCCAGCCTTCTGATCACCTTCCTGGCCCTCCTCTGGACTCATTGCAACAGGTCCATGTCCTTCTTATGTTGGGGGCCCCAGAACTGGATGCAGTACTCCAGGTGAGGTCTCACGAGAGCAGAACAGAGGGGGAGAATCCTCTCCCTGGACCTGCTGGCCATGCTTCTTTTGATGCAGCCCAGGATATGGTTGGCTTTCTGGGCTGCAAACACATATTGCCGGGTCATGCTGAGCTTTTCATCCACCAGCACCCCCAAGCCTTCTCCTCAGAGATACTCTCAATCCATTCTCCACCCAGCCTGTATCAGAGGTATTAAACACTAACTAGCCCTTTTAATACTATGCTGCCTGTGCAGCATCCTGTGTAAGATATTCCATTGACTGAAGACTGAGAGATGAGAAATTCTTCCCAGGGCTAGAAGAAAGGAGGAGGGTCTTCTTGGCTCAGGGTAGATAGTCACCAGGAAGGCTTCATTGTGCCGAGGAAGCTGTCGAGCTTAAATGTTGGGACTTTGCAGTCTGTGGGATGTAGGTAACTTTGTAGCTGTCGCTTATAGCAATTTGGGTTTAATTTCTAGTTTGAAGGGTTTGGTGCATTCTTCTTAAACTGTCTTGTCTTCTCCAGTGTGACACCAGTTGCAGTGCTCCCTGTGTCCACCTCCTGGATGGTTTGTCATTATTCTGAACTGGTTTTGACACTTTGTCCCATTTTAGTGATTTAATGAAAAAAATTCCCTCTCGAAAAGGTCGGTTCCATTTATGATATGCTTGAAGGCTGTGCTGTGGTTTTTATTCATTGATGTTGCCATAAATGCCACACTATTAAAACTTTACATTTAAATCTTAAGTCCAAAGTTTTAAATATTTGTCTTGTTTTTAAAGCTTGAGGGCCTTTTACTGGGCTGTAGCATAAAAGCATGTGAAGTCACATACAAATTATAGTTTTACTGCTATAAGATTTTACAAATTTAACATAACCTGACATCATTTTGGAAACATTATATCTAGCCCAGAGTATCTGCTGTGTTGGTGGCTACTAGCCCATTCCAATAGCATTTATTTTTTAAAGGCCAGTCTAGGAAGTCCAGATCCCCTTCTCTAAGCATTGCTTTCAACTTCAACTTTCTCAACCTGTAGCATCACCACTAACATAATATAACATAATTTTCTATTAAAGTTTTTATCATAAAAATATATTTTATATTAAATCTATGGTTTTAAAATAATTTGTTTTATGTTTAATTTTATAATTCTATTATAATTAATTATACCATTATATTAGAATATCACAGGGGCTGGTCTCTTGCATTCCTGTGTTTAGTCAGGAGCCAGTAAGTAGAAGACAACTAAGGGAAAGGAGTAAGTCTTTTAGAAAGAGAAGGTGAGGTGTCTGGGGGGAATTGAGATCAAAGCAAATGATCAAAACACCTACCTGCACTAAATAAAGTAAGAGAAGATTAGAATGAAAACAGAGTGACTGGAAATCCACTAAAGCAGCTTTCATTTAAAAAAAAAACACACATATATTCAGATCATTATCCTGTAAATTGGTTGTGTAAGGAGAAATTAATTCCTGTGCCAGTAGCCAGCACAAGGCCTGTGTACCAAGCATTGCATACAAAGCTTCAGGAGTGGGGAGAGCCTGGGTTAAGGCTAACCATCCCTGCAAGAGAGAATTTGGGGGCCAGCGGGGAACTCTGGAATCAAAATTTCAGCCAGAGCTGCTGGTTGCTGCCTGTCTTCTGAATTCCTCCTGAGATGGGATTTTTAACCCATTATGAGAGTAGCTTTTAGCTCACTGGGACATTGTCCCTGCTCTTCTGGCACCTCCTTTCTCACCCAAAGGCATGCTTACAAAGGTCCAGCATCTTTGAACGGAACTGCAAAGTCAACTTCTGTTTGAAATCTGTATTCCTGACACTGTTTCAGCTGTCGCAATGATGGGTGAGCAAACTTGTTTATACTAGTGTAGTAAGAGCAGACATTTCATATGACGTTACCTAACTAAAACCAGTTGGTGGTCTGTTATACTTGTTTACTTTCTCAGGGAGGATTGAACAATATTAGCAGATTAGATTCAGATGCATCAATACAATTAGATTAGCAAATATTACAGTCCTGATGGACAAAGGGTTGACACAGGGCCTTGGGAGTGGGATCACCTTCTTTGCTCTGCTAACCTTGGGCCAGATGTGTCCTAAGCTGGACCTCAGGTGTCACAGCGTCCACAGTTGAAACTGGGTTATAATGGTTGTCAGAAGTTGCTGCAGGACCCAGCACAGACAAGGTCTGAGCCAAGAACAGGGAAACCCAGCTCCACTCCTAGAAGGGACAGCTAGGAGGAAGAAAGTAGAAAAGCCCCATGAATCAAACTGAACCTCCACACCCCGGGGATCCTCTGGTGAAGGTCATTGTGCCCTGTGGCACAGAGCAGAGATGTCTCACTTGTCCCTAGAATTTGTGATCATTTGTGTGTCTGTGCAGCAGTGGTTAACCGGCTTGCTCAGATGCTTTCAAAGGAGACAAAGGGAGCTTCATAGCTCCCACAAGACTTTCCACTTACTAGGTTTCTCCTTCTAAACAAAGCCAGCCTTTTCAGTCCTGGCTATTGAGAAATCTTAGTTCCATGACTTGTCTCATTTACTTCTGTCACCAAACTTTATTTCTGCTGTGTCTTTCCTGAGGTGGCAAGACATAAGCTGCACATATTCCAGATCAGGATGTCCTACTAAAAGGCGTAATAATCTATTGCTTATTTGCTATTTCTCCTCTCCCAGTCTTTGTTACTTACAGCATTTTGTTTGGTTTATGTCAGTTGATCTACCAGCGCTTCACAGCAATTCTCAGGTCTTTCTTGCCCCAAGAGCCCAGCCATGCCTGTGAGCAGTTCAGTTTGTGCCTTCAGATATGTACTACCTTACATATGTCAACATCTATTTTATCTATTACATTGCTCCAAATCACTTGACTTTCAAGTAATTTCAAATTCATCAAAACCTACTTTAAGCTTTACTGGCCTAAAAAAATTCCGCATCCACAAATCTCAGCGCTACTTCTTGCCTATTAAAATAATCAGTCACCTGTTTTCAGCACAGATATTTACAACAAGCTTTGTCTGATTGCAAGTTTATCATTTATTTCTATACTTAGTCTTCTGACTCTTTGTCAGTCTCATACATCAAAAAAGTGCCCGTCCACATAGTGTCTGATATATATCTTGCTGTCACAGCACATTGAGACATAATCATTCAGCATGGTGAGGAATTGCTACTGCCAAGTCCATCCCAATTTATATGCACACAGCTAGTTGTCCTTTCTTACTGATTTATCACATTTGCCTACTCCTGGCACTGTGCGCTCAGCTTTGTTTTCATCATCAAAAGCCCTGAAGTAAAACCCACTAAGCTACATGTATTTTTACACCTGCCTGCATGGCACAGTTTGCTGTGAGTCCAGCAGATCCTCACCCCACCAGGCAGTCCGTGTCTCCTTGCTTGCAGCGAGGAAAACTTGCTTGTTCCCTTGTCTGCTCTCACAACGCCCAAGCCTCCCTAGACCTCTCCTCCCTACTTCCCAGTGTCCCTGTGCCCAGGAGTTAGCCCTCAATCTAAGCAAAACAGAAACTGAAAAAATAAAACCATTATTCAAAAATTAATGCCCACAGTTCATGTCCTCTCAGCTACAGGCATATCCTACAGAGTTCCCTGCATAATCCCATCTCACCCATCCAGAACCAAAGCAAACACCTGCCAGATCCAGACCTCGCTGGCTGTATTTTGCTGCCTGCCCTCTGCTGCTCTGCCTGCCACCCAGCTCCTGCCCCAGCAGACGCGAGGGCTGTACGCACCCAGGAGGGTTGTGAGGAGCAGGGGTTACGGGGCAGGCAAGGCAGCTCCCCAGGCAGGGTGCAGGAGCCAGCCTGCAGCGCAGTGCCGGGGGAGCCCCAGCTGCTGCCAGCCCCCCGCTTTGCTTCCTCCGTGACCGCTCACAGCTCACCCCTCTCCAGGGGTTAACAGCCCACTGGCACAGCCCTCTCCACAACGCTCAGAGACAAGGTTCTCAGACTTCTGAGGTTTGTGTCCATGTGGATGCTGAAATGCTATACTACAGAGCTATACTCCCCATGGATCTATACTATCCACCACCATTGCTACTGACGGGAACCGTCCCTTCCTCGTGTTCTCATTCCCCATAAGCCTGTTCAGGAAAACAGTTTTGTCCAAAACTGACCCAGGGACAGCGGTGCCTAATCCAGCTGTCACACAGCTGTGCAAATGCTCATGCTAGCCCAGAGGAGAGGGAGAAACAGACCACCACCTGAGACCTCCACCTCACTGGGGCTACAGCGCAGGTCAGGGCTGCCATGGACTGAAGCTCCCTGAAGATCCCACGCAACCACAGCTCTGTGTCATGTGATTCCACACAACAAGCTCTGTGTCCTTGAGCAGAATTGCGCTCCTCCTTTCTTTTTACACCAAGGCATGGCTTGACCCTGTTCCAGCTGAAGCCAGATAACTCCCAGCAGTCATTTTCATTAGTACGCAGTCAGATCTGATCAGTTGTTAGATGTTTACTTGTTGCTCATCATTTTAATTAAAGCACAGAAGTAACCCACTCAGAGACTGCTCAGATATTGTGTCGGGGGGCACGTGGGAGGAGGTAAACAAGCTGCAATGATGTCATCTTCAAAAACAGCTGTTTGCACCAAGTACAGCTAATGGCAAGAGTTAATGACAAAAGTCCTAGATTAAGAACATTTTTACGGTGTGTCTTAAACTATAGCATACAGCCTATTCAGCTGAAGTGTTTCTTAAATTCAATTGTTAATTTATTCAGGTCCTGAAAAAAAAGCAACACCTCTCCCTGTACCTTTGCACCAGATCCACACCAGCATGAGCAAATCATACAGTGCAAACCAGCAACTGAGCATCATCTTTCCAGCTTCGCTTGTCCCCCTTTCAGATATAGCAATTTCCTTATAACCCACTTATGCCCAACGACTCACAAAAATCTAGGGGAAATAGTTAGGCTCCTAATCATCAAAAAAGAGGGAGGGGGAGGGGGCAGCTGTTGTTTTTAACTGGGACATCTCGGTGGTGCTGTTTCAAGCACAGCCAGCCCTGCTGCAGCAGCGCAATGAGGGCACGGGCCAGTTTTAGCTCAGAAGAGGAACAAGTTGTAATCAGGAAAAGGAGGGTGGGGGAAACAAGGTAGGGGCAGAAGAAGGACACCTTAAGCTTGTCTCATTGTAAACCTATAGCTACATCAAGAAGCTCCTATCACAGGTCAAAACCCCCCATCTTAGATGCTGAACAAGCACAAAGTGAAATTAGCTGTTAATCCAAAAAGCAAATAAATAGGATATGCATGTAAAGTAAACTGTGGAATGGGCGAGTACAGTAAAGCTAATGGAAGTTTTAGGTCTTTGTAAATTGCCTTGAGATTCTTCATAGAGAATATAACAATCATGCTGTACAAGTTAAGAGTTAATTCTAAATCAGTCCTTAAAAGAGAGAGAGAGAGATGAAGAGGGAAGCACAATAAAAATCAAAGGATATGGTGAAGGTCAAAGGTGAGAAAAACTGCAGAAATAATGAACTTTACACATTCAAGGCTAAAACTATCCACAGAGTACAAGATCAGACTGGTTCAACTAACCACAGAGTCAACAAAATCAGGCTTTGGGCAAGATCTGCTTTGTCCAGCAATATCTATTTGCCATATTTGTATTCATCTTTATATTAGAGTTTAAAAGCCCCAAGACAAGGAGATCTTTTGGGGCTGATCTTGTGCATATTTAGGTTTTGACCTGTAGGTACTTCCTCATCATGTAAAATCTAAAGCGTGTCCAATAGCTAGCCGCTTGGTAGTGTCCCCTGACACAGTTGCTTCTCAGACCTTATGCATTTTCAGTATTAAGATTATTTTGGTATGCTTAAAAAATTAACTATGCATTTTTCTTTAAAGTAGTACTTGTGGTGTTTTTTTATTATTATTATTATTCATGGTCATTATTCCATGGTTAACATTTTCCATAAAGCTCTTTTAAGACTGTTTTGGAGGTCACTGCAGCAGATTGTTCAGACTCCACAGGTCTCTATCAATCAGATTCAGATGAGGGGAAAGGAAAGGCCAATATTATTAGTGTTTGTGCAACAAACCAATACCTTGACTCTACAAAAGCTTCGTGTACTTACAGAGTACTTTTTTTCCTAGCCCAACCTAGCCTTGTCTTCTGAAGCTCACACTGGGGCAAGCAGTGATAATTACAGGCTATTTTCTTGCAAGGCTTCATGTACTCCAAAGGAAGAACAGCAGTTTTCTGGAAATAAGAAACTTTAACTCAGTTGATTTGGTTCCTCTTGCATTTGTGACCACAAAAATTATCAGGGGAAAACTCAACAAATCAAGATATAATTTTTTTTAAAAGCTAGCAGCAAGATGTTGTAAAGACAAGAATTAGCTAAAATACATAACAAGCCACTTTAAAATTGGCAATGAAGTTCCTGAGTCTCAGCTGGCCAGCTTCTGCTGCCTTTCTAAAAAAAGTTATCTTTATATACAGTGATTCCTCTTGCCCTGGACTTTACATCCCTTTCCAAAGCAGAAAAACAATGTAAGACACCACAAGATAAGCAAAATAGCCAATAGCTACACTTCACAGGAGGTTACTGCAGTAGTTGTAAATTTAAAGAAGAAAAAAAGCAGCATAACAATGGTCATGTTAAACATCAAGTACAACCCCGAGGAATGCAACACGGGGACAGAATTCTGAGACCAAAAGATGATATATAAAATCAAATCATTTCTTTTTTTTATTTACTTTGACCACTTCTCCCTTTTAATTTCATAGCAACTGTGATAAAGCATATAATGCAGTTGCACCAGTGAAGAGCACTCTGTGAACAAGTACCATACATTAAAACAAATTGCCTTCCCCAGGATCTCAGATGCTTTGATCTGGGTACACCAGCTCTCTGAATAAACTTCAGTCAGGAGGTACATCCTAGCACCAGGCAACTCATGACCATCCCTCCTCACTGCTTCAAATAAATTCCTGGCACCTCATGCTGAGGGCAGGGCTGGAGAGCACCTGCATCACCCTCCCAGATGGGGCTTTGCTGAAAACATTTGTAGTCAGTCCAGACAGACACCAGTTTGGCTTAAGTTTTTAGCCATTTCCTCTGCCTTCCAGATTACAGGCAGTCAATGCAATCAAAACCAACTTATTTGTCAAAAAAAAAAATATTATTTGAAGGTTTCCTACCAGCTCCTTACCCCAGCATCTGTCTGACCTAAGACAGGGATGCAGAGTCTGGGCAGGGCAATGTTTTTGTAACCTGGGACCCTACTGAAAGGATATCGTGGGTGAGAGCTAGAACAACATCCTCCCCCATGTATGGAATCACAGTGCTTCAGCTGAAAGACATCTACATGAATACCAGTTTAATGCTCTCCCCATCATTGTCAGGCCATCAGGGGTCTGCCCTCACCAGCTCATGGACAGCAAGGCACTGGAGGATACGAGTGCAACTGTGTCACGGTGCTTTTATGTCTGTGTGCTCCTGTGGGAGCAGCATCAGGAAGCACAGCAGGCAATGTGGCCCTGACCAGTGACAGAGCACTCCTTGCACTCATGACTTCTCCCTCTACTGCCCTCTTGCCCCAGGAGAGCCTCAGGCCCTGCAGCACTGCACCCTCCTAGAGCAGAACCTGCTTTATGAGAACCTCAGCCCATGGCACAGTGACACAGACATCCCAAAGTCAGCATAAACTGAGACTGGTATCTCAGCTGGGCTTGGCCTGCAGTTCTGTGACATCTTTGAAGGTGTCTCAGTCCAGAGGCAGATTTTGAAAACAGCATTGATTTGTGAAGGGACTCTGAGCCATGGACTTGTAACCAACAGCTCGTTCAGGTTTACCAGCTGAAGCACAATTTTGCAGCTGGAGCCTAGTCTAAGAAAACAAAATTAAAAAAAACATGCAAAAGGTAGATCCCTAATTTAACTTGTTTTCTAATCAAAAGGTTGAAAACCAAAAAAATGCAGTTATGAGTTGGCACCTACTCACATGATCAGTGAAACAAGCCCTTTGCTAAAAGCTTAGAAACAAGGAGCATGAAAGAATGAACTGGGCACTTCTAGTCTAATAGAAGCTTTCATTGCACTGGAAGTCCTGCCAGTGTCACAGCACTAAAAAACTTAAGCTGCAACAAGGCTTTTACCATCCCATACCAGCCCTCTCATGCCTCAGCACCACCATCAGTCTCACACAAGGTTTCAATGGTTCAGCTACTGTCCGTGCTGTTTTTTCTGCCTCTTCAGGCCAGTCCACCCTGCTTCTTGCCTCTCTGCTGCATCTGGGTTCTTCCTTCTCCTCCAGCCAGCCTCTCCTCATCCAGGCCCCCTCCCCTCTCTGCTGCTCCCAGGGCCTCTCCTTGTCTCCCCTACATCCAGGAGCCTCTCTTCATCAGGTCTCTTCCTTCTGGGTACTTCAGTGCTATTTAACTACTTGCAGGAACAAGCCACAGCTGTACATTATCCAGGTCAGCCAACCCACTGCCCCTGAAGCAAGCCCACAACTGTATATTATCAATGTTAATTAACCCTCTACAGTTCCTCTACACTGCTAGGACTTCTGAGCAGTCATACTTTGCTGTCCTTCCCAGAAGGCTGCTGCTCTTCCAGGTAAGCACATGCTAAAGATGGTGCCCAAGCTGAGCAGAGAGAGTTACAAGGAAGGAGCGACACGGAGGAGAGAGGAGCAAAGCGAGAGCAATGCACAGACTCACAGACTTTTCCTAATTGACTCAGAGTGCTCATGTGCCAGACGGTCTGTACCACTGGAAATGCACATTGCTGATTGCTCGGCTCAGAGGAAAGAGAGGGATTTTGGCACAGGAGAGCATGAAGTCTGTCCCTGTTACTGTAGGGAAGCTGGAAGCCCATTACGTGCAGCACGATGCCAGCCATGCACTTTCTAGGTAGACACAGCTGTATTAAAGCAGCACAGGGAAAGTTTTCTGGGGCAAGCAGTGAGGGTATTTGACTACAAGAGACATTTAAATCAATGCCCAAGGACAGACACCTATCGTCACACAGTCAAGTATGATATACAGTCCCCTTGTCTGTCACCTGGCAGCACAATCTCTGCTAAAATCTGTATTTTAAGATGCTTCACATTCAGATCTGCCATTCTTGCAGATAAAGCAGAAGCATCTTTGAAGCACTAATTAACTTGAAAGCCATACTCAACAATTGCACGGTAAGACGATCTTCAGCTTTAATGTATTTCAGCGCAGAAAACGAAAATGTGGGTTATAAAAACAATTAACTCACGTGGCATCTGTACTTATAGGGAGTGAAATACAACCATTTGTGCCCAATGTCCTACCATCTGTGCCAAGCCTATTGATAAACCTTCCCTGACAGGATGAAATACTGCTCCTGTAAAGGCATCCTTAACATAATACGCCTCTACAGCATTGGGCTGGACTAGGTTTGAAAAACAGCCTTTTATAATACACAGATGAATTTAGCACTTAAGAAGATTAATGGATTCATAAATAGCCTGGAAATCCAAACTCATTGAATTTAGTTCACAGAACAGGTCAAATAGGCATTTATCAAACCATCTGGCATCTTTCTTCCCTGGGGGAAAACTGTGGTCGAGCTACAGATAGCTGTGGAGCCATTGCAACAGGGAGGATTTGGTTTTCCCTGTACTCACCTTTCCTCTAGAAATTGCTGCTGTTGATTAGACCGCAGTAGATCTTTTTGGACAGTGTTGCAGACCAAAGCAGGCTGCCCCAAGGCATGTGTCTTGAAGGTGCTGGAGATGCCACCTTTTTGCTGGCAAAATGTGCAGGTAAACAAGCAGCTTCCCTGTTTCATGCAGCAGCTGCTCAGGTAGTTGAGGAGTGCACGGTTATTTTGTATGTCAGCTGATGCTGGCTTTGTCCGGAGCTGTTTACCCTACCGGCTTGGGATCATCGGTGCGGTTGTTCACAGACACGCTGGGGTGACAGCGCTGCTTGAGGCTGAGGGCATCAACCCTCACTCATGGCCGGGTGCGAACAGACCCGACCCAAGGCAGCTTTTCTGAAGCGTTGAGCCCTTTTTGAAAAACTTCATTTCCCTGGTTCTTCCAGACAATCACAGATGTAAGAGGGCATAGGATCTGCTAAGAAAAGGTCTTCATGCATGAATTTGTACGTTGCCCACCATTTTTCAGCTGTTCTATGCCCAAAGTCCAGCTTCAGCTGACCTGTCCTTTGCCTGTGTTGCTGGGTACTCACCGAGGCGTGACTGGGGGAAGGGGCAAGGCAAGGACAGCTGCTCTCAGTTGATTTTAGCCAACATGTTGTACATATTGAACTACCACCTTAGCAAAGCGTGAGCTGGAGCAGCTCACACTCTGCTGCTGCTGCTCCAGCACCCGTGGGGACTGAGCTGTGACAGGGGTGAAGTTCACATTCATGTTGAAATGGTGATGAAAAGGCAGGGGTAGGGAAAACTAAATAGGAAAATGTTTGATAGTTTTCTTTTAATTAATTTCCCTTTTTATTCCTATATAATTACATTTTAGCAGTAATAAAGGATTGTGTATGTTGTATCATTTCATATGAACATGTACATCATAGTATGATAAGCCATGTGTAATGATTTAATATAGTTAAAATATCACAGAAGTGTACTTCTATGTAGTCACTTTTTTTTTTTAAAGCATTGCTACTTAATACAAATGTAAGCACAATCATGTTCTAAGTTAGTGTCTATTCTTTTTGCTGAAATAGCTTGCCGTTTGCTCTAGACCATAAAAAGGACATTCATGTGCACCCATTTGAGTAGCCTACAAAAAAACTCACCAGAGTGAGTAAAGAATCTAAAAAAAAAAAAACAAACGGGTTTTCATCAGTTAGTTTATTTTTGTGAGCAAAATATCAAATTATTTTATTAACGTGCTCTGAAACATAAAACGTGATAATTCTGTCTGGTCATATTAGCAGCATTCACTGAAGATTTCAAAGATAAAACATGTAAGATGCCGTATAAAAAAAAAATGACAGCATAGTTGGTATGGCATAATATGAGAGGCTGTGTGGTACACATTAGTGGTGGAAATACAAAATATTTAGTAGGGCCTGGTTGCATTTGTCATTACCATGTTCTGCCCCTGCTGCCATGCCATGAAATAATCTACAAATAAAAACAATATATTCCCTGAAACAATATATTAATTAAAAAATAAAAATACATTGAAACAATGTTAATAAGTAAGCTGTTAAGTTTAAATATCTTTGCCTCAAAGGAGAATGTTTTGACAAACATGGGTCCATCTGGTTCTCCTGCATCTGTGCCAGAGAAAGGATCAAAATCCTGTCTGTAGTCATGGCCAAAACACTGTGCCTGTCCCAGACCCACCTGGGGCAGGTGCCGTCCCCAGATGCTGTACTCCTGTTCATGAGGGCTAGTGTTGCATCCCTGGATGCTGCCCGGGACAGCCCCGCTCTCCCTGCACACGCTGGTGGAAATGAGGAGCAGTTCACCAGTGTTCAGCAGCACTTGCTGTGGGTGCAGGTGTCTGTCAGGATATGAGGAGGGGGTCCAGTTTTGCTGCCTCGTCTTGCTCTCATAAAGTGGATGGTTGGCTCAGCTGGAGTTGGCCCAATGGAATAAACAGCACGACACTGCCATCCATAAAGACCCCTCTTCCCACTGTTCCCAGCAGGAGACATTGCACTCTCTAAGTGAAACTCAGCCTTACTGCTATTCCTTCATTGCTCACCTTCCACACAGCTCTGAGTGTCCCGGAGGCTCTGAGACCCTGCAGGGCAGGTTTCTCACCCAGAGTGGGATGCAGCACTGAACCTGATCCCACCATCTCCCTGGAGCCAGATCCAACCAACCCAGCCAGGGGGTGTCTGGAGCCAGTTAGGTATCACAGACCCATGATACGAACTCTTCCCTAATGACTAAGTGGGTACAGGGACTAAATACTTAAGTAGGACCCACGTTCCATGCAGCCCTTGGACTATTTGCACTTCAAAACAATCACTGTAAAAAGTGCCGGGAGGTAGAAAGAGAAAGAGATGACCTCGATACTGTCTTCCTCCACCCCAGAAGAAACCCCATCAGTCAGTCCATCCAGCTGTGTGGTGTTACTGTAGCCTTCAGTGGTGTTTGCCACCTCTTCAGGAAGGCCCATTTGGAGCAAGAGTTTGGAGATAAGGCTGTTGAACTTGCTCTCTGTGGTAGACCAAGGCTCTTCACTTGGGGTCGGGCCTTCAGACGTGATATTTACCTCCACTGGGTCAAGACAGTAACCTTCTGGGGATCTCTCATAGAGCACATCCATCAGGTCAATCCCAGCTACAGAGGAGGGGGAGGCACAGGGGATATCCCTGACAAGCCTGTAATTCTCCATCCACTCCTTCAGCCACTCGATGCGGCAGTCGCACTCCCAGGGGTTGCGGAAGAGGTACAGCTGCCCGAGGAAGTACACTGGCTGGAAGACAGAAAAGGGCAGGGTCGTCAGGTTGTTGCTGTTCAAGTGCAATGCGACAAGGCTGGTGAGGTTTTCAAAAGCCCCTTCCTCAATGTAGTTGATCCTGTTGCGGTCCAGGTAGAGGACCTCCAGCTCTCCCAGGTCCCCAAACCAGGTGTTGGAAATGTTCCTGAGAAAATTGCCCCCCAGGTTGAGCATCTTCAGGCACCTCAAGCCATCGAAGGAGTTTTCTGGAAGCTCACTAATCAAGTTGTCATTCAGGTACAGGTACTCCATCTTCTGGCAGCCCTGAAAAGCTCGCTCATGAACGACATTTATCCTGTTGTCCTGCAGATTCAGGTATTTCAGCTTTGTCAGTCCCTGCAGGGAGTTATAGGCTACTGCTTCAATCCTGTTTCTCTCCAGGTAAACGTGGGTCAGGTTCTCCATGCCCCTGATGGCACCTGGGATCCTCCGGAAGTTGTTCTGGAAGCAGAAGAGCTCCTGCAGAGCAGGCAGCTCGATGAAGATCCTGTCTGGGATGTTGAAAAGGTTGCAGTCTGCCAGGTCCAGCTTCACCAGCCGTCTCAGGGCAGTGAAAGTCCGCGTGTGGAGATAGCGAATGTACTCGTTGTGGGCCATCTTCAGCTCGGTCAAGCTGGGCAGCCCCTTGAAAGCCCCCGGGGTGATGAAGGAGATATTGTTGTGGTTGAGCGACAGGGATTTGAGGGAAGGCAAAGTCCCGAAGGCCCTCTCAGAGAGGAACTTGATGCTGTTTTTGTCCAGGTTGATAGAGGAGGCTTCACAAGGGAACTCGCTAGGGATCTGCCCCAGGCCGACACGATCACAGAGGACGGAGCAGCTCCGTTCCTGGGTGCACACGCAGTTGGCAGGGCAGGACCGCACGCAGGCCCACACCGCCTGGACGTGGGGGACCCAAAGGATCACTGTCAGAGAGGAACGTGCCATCCCCATGGAGGCACACAAGGAGAGAATTGGGATGCATCATTAGCAAATACATTAGTCACAATGGGAAAAAGAAATTATGCTGCCTTTGCCTCCCTTCTAGCCAAGCTAATTGCTACCTGCTATTTGTATGCCAGTGTTGACCAAGGAGCTCTGATGCAAGATTCCTAAAAATCTTCTGCTGGAGTTTTTAAACCCTCTGAGAAGGGGGGGTGGTGTATACATAGATATAGATATATAGATATATAACATCCTCTAGAATGTCATCTCTGATTAATTTCTTTCTCCAAGAGAGGAACTCACCTAGACTTAAGTATTTCTCAGTGTCTTTGATTGGTCTCTCTGCAAACTGATGGGGACATGGTTTGACTGGGGAGCAGGCAGAGATGTTTTGAAGGCCAGCTTGGATGGGTTGCAGTATTTTTGGGTGGGGAAGAGGGGAGGGCAGCGTGTGCTAGTCCAACAGCCAGCAGGGGAGATCAGTTAGTTGCCTGGAGCATGTCAAATTCATGCTTTTGCTTCTTCCTTTTCGTTGTTCATTCAATCTAACATTTGTCCACCAAAGCCATGAGCTGGTGCAGCACTACAAGGGGAAATATCAGCTCCTAAGGGCGCAGTACGGTGTTTAAAAACACATTCCCACTGTGTACTGGTAGAACGGCATGAGGAAAAACAAATTAAGGGATATTGTTCAACTGCTTTCTTCATGACTTTTTACTGTTTTGCCAATTCTCGAGACAGTCATTATAGTGCCTTATACTTGATGGGAGCAGCCACTTTGTCCTTTTATCAGCCTGACATGGAAGGTGTGTGGCTATTGTGGTTTCTTTTCAATTTAGTCCCACGCAGGTGGATGTACAACAGGGAAGACAAGGAGAAAGCTCTTGGGGAGAAATCAGAGAAGAACAAAAGGAACGGGAGACATCAGCCTCCATGGACAGGCATTTTTGCAGGGAAAAAACATCCAGTCAGCCAGACATCTGCAAAATAAACTCATTAGAGAGGAAGAACTGAAGGCAGAGCTCATTTTGTAATTGCTCTCAAAGGCACATCCTACCTGCCACTCAACAAAATGAGCAGCTGCACCAGCAAACTCTCCATACAGTCACTAGCAGGAAACCATGCTATCGCTGCTGACTGGTTTTTCTGCTGCAGTTTATTGGCTCCCACACAAGCATAATCCTTTTATTTTTTTTTCAACAAGACGTGAGATACCAACAGCCACACAAACAGCCACCTTTATTACAGAACTGCAGGGATCACGTTGCTGCTGCTGTGTGTGTATGTCTGGCCCCAAGGGCCAAGGAACAGGCTTTCCCCCGCACTCCTGCGGACTGACTGGAGAGGGGAGATCCCAGCAACTGGGCTGCCTCTCCCTGCTGGTTAGCAGTACAGTGACTGCCCGCTACAGCTGTATTCCCAATGGACATTTTTATTAAGACAGATTTGTGAGGTGATATGCCAGGAAGCATCATCTTCAGCAAGTGTCAAGCTTTGATTTTCTCAGCCCCTAAGGCTTTACTGTACAGTTTGCACTGCAATTGCTCTGCCCTTTCTCCATCCCTTTTAAACTCAATATGCACAGTACTGTATTTATGAGTTTAAGCTGCCTGTGGCTTGTTCAAGCAGGAGACTTGCAAAACTTTTGGGTTTTCTGGACAGGTCCCCATTGACAGAACATCAACCCAGAGCTGCCTAGCCTGTTTCTGTCTGAAACAACCTCATCATCGCTTGTAGAAGAGGGATTTAGATATGTGGAGAGAGCATCCCAGAAGGACTTCAGCTGTGGCCTCATTATCGAAATTCAGGTCCCATCAAGCATGGCCACACTATTGTGACCAGAGAATTAGCAAAACAGCATCCCTTCAGGGAAAAATGATAGTGAAGGACTCTGGTGGAAAGGAATTCAGACAGGTTGTCAGTTTGTTTGTATGCTCTTCTCTTTTTTCCTGAGCCTTCATCTAACAGCCACAGCTAAAGGAAAGTCCCCTTCAGTCAAGGCCCTGGGTAGACAACAGGTGAGGAGCCCAAGGACAAGACAGGGACAACACGCCAGCCTCAGATGCTCTTTCTTTGTGCAGGCTGCCCAGGAGCTGCCTCATTTGCTACCATTTGCACTGCTCCACACTGTTGCTTGCAAACAGGGGCATATGTTGTTTTTGTTAGGCAGTTACATAAACTGAGGGCCAGACAGATTAAGGATTTGCCTGTTCCCAAATGCCTGACCACAGGTGGCTGGCTGGAAAATGATGGATGCAAGTGTTCCTGCTAGAATGAGAGCTTTGCATGGGCTCAGGGTGACATCCAGAGAGGCATATGCGCATAGGCTATCCTGTATGTGAGACTGTCCCAAGCAAGTTCAATGTTTAGCTACAGCTACCCCAAGCTCAGTTACATCTCTAGCCTTCAGAGCAGACCTTCCCCAGCAGCTGTGTACACTGTGTGCAGTGGAGGAATGAGCACACTGACAACCAAATCACCTCTTTCCCCTCCCTGCCTGTTCTCTAATCACTGGATAAAGGAAATGTCTGTACCCAAGCCATATCCAGACTGTTTTCCTTATACACAAGGGTTTTTCAGTTACCAAACGTGAGTCTTCTGCTAGTGGCATTTCACAGCACACTTCTGAGATCTCTGTTTACAAGTGTATCTCTTTGCATTGTGCAGTACATGGAAAGCAAGGACTTGAGGACCATCCAATGAGAAAACATTCCCCTGGCAACAGGAGCTCAGAGGAGCCCCTCAGCATCGAAGTCTTTGTGGCAATTCTCCCTTCTTCTCTTGCAAAGGAAGTCAGAAAAAAAATCATCCATCTGAACCCCAACAAACCACCAAGCTCAGGAGAGCTGCTGCTCAGATCTCCTCTGTTGGCCATATCTCCTGTGACCAACATAGCCTGAAACATTCCCACCTCCCCTTCCTTACTGCTTACTCCTTCCCCTTCCCCCAGAAGGATGTTCTTTGCTTTTGACACTGTAGCAGCAGACAGGGCAGCACCTGGAAGATGCCTCCCAACTCATTCACACAGAGGGTGCTCAAATGAGGTATGTGTTCAAGAAAAAGGGTGAAATATACCAGTAAGGTCAAAAATATTTGTGAGATTAAGGAATAGACAAAATTCTACCTAGGGAGGATCTCTTTTGTTCTTTTAAGTACTACAGTAATTCAGTATTTAAAAGGAAAAGTGAGAGACTAAAAAAAATATTTCCAGAGTTTTTAGAAGGGTAAAGAGACAATGATTGCAATAATTGAGTATTTAACCTACACCTTTCCAAACAATCTGTCTAATCCACTACTGGGTAATGCAGAATAAGAGTATACTCACCATTTAAAATGATGGCAAACATTACCTTGATTATTCGCTAGTGGCATTTCAGGTCTGGCAAGCAAACTTGAGGGATCTAAAAGCACACAGGGAGAACAGAGACAGGTTTCATCCTCTGTCATTTCCCTGAATCATTTTCCCACAGTAAGTTCTATGTTTAGAAAGGAAGATGAAGGAAAAAGCTCCTCTCCCACACACTTTCAAGCTGAAGAAGTCCCCAGCACCTTCCTGGTGAGTATCTTTCTTCTGCCACTGACCTTCTCTGGGAATCCTGCAGCTCTGTGTTACTCCTTTTCAGGAGCTCACCCGCATCCTTCCCACCAGCTGTGCCAAGAGCAGGTTCCTATCACCTGAGGTGGAAGAAGATCACCAATAGTAAGAGACTGGCCATCTCCCCAGGAAATAGGTACTGGTAAGGGGAGCATAACCAGTCTAGCATCAAACAGTCAAAACTAAAATTCCCAACAGAAATCATCTAAACACATTGCTTACCTAGCCAGGCAGTGGCTGTGTCTTCCCTCCTGCTCATGAGGCTGCCATTAGCCATATGAGTCTGTCTCTGAAAAGTTGGCATTTTTTTCTCGCAAGCTATCATTTAATGGCAGAAAAATCCTCTGTATCAGAGGAGGATTAGCGGAGATGGAAGAATGTGTCTGTCCTCTAAAGCTCCCAGAGCAAAAAAGGGATTGCAGACGAACCAAACTGATGCTTTCTCCCCTCTGCCAACCTACTCTCCCCCCACCATTAAAAAAAAATACAGTCCAGAATTGGACCGCTGCCATTCGAACAGCACTGCTGAAAGTCATTACTCCACTCCCCATTATATAATGGCAGAGGAGGTGGGAGCGCAGGGTGCAGCCTAAATAGGATTATACTGGGGGGCAAGCACAGGCTTACGGTTTCCTTTCACTGAGCTCTCTGAACAGACACAGCTTGGGCCTCTTTTCTTTCATGCACACTTTCCCAGCCCTGGCATGGCTCACGCGCTGCTAACAGGACACCGGTGTGATTTGCTTTGCTTTGCTGAGGATTGTTCCTGAAGGACAAGGAGATGCCAACAGCACCAGAAGAAGGGTCCACAGGCACAGGGAGCTTCCATGGTCTATATGGCCCTGGTAATAATGAACTCTGCCCTGCCTAGGAGTGCAATTTGCTTGTGATGCTGCAGCTGTTGCGTGGAAATTGTAAGGACAGGTTCTGTATCTGGCGATGTTTTAGCATTCAGGATGTGAATTGGGTTTTAAAGCCTTTTCTGACAGAATGATGATGGTTTCTTTGGAGAGTGGGGGCTGAATAAGTGAGTTATCTCAGCCTCCCATGCCTTAGGTAATTGCATTCACCATGTCAGAGGGAAAAATAGCTCTACTTTTTATTTCTAAGTGAATTATTCTGCTTTTTATTTTTTTCAGGAAATGGAATACCTGATGAATTTATGCTTGATACAGCAGGAAAGATTCAGCTGGGAAACAGCCTGCTGCTGCTCAGCTCTTCGTGCAAATTTAAGTACCCAGCTACATCAGGTTTATTTTGTTTTGGCTTTCCCCCAGTTTTAAGGCATCTGGCTGGCACCGCAGGGAATTTGTGTTTGTCTAAACAGCATGTAAGCAGCCTGGTGCTGGGAGGCAGGCTGGAGGGAACGGGATGACCCACATAGCACTGATTTTACCTGAAGGATACCTTTCTCCACCACCTTGTGGTACCGACCCCCCAGCTTCGCACATCTGTGCTTTGCACCACACCGCTTTGCACAGAGGAGGAAAGAGATTGGCAAAGGCACACACGGGCACGTTACAGCCCCCACCACGGAGCTAAAGCTGCTAGAGATCTTGTGGGGACAGAATTGGCACTGGCCAGGTGCGCACCAGCACTGGGGTAGCTGATGTTTCCCCTGAAGGTCCTGGTTCCCATGGGAATACCAGGAAGCCACAACCTGTCTGATCACAGAAAGCAGATCACTGGCCTTTTGGCCATGAAGAAAAACAGGGGGGAGGATGGAAAAGTGCTATTGCCAGCTCCTTTTTTCCCAACATTTACCAGAGCCCTAACAGTGGTAGCAGAAATCTTGTCTCTCCCCAGGTACACACATGCTGTAGACAAAGGGGAGAGGCAGTGAGCAAGGTGGGTACATGGGACTCGGGGACAATTTGGCATGTGACCAGTCAGCAGCTCCCCAGGGGCTAGACCTGCAGCTTGGTTTGCACAGCAATATTAAATCTGCTCATCGGAAACGAGGAAGGGCTGATCTGCACCAAGGCACCAACCGGACTGCTGCTGAGCCTCTGGGGCTCTCCAGTGCCTCGCTGCTCTTCTTCCATGCGCACAGTAAGGGACTGGTAGGGGTGGGACCACTGAGCCCCACATAGTGCTTTTGTGATCTGCAGAGCCACCTCCCCCAGAGGGGCAGACTGTGGGACCTGGCAAAACACAACCCCTAAGGATGGCACAAGGAACGTCTGCTATGTAACACAGGTAGGTGGGATAGGGGGGCTTATTAAACTGAGAGCTGTATGCACCTCAGCAGTCACTTTCAGGCGTGGGGACACAGTGGCAGGTGGTGCCTATTGCAAAATCAGCAGCCATGACGTTGTTAGCAATGCTGCAAAGCAGGCTCTGGCAGAAGCTGGAGGAAGGCTGGCAGGGAAGACATCTTGGAGAGCTACTGCAACACGCACCCTCGCGTAGAGAAGTGCAGGTATTGTTAGCTCCTGCAGGAGCTTCTGAGAGCAGCTCTGCCATCAGCGTCCCGCATGTATAGCTTGCTGGCCATAGCTGGCCTGGTGATCAAGCTCAGCCCCAGTCTGGCCTTTCCTACTGTGACTAGAGGTAGGAATGGTTGAAATAGCCCATGTCCTGCCCCATCACAAGCCTTCCCACCCGCAGCCTTACCAGTCAACCTGTGCTGGCACAGCTGCCTGGCCAGCAGCAGCAGCAGCAGCTCCAAGGCAGTATATTTCTGTGCATTATCTATGGGCTGGAGCCTTGTGCACCTCCAGACCACAGCACAGAGAAGATATGAACATCTCAGCCTATGCATGAGGGGAGGCTGTGGGGACTGTGGGTGGGAGACACACTGAGGTCACCGTTTCTAGGAAAGTCTCCCTCTGCAGGCAGCCAGCTGGTCAGGGAGCATCGCCCTGCAAGCAGCTTCAGCAGAGCACTGCAGAAGCACCAAGCTGGCCACCCAGTGCCACCCATGAACTTTAGCCAGCTCCTGCAAAGCTTGATTCATTTCCTGACAACCTTTGGTTTTGAAAGGGCATGCCAAGGTGAGAAAGAGGCTTGGTAAGGAGAAGTTTCTAGTCATCTTGGGTAGAAAAACTTAAAACACCAGAGGGTACATAAAGGAGACCAGCATTTATCTTTAAAAGAAACAAACCTGGGCTTCAAACCACACCTCAACATTTTTCAGAGCATGACTCACAGCTGGTTAATGCTGAGGGCTGAGCACACTGCAGATGCTGAGTGCTGGGAAGCTGTGTGGCTGCATGGCTGGAAGTAGACTCGGAAGCTACAGACCTTGCTGCTGAAGCTCTACACTGTTAATTTTTTTTGCCACTAAGGGCTCTTCCTCATGACCTGTTCTGCCCTTTTTAATATCTGGGAACTCAGAAAAGCCAGAGGTCAACATAGCAGTGGAGCCAAGCCCAGAAAGCAGCAGAGCTATGCTACCACTGGGAAAAAAAAAAAAAATAGATGCTTATATCTCATCTTTCACCAAAAGAATTTGGAGAATTCAGCCCTGACTGGAGGAGCCTGATCTGCTCCAGGGTGTGTGTGCTGGGGACATAAGCCTTGGCACAGCTTCACAAGCTGGCAGTGAGGACAAGCCCACTTCACAGGGCAAGCCTGTGCAGATTTAGTGTAAGATTGCTTCTAAAAACCCATTTCTTCATGGCCAGGGGCATTTCCTGTGATGGTGGGTTAAGGATCTGAAAGTAGCTCCTATCTCTGATACATATTGATGTGATTTAAAATGACCGCTGGGGCCCACTTCTTGCAGTGGTTCAGCTACAGGTTAAAATATTCCCTTTATTTTCAAAGGTTGGCTAAAACCAGCTGGTGGGACTCACCTCACCTAACTGAAGGTGAGAAAGGTCTCATCATACCCACTTTAGCCACCTACCTGTGGGTGCCATCATGGGCCTCAGCAGGGCCCATTGTCATTGACAGAGGATGACAAGAGAGCTGAGGGCATGCAGCTTTGGGGACACCCCCACACCGTTAGACACCAGCGCTGGGTTAGCTGGATCCCAGGCATTGCACATCCAGATGTGTCCAGCCAAACATCGCCCTTCTCAGAGCAGTGAAGAGGCAGAGCTACTTGCCTGATTCCAGTGGCTGAACAGCTTCACTCCCATTATTTATCTCTAATTTCTGCTTGCATTCATGGGACTAGTGCAGGGGGGTGAGGGCCCTGAGCCGCAGAGCAGCCGAGCCCCTCCGCCCACCCCAGGCTTTGGTTTCCTGAGCTTCTGTAATAGCAGCCACAGCTCAGTGCATACTTCCCCTCTTCTCACAGCAGCAGCTGTGCCGCACTCCTGACCCTTTCCTGTGCACATCATCACTGGGGTGACCTTTGAAGTAGCTGCCTCAGCATTTCTTGATGGGGCTCCTGCTGTCAGCTCTGCTCTCTGGGACCGGGGTTGCATGTAGGGTGGTCACCCAGCCAGCCATGCCATGCGTGCACACGTCCGGATGGTGTAGGTTTGGAGCAGTGAGGTGTCCTCTGCGGTGGGGACTGCTGTGCTGCGAGCAGACAGGATGGACCAGCACGGCTGTGCTGGGATTTGCAACTTAGCACAGCCTGCACAACCGCCAGAAACAGTGCTTGGTACATGCTTGATGTTGCTGCTTTGAGGAGATGTAGAAGCAGCTGCAGAGCCCATCAGTACTTCAAGAGCAAGGGCTTAAGCACCTTTCCCTTGCTCAGAAGAGAGGACAGCTTTTCTTCTGCAGGCAAGGGTTTAATTTCTGTCTGGACTGAGGCCCCTGGACTTTGCTCCGACATTAAGCTCCAGGGTCCTGAGGGCACCCGTAGGTGTTATATGAGGGGTCTTCCCTGGGGCCTTCCCCCACCCCTGCCCTAGGACCCGGGGATCCCATTTTAGCCCAGCCCAGGGCTGTGGGTCCCTGCTCAGCCTGGGCGATGCAGCTTGCCCGTTGTTGACGGCCCTCTGCCCCTGCCCAGCCTGGGCGATGCAGCTTGCCCACTGTTGATGGCCCTCTGCCCCATGTTGTAGCCCCATCTCAGCCTGCCCAGCTCCCTCAGGCTGGTGTGCCGTGCCCTCATCAGGCTGCCTTCTGCTGGTCCCACTCCAGCTGGAGAAGATCCACACCACCTCAAGACACCCCTTGGAAGGCAGAGTTGCTGTGGTGCTCCCCACGGTGTCTTCCTCCCTGTGTACCCTCAGCAAGGAGGGCTGACACCAGCGACAGTGCCTCCAGGCTGTCAAGACGGCTCCTGCCCTTCAGAAGTAAACCCATCTCACCCCGGAGACCAATTTTGTCCCCTCATTCCCCTCAGCAGCCTCTGCCAACGGTCCATCTTTGTTCTGCTCGGTGTCCATAAAACTGTCCAAGCCTTGACCAGCCTCCCTGGCAAGACGTGACCAAAGAACAGCCCATTGCCTGGTTTTATGTTCACCCTGCTGGCCTGGGTTTGTGTGTGGAATGCTGCAGCCCTGCAGCTGCTTCACACCGGCAGCTGCCCCGCTCCCCCCTGCCCCAAGCTGCGTCCCCACGGCGGGGCAGGCACACGCAGGCTGCCATCGTACAGTGGGTCTGAGTGGGGACAGTTTCCTGACAAACACCTGCCTATGGACTGAGAGCACGGACAGTGCTGGACACATCACAATGCCCAAACCGAGCCCAAAGGCTTCCTCACGGCAGGGCTGGGCTGGCTGCAGGCTACCTGCAGGAGTAACTCTGGGGGACTCTTTACCACCTGGTCCATGGCAGGAGGAAGCAGAGATGTGACAAGGCAGCCAGCGGCAGCACGTGGCAAGAAATAGCCACCAAAAAGCCACTTACCCACAGGGAGGGTAAGGAAATGAAGCCAGTGAAGCGGCAGAAAGAGAAGAGGGTCAAGCTGGGCACCAGATGTGAAGCACCAGCCCGGCTGCTGCACGATGGCCAAGCTGTGCAGCGGGGGCAGAGGCCCAGGAACCTGCAGCTGCAGCAGGACCGTCTTCTGAAAGGGAACAGCACACTCTAGGGTAGGGAGATTGAAGCAGATGCAGTGCACAGCCAACCACAGGCTAGTGTTTTTGTCTGTCAGCTCAAACCTCTGCCAACGGCCCAGTTAGACATCACACAGACCCCATGCAAAGGGACAAGAAGCTCAGGGAATGGAACGTAGCTCTGTCAGGGTCAATTCCTCCCACTGCCTGGCAAGGGCAGGACAGAGACCCTCTCCAAGACTGTCCAGGCCACTGGCTTTCACACCAGTTCATGAGGTCTCTCCTGACCCATCCTGTGGATGTGGTTTCATGTCTCACACGTGCTAATCAGTGACACTTCCAGCGAGAAAGGAGCAGCATGGGCTGCTCTGCAGCGAAGGGCCAGGCACTTGCCATGGAAGCAAGTTCCTGCTTCCCATTGCAATATATGTGTATGGGTGCAATGCTGAAAACCAACATCATTGGGGTTACTGGGTGACTCCCCATAATGCCCAGAGTAGCCTTGGGGAGGGAGAGGGAAGCTGGGCTCAGATCTGTATTAACTAAAGCTGAAGAGGAACTTGAATCTACATCCCCCACACCTGCACTGTGACTCTTGGCCTCAACTAAAACTGGCTGACCATGCACGAGCATCTCATTTCAGAGACAAACCGCTGCTGGTGAAGCCTGAACCAGGGGCAGCATCACCCGTCTTCCTCTGCAGGGTGTGGGAAGCTCTGCCCTCACTTCTGCCTTCAAGCAGCCCTTGGCTCAGTGTGCCGCACTGTATCCCCGCTCGTGCCCAGCGTGTGGCCGAGCGGGCAGCTGCTGCTTGCATGTCACACTAGCAGAGAAAGTCAAGGCTGGCAGCTCCCATACCAGCCAACCTGCCCTCCCTGCCAAGCCGGTCCAAGGGTGCCAGTGGTGTGGGCATGCACAGCAGGAGAGCCCCGCGAGGGTTCGGGCTGCTAGCAGCTGGGGAGCTGCTCTGCCCCAGCCCTTTGGCATCTGCAGGATCTTTTCTATCCTGTGTAATAAAAAGACAGCTGCTTGTCTCCTGCTTAAGTCCTCATGCCATGCTTTCTGCAGACTGCTGCCCAAGGCAGTGACTACCTGCAGTTCCTTGTAATCTAATGGGAAGGCTGCACAGTACACACACGAAGGCAAGGATACATCGCAGTGAGCTCCGCTTAATTCCCCCTTAGTGGCTAGTGAGTCAATTAATCTTAAAGCTGCCTCCACAACCACATATGGACAATGCACAGTGAACTTAAACACGGCACTGTAAACACCTTTTGAAGCAGCCTTTCTGCACTAAACACACAACAAGCAATACATTATCCAAGCCAACAGCCCTCCCAGGCCGCACCAGACAGTTTATTTACCTCCTGGTGATTTCTCTCTCCCACGCCCACCACAGGATCAGTGCCACCTTCTCCCCACTGTATAGCGTCAACATTTGAGGCAGGTTCATCACTTACCTGTTTTCACTTAACTCGGGCATTTCTGTCAGGAGCCTGCTCTGTAGCCAGGTCAGATACTCGGGGAGAATGAACCAGAAGCCCTGGGACTCTTGGACTGAGGGATCTAGGGGGAGGTATAACTGGGCTGCAATGTGATTTTTGCTCTACTTGCCATTGTACTTTCCCCTGCCTGCCTAACACTTCTGAATGCCAAGTAACAAGGGGCACTCCATAATGCCAAGCTGCTTAATTACCTGGTAATAGATCTAAAAGGATAATTCTGTTGTCTGTCAAAGATGCTGGCAGATAGGAAAGCAGCCAATCAGCAAATCAGGAATAAACTTCAATAACATAAAAACCAGCACACTAAACAGGAGGTTAAACCACCATACACTTACAGATGATCTGGAAGATGTGTTAAATGAACTTATCATGCCCTCCTGAGCATGTAATGGCAGTGCATTCAGCGAATAATCAAGCCCAGATCAGTTAAAGAACTGGACTGAAAACACAGTAACAGAACTTATTAAAAACTGTTCATTATGGTCAAGACCTCCTTCCCATGCTCCCCTCCTAGCAAAGGAAAGGGGTATAAGAAAGTCGCCAAGGCTCCTCCCCACAGCTGTGTGAGTAAAAGGTTCTCCACATCGTACAGCACACCTGATCAGCATGTGTTGGACCACTAAGAAAGGATGTGTCATGGGTAAAGAACAAAGACACTCAGGGAGCCCAAACGTGGAGCATGAGAAACTCTGCTGAGAAACCCAGCATCACTCCGGGGCGCACCAGAGGGGAGACAGAGCAGTCGCTGTGAGCAGCCAGTGCAGCCCACGGCAGCCATCTGCCACACTGCTTTCTCCAGGCTTCCACCGAGTTCATTTGCAAGGTGTTCAGATTCTCCAGCTCCAGTAATGCAGCTGCTCAAATATCCACCACCTGATACATGTAGAGTGTTTGCACGGGTCTAAGATGATTAAAGCTAGCAGAGCTTGGGGATGGGAGGGGAACAGCCACTGCTGTAGATAAGTACACACTTACGCCTTCTTATTCTGCTTCCCACTCATTCCCTGCCTGTGATTTTAGGGGCTGCTGACACCTCTTCCTGCATGCCAATCCTGGGCATCACCAAAAAAGCCCCTGTGGCCACGTCACAGGCAAACACAGCAAACCCCCCTCACTGGGGGTGTATTTATGCATTGCAGAAGTACAGCACTTCTGCTCATGTGAAAGGCTTTGCTTCCTGCCAGCTGCATGGGTACCTGAGGGAGAAAGGACACAACAGCATTTTCTGAGACATCGAATCGACAGTGACAGAGGAAATAGCTCCTCTGCAGCAGGGTAAACACTCCACTCTCAGATAGGATCAGCGCTACCCAAGCCTAGCAACTGGCAATGTGAAGAGAAAGCTCTGCTCTTGCTAACTTGTTAGGTGCCTGCAAATCCCTTAAAGATTTCTAGGTTGCATCGAGGGATGCTGTGCAGGTTGCATCGGGTTTGCAGGAGGCTGCAGACAGGCGGGGAAAACCCTCTTTGCACTTGTCAGAAAAGCTGTGCTACAACAGCTGTGCTTTAGCAACAAGTGTGTTACAAGTTGTTTGAGCTACCATGCCTGATGTGAGTTATAACAGAGAGTAGAGAGTATCTGCTTTCCTTGTATGATGGTAAACATAAAATAAACGAGGAGGTAAACACCATGTGTATGAGGCAGCGGGAGGGAGAGGCGGCAGAAGTACATTGATCAAGCCGAGCTGTGGGAAATGCAAAGAAGGGCTAGACGTTCAGCATTAAAAATAAATCACACCAGGGCTCTACAAGACACCACAGCCCTCAACAAAACTGTCTTCTGCCAAGAATTTCTCACTATGGTTATTACTTCCCTTTGATTTAGGCAGCACTTTCACACTTTTCCTCTGAGACTTACCGGGTTGTGCTGAGGGGACACATTTGGTGCATAAGGGTGTGGGACAGGGAAGAGGCAGCGTGCCTGGCCGTGCAGGGCTGCGCCTCCCTTTACCCCAGTGCCCAGCAGCACCTCCAGGGCACCCTGGACACACCCTCTCTCTCCTTGGCACTCACTGAGCATTTGCAGCAGCCACTCTGGTGCACTCAAGTGACAGCCCATCCGCAATTTCTCTCTCCTACCAGAGCAATGGGCTCCCCAGTGTAACAGAAAAGCTTGCTTTGCCCTTAAATGGGAGAGGGAAACCGCAGCTTGGGGCTGCCACTATGATATTTACTGGTGCAACTTCAAAACTGCAAAACAAAGAGCAGACTGTGGAGTTGATGCATGAAAGCAGTAAGCCAGAACACCCTCAGTCTATTATTTTGGGTAGATGATCAGTAGGTGCCTTTGACAGAGCATTCCATCGGGTCTGAGGGCCCCTACCAGTGCCACCAGTTGGCTGCGTGTTGCCTGAAGGTCTCCAGCTGATGGGCTACAGCACTGAGCCCCATCAGAGGGTGTGGAAAAGAGCAGTACACACAGGTCCCTCCCGACTCGAATGGTAGTGACGTTCCCAGGGGAATGGGATGGGGAGCCAGGGCAGTAACACGGCACAGTGAGGTTGGCTTGTGCCAGCAAAGCCGAGATTGGAACACAACTTGTCCAAGACACCCCCCTGCAGCTTTGGGGCTGTGCCAGGCAATAGCACCTGTGTTTCGGTGACTCCATTCACACTTGAGAGACCTAAAAAGGATTAAGGTTTAGCCAGGGGATGTCAGCAGCACAGATGCTGAAATACCCTTGAGGCTCTGGGCCTGTATCTCTAATCCACCAAGGAACAGAAGTGTTTTGGGAGACTTGAGGCTTAGGCAGCAGCTGAGGGAGATCTAAACATTGTATTTATTCAAGCATTAAACGTGCCTACCTTTCTATAAAAAAGTCTGCTGGGCATTTGTCTTTCCTCCATCACGCCTGTGCATGACCAGCCAGCCAAACATACCCTGTCAGGTGTCACCAGGGCATTGCTCACTGGCCTTGCACTCCACGTTATTTCGTGTACAGAGCCCAGCCCTGCAGCCACTCGAGGCGAGGGCAGCCTTTCCGGCAAGCACTGCCACTTCTGTCCCAGGAAAGGCTGAAGAGAGCATTTGTCACCACTCCCCTGGGAGTGTGCAGGGACAATCTGTGCTCTGCGGCACGCAGCAATCGTTAATATGAGCAACATCACCCAGATTTCTACAACCAGCAAATTTTCCAACATTTGCCTGACAAACAGCAGCCGCAAGTTCTCTGCTTTCCATCACATGGGGAAAGTCAAACCCACACTATCCTCTTCCCTAAAGAAGTGCTCTATCAACAGAAGCTATGGGCCAGCATGGATCAAAAGGGGACTATCCCCCCCTCCTGTTGAAACCATGACACTGTACAGCAAAATTAATAAATAATGCCAGCAGGCTTCTGTCTGGCAGAGACATACTGAAAGAGGAGACTGGGATTTGCAAATATTTCCGGGGAAGGGGGGGAGCAGTGTAGGGGGAAGCATTGCCTTCTGTTTCCTGGACAGCTTCTGCATTTTGCATTGAACCGATTTGTAGATAAAACACAGAAGCAGCCTCAGGAGCAGAGACCAGACCCCAAAAAAATTCCCCCATCTACCATGAAAGCCTTTGCAGGCAGCCCTCGCTGCTGCAAACCCTCCTGAGGCCACTCTGCCCCTGGCCCCACGCCTGACAAACATGCAGATAAGAAGTCAAGGCTCAGAGACTTTGAGCACCAGCAGAGCAGAAGCTGTAAACGTCAAAGTTTTGCACTGTAATTAATTTTGGGGTAGGTTTTTTTGTCTTTCATCTCTCCCAGGTACATGGGAAGTCCACAGCAGAGATGGGGAGGGAAGCACCTCTCCAGGAGGCCCCTTTGGCATTAGACCCCTGGCTTGACTACAAGGCAGCGTGTCTTCCCATACACAAAATGGGAAATGGCAAGATTAACAGAAACCCCAATCAAAAGACTTAAGTGTCTGCTTTTGAACAAATCTGACATAAGGCAAGAAAGCTTAACCTGGGCCTAGAAGAGCACTAATTATCAAATGGAAAATTAGCAGGTAATTCGTCTCTAATGTGAACTAATCATTTCTAGGGGAGGAATTAATTAAACGGGGGAATTAAATTGCCAAGAATTTGCAGAGTGACCAGTTCTGATGGGATTCAGTTAATAAGCTATCTGATAATCGTGTTGGCTTCGTTTTCTTCTCCTCTGGACACAAGAGGAGAGACAGAGCAGATTAGTACAGTGCCTCTCCTTCCCAGGCTGCAGCCTGAGATGACTGCACCTTACTCAGCCTCAGCATTTTTTCTTGACAAAACCTAAGCAAATGAAAAGCAAAAGCCAAAAGGAGACCACTGGAAAAATGCAATTGTTAAAAAAAAAAAAAAATCAAAAAAAAAATAGTAGGTGAGAGAGAAGGAGGTTTCCTTTACAGAATGGCTCACAGGGTCATGATGCACTCTCCTGCCTGAGCTTGGCGCCAAACAAGCAATGCAGTGAACCAGAGTCAAAGTCCAGTGCCAGTGCTCTCCAGAAAAGAGGGGAACTAAAAGGTGAGCGTCCCTACGTTGGACATACGCAAGGCACTTGGAACAAGAAAAGACTCATTTTGCTTGGGATTTCAGTTATGTCCGAGCTGTTACTCGGTCCTGAGCAATGGATGGGAGGTTGAGGCTCTTCCACGGCCGTTAATAAAAGCCAGTCTGCACAGTGGCACCAACATGGTCCATACTGGGTGCGGGCATGCAACCTCATTGCTACCTAATTAGCCAGAGCAGTGTTTATGTCAGCATCATGCTTTTAGAACAGCTCTGTGCCAGCTGTAGGAAGAGAAATGATCTCCAGCCTTGTAGAAACGCAGAGCCACATGGGCAGACACCACCTGATCTCTCATAAAGCCTGCCAGCACAAAAATAACTTCTCAGAAACACTTGAACACGTCTGAACAAGCAGAGTGAGCCAATCTTGGATCAGTACTTTGCATCACAGGGCTGCTGCATTTGCGATCCAGCCTTCAAAGCCTTAAATTTGGATTTGCTTGGATTTGCTGCATCTTCAAACATTGACTGAGCTTACCTACTTTCAGTTCTGCCATCTCCTTACAGCATTATGTGCCAAATCCTCTAACAACCCTCCTGGATGGAAAAACACAGCGTTTACACTTCAGGGCGGTGACTAATTTGCGGCACCTATAATGAGTGAGGTTCTGCAAGTCAAATAATATGGTCAGATCCAGGTGCAGCTGAGGGGGGCTACATTATCTACTTCATACACCAGCTGTTTTTTCCACGTGTGAACAGAGGCCGAAGGAGACAAACAAGAAATGGAATTCACCGTTGCTGATTTGTAAAATGATTCTCCAAGTATTAAGATCTTCCTGATACTGCATGTACTTGTTGTGGTAACACAACCTGATAGCTCTGCAACATTTTGCAGTTTATGCCTGAATGACAATAATAATAAAAAAAGCAAAACATGAAGGCTGTCAGTGTCTGTTAGTGAGTTCACATTACAGAACAAAATATTCTCTCCTGGAACATGCTGGGTCTTAGGCAGATTCAACTTCTCTGGGTGACGCAAATGCTGTAAAAACAACTCTGAGTCATAGAATAAAATCACATAATTCCCCAAAGCCAAATAAGGACAGAACTCAGCCCACGCGGCTCTGACTTCCCACTTTTTTGGTAGTAACAATTTTGTTACTTCCCTTCTAAACAATATCATTTGCCTTGCTTTCAGTGCAAATCTTGCGTTTCCTATCACTTGAGCCCATAAGTCAGTGTAAATACTGGTATTGTAAAAAACAAAGTCCTGTTCCAGCATCTGCAAGGTCTAGCATAAAGCCTGTTAGGTGCTCTCTGCGACTAGCTTTGCTAATTGGTATGAAGTCTTTACGAGGAACCTGAAAGGCATTCTCCCAGACTGTCAGTAGTTTTATTTTGATGTATTTTTCAGCAAGAGTTCGTTACAGCCCATTAGAGCAAGGCTTGGGTATTTCATGAATGTAATACAGCAGCACGCGAAGAGCACTTAATGCCTTAAGTCTTTAGAACGCTTTTTAATTTCATAACAACTAATTTCACCGCCAGATTTCCCATGCACCAAACTAGGGAAAGCCCTGTGCAGTCCTGCAGCATGTAAATAAGGCCTTCAGACTTGATCTGTGGGTGGTGTACACCATCATCTTTCTGCTGTTGTCATTTTGCATCAGCAACTGCTGAGCTTTATACTTTGAAACCTCAAGAACATTTTATTAATGGGGTGGGAGGAGTTGCCTAAGAAGAGTTGTATGTAATAAACAAGATGTGATGTATTTTCAGTACACGTAAGCATATTGGTTTATTTATTTTCAGCATGATTTTCCTTCTCCCTGGCTTGACAGCACCTGTGCATGAGAGCTGAGTGGCTGTGCTGGAAATACAGGTTGTAATGTTCGCACGGTAATGCACCATAAGCTTGATCTAACTGTAAAGCAAGTATGAGCTATCTGTGACCTTACTAGTTATTAACAACTCTCTTTAGGATCCAGTTTGTAAGACGAACTGACAGGCCACTGGCTTTACATTTCGCAAAGCAAAAACCTCTGCAAGCGAGTGAGAGTGTGGCAGTGTGTTTGTGATATAAGAATTACTCACTTTAAAAAAGATATATGTAAATATCTGTAATGAAAAACAAGAAAGAGTTTGGAAAACAAAGCATGTTAATCAACCCTTACAAATAGTTAACAAGACATGGCCTTGGGAGAAGGAATAGACACCATAAATAGGTCAAGCTAAGAATTAAGAAGATAGGCTCAAGGAGAACCAAATGGTTAATGAGACCAAACAAAAAATTACTTGAACTACGTACGAACTGTCCTCATCAGCACACTGAAAGATCCATCCTAGAGCAAAGAAAGCCCCTTACTGACAAAGCCCCCTCCACAGCGAACACGTGAGACAAAAAGAAAGAACACTGTACCTTTAAATGGAGACGAGGCTCCTAAGAACCAATGAGAATTAAGTGTGGCTAAATGTAATTATAAATAATTGTTCCAATTGTATAAAAAGTTTTACTATGCATTAAGAGGGTTGCTAGCTTTATGGATTTAGCACCTAGCACCCACCTCTGCGCAGACATGCAATAAACAAGTATCTCAACTCTTGTGCATGGATCAGCTCTTGCACACCAGGTGAAGAACCCAGATTTGGGATAACATTTGCATATTGTTGCTGCCTGATGATTGACAGAGATGATATACCAGTGCCTGATTAAGATCCACACACACTCCCTGAGTACTGAAGCCATTAACACCGCAAAGCAAAGACATACTCAAAGCTGGGATTCATAAATCAGAAAGAACAAACTGTGCAGTGATGTACCAGAGCTTTAATTCATCCCTCAGCTGCTGCGCCGCAGCTTCAGCCAGCCAACGCAACGCATGCTTGCACACCCCTCGTCAGCCTTCTGTTTAGCTATCCCTCCTTCTCTTCCCCACACCTACGTGTCTTCCAAGTTACCACTAGTAACTGAATATATTTACTGAATATAACCAAGGTCTCCAAGAACAGAAGAAACCTCATGCACATTTGACATTTTTGTGTTTAACAGTAACATTTATGTATTTGAGGCATGTTTTTCCACTGCTGTTTTTTAAACACAGTAAATTCAGTCTGGTTTTAATGCTGTTTTTTCCTGAAAGATCTCTAACGGAGGCTGCATCACCAGCACGTCAGCTGATGAAAAGTGAAAGTAGTTATTTATTCAGCCCCTTTAAAACTCCTGCATCATTAAATCCAATGTAGCACAAATGTTTGAGAACTATTGAGAAGAAAATATGTCTCTATTAAAGCTCCAAGACTCTCGTCTTTTTGATTAAGGAAAAGCAATTTTATACTTTTTGAGACCTCCCATGCTGTATTCTTAAGAGAGGAAAGGCAGGAAACAGTCTATCTGACATTCCCCATTTGGGGAGGAAAAGAAACACTTCAGAGTTCCTTCGTATATAATAAGTTAACTAAAAAGAAAGGACTGGGTGTTTTACTTCCTTGCCAACTTCAATCCACTGATAAGCCTGGAAAACTCAATGTTTTCACCTGGGACTTACTCCACATGAAAGGATAAGTGAAAGTTGCAGGTAAGCATCTCTAAAGAAGAGAAGGGGCAAAGGGGCATCGTTAGTACCCAGCCATCTTGGTATAATATCTGCAGTGCTGTATACGAGCTTAAACTGGGGGCACAGCAGTGATTTCCACTTGGACAAATGATACATGTAATTCTACAGCGCAGAACTATCTACGGTAACCAACAAGAAGCTGACAGAAATTTCCTCCAAATACTGTTATTCACCTGTCAAACTAGTACTGTCATAAATGCACTAACCACAGGGTTTGTTGTAAATGCTGGCCTTTTTTTTCCATCAAGAGGAATGCCATATATTGAGATATAAGCAAATGGGCTGAACAGCAAATTGGTAACAAGCCCTTGCAGCCCAAATATTTGGTTCTTTACCTGTAAGCGGACACCATGATCAAATCTGAAGTTTACAGCTTAGGAAGGTCACTGGAGCACTCTGCCCCTCTAAAGCTACACATAGAAGACGCATCCTATTTTAGCCTTGCACATAGAAGACTGCAATGCAAACACCAATGCCTTCCCAGGCTGCTGATGGATTTCATGGCCTTTGGTTTTGTCTTGCATCTTCTGCTTCTCTAATTCAGGAGAAAAGCTGCACCTCCATCGCTGAGCTACAAAAGACGAGGGGTGATGTGTTCACAAACCAGCGAGGCTGGAGCTGCCAGAACTGACGCCAGTGTTGACTGTGTCATTCTGTGTCATTCTGCAGAGGGCATTTATTACTCCTCCGGTCAGTCACCAGACCATGGTGTGTACAGTTTCACAGCTGTCATGCTGAATATTTTAAATGACTGTTTTTTTGCCAAGTCAGAACACATTCAGAAACTGAGGGATCATCTCAGGACAAAGCATGTCCAGGAAAAAGCCTGTTTCTATTTTGGCACTGCAGCTTGGAGCAAGAGGTTACAGATCCCAGGACTGTCACAGCTGGAGTCTGTTTATGAAGGAGGTTTAAAACACAGACTTAGCTAATCTCTGAACTTCCTAAAGCAAAACATACAACGCTGCTTGTTTATTCCCCCCAGACAGGAATTTCATCAGACGAGGTCTGTAACATCTGACTACAGTTTCCCAACCACACTCTCAAAGCCCACAGGTGATACTTTGGAGAGATCAGAAGAAAAACAGACCTAAGACACCACTAGGAAGCATCTTCCCTAAGAAGCTCTCATTAGCACCAGTCTGTATGGAGTTAGTCTTCCCTACTCTCATGAGTAATCCTAGGTATTTGCATAGCAATTCAGCTAAGATGCTACTCCGCTAGATGTTATACAAACACGGGAGAAAAGGTTACAGGACATCACAGGTGGGATCTGTGTTCCCACACAGGTTTCATGTTATCCCACGAGTCCATTGCTAGAGGTGGCTGGCATGTGCACTGCCACACCGTGACACCCTCTGGAGGGATGATCCCATTTGGGTAAAGGAAATAACAGAGACATATCCCACAGCTGACAAGGTGGGACAAGGTATAAAAAGATGATCCAGACTGACTTTAGGCAAGAGTCCTGTGGTATTACAATCAAAGTACCTGGGAACAAGGTAAGTGAGAGAGGATGAAACAAATGGAAGAGGTTTGGAGCCTGGGACCCGTGCAGTCCTCTGCCTTACGCCCCTGTGTGCTCAGGGGCCTCAGATTTCCTCTGAGCTTGCCTCAGTCCATCAAAATACACAGGAACACACGAGCAGCTGTAAAGCATGTAACACATGACTATACACCAAAACACGAAAGCTGGAACGGAAGAAAGGTTGTATTTGAACCTGCAAAATCCTTGTCCCAGGCAAACCGAATTATCACCAGTTAAAAAGGAAAGACTTCTACACTGTTCAAGTGCCCAGTTCCAAAACCAATAGCACATGCATTCTGCCATCTGCAAGTCATCAAGATTGAACAGGCTCAGCTCTCCGAGCAGTGGGCTGAACAGAAACACCAGCAGCTGTCTGTGGCCCTGGCCATGGCGGGGGGCTCTGCAGAGGAGCTTTCATGTGACCAGCAGCAGGTGCTGCCCAAGGGACCAGAGTGCACGTGGGAGACAACTGCCGAAAAGGGAGGGTAGGTAAATGCTTCCCAATCCTCCTACACAAATGCCCTGCCTTTAAAAGGAAGAAGAACTACTTACAGCAAGTATCTTTACTAGCAGGCTTGTTTGTGCAAGTAAGTGCAGGTCTGTATCTAGGACAACAGACCTTGGATTGCGGGGCGGTGAGGGGGGTTACAGCTCTTGAAGAACAACATCCTTGATCAAAACAGCACAGTCAGGAGATACCGAGCTCTCTCAGCTAGATGAAGAGGCACTGAGCTAAATTAAAGATTAATGTTAGAACTGGAAGCATAAATTAATCTCACTATTGGTTATACTGGGTTAGAAATTTAATTTCTCATCACATGAAAGGGGCTTGAGCACTATCTCTGGGATTTTTAGTATTTCCCACTAAAGGATAGTAATTTTACATTATTTAAGTCAGCTAGGACAAGCCTCACTCTTCTTTAGCCTGGTTTACTGGCACTTCACAATGCAAACATGCATCCTGTACCAGTTGGGCTGTGGAGACTTGAAGCAACATGGGATGGAAATGTTCTGACACTGTATTCCACTCATAATGGCTCTTGCGAATCAGCAGTCACCCTGCTTAAGCCTGACAGCCTTCTCTACTGCACTGAAATCACTATTTCCTTACTCACTATCTGCTTCTTTTCCAGTTTGATCTGCAAAAACCTGGACATTTTTTCTTCCTGCCTGCTCCTTTATTAATACTGTAATATTATCCTACAGGCAAGCTGCCCAGCATGCTTGAAAATGTGCTCTGAAAGTCACCGGTGACACAACATACAAGAACAGAAATCAAACCCATCAGCACCTTCATTTTAGCTGCCGCTTTGCTTGCTCTCCCATGCCCAGCACTATTCCAGGTCAGCACTTCAAGGACCTCTCAGTGGAACAGTGACATAGTGGGAACTTTCCGCTGGGAGAAAGGGAAAAGCACAGCCTGCTCCAGATCTATTTCTGAGGGCAGCACCACAAGTTAAATCAAGCTGGAGGGGAGGTGTCACCGGACAGCCACAAGCCTTCCCTCACCTCCCAGCGCGAGGGAACACGAATCTGACATTCAGGAAGGACAACAGGAATGAAGGGTAACACCAGCCACCCACAAGTTAAATGGCTAAATAACCTCCATATTGGGAAGGAAATTAAGACATTTGTGTAGCAAGAAAGGATCGATTCAGTGATATAGAAAGACGTTCAAAGGAAAAACGTGGTATGTAGCTTGTGAGCAGGGGGGACTCTGGGAAGCACTGCATGGAAAGCCCAGGAAAGACTCACATCCACCGCTTCAGTCTCACAGTATTTTTCTCACTTCGGCTCTTGCCAGCACTAACTAATCCAGGACATTTTCTCTACCCACAAAGCTGATCAAGCATATCCTTCTGCCAGCCTGCGCGCGTCAGCGGCCAGCTTGCACCAGCGCCAACATGCACAGCTGCTCTCTCCTACCTCCCCCACAAGCTAGTGTCTCTGCCGTTCCTAGCCCCCCACAGCACACAGCCTCACAGATCACGATGCAGACTGTGATCTGTTACGCTCTTCCCACGTCTTTAAAGCAGGAAGATCCAAAGCTTTAATCCCATTCCCACTTTGCTATTGACATCAGAGGGCAAAGCCTATGCCACAGCTTACTGCAGCAAGGCTGAGTTGTCCTGTTTTTCATTCAATAAAACATAGTTCCCTCTGACTGGTGGTAGACCCACTAAAAGCCTCATTTACAGCAGCAAGTAACAGTACTACTACTAACCACCAAGCCTTCAAGGCTTAAAAAAGACCCATCCTCCAGCTAAGCCCCATGAAGCAGCAGACGAAGGACTGTCCTCAACCGCCCCATGTGAACACCAAATCAGAAGAGGTGAGAGCTCCTGCACTAACCTTCTTCCCACTTAGCATCAGCAGAAAACTTTCCTTGCAAACAGCAGTGAAGGTACACCAAGAGCCAGGATGCTTTGGAAATACTGCCTCGGCTGTCTCCTCTGAGCTTGGAAAAGTGCTTTGCAAGACCATTAATAAAGATGATGTAACTCTAGTGTAGGCCTCAGCAGAATCAGCCCTGTACCGTACACAAAAGGAGACAAATGAATCTGGAGTTTAAAGATCTACTTTTGTTCTCAAAAATCCAACAGACATTTTCTCTACAACATTCCTGAAAGCAGCATGGGGCTATAAATCAAATACACTCTACAATCCATATACTGAACATGTAGGCTGCTGAGGCTATACTTTTGTAAATTGGCGTTAACTTTGTAAAATGAACATACAAAATAATACAGTGAATAATGAGGCAAAACTGCTGGCAGCCCAGGTGCCCCTGCCACTTGCAAGAGTGAAGCAGCTCACCCCCAGGTTTTTATTGTCAGATGGCACCCACGCACGAGCCCCAAACCTACAGCACCCAAGGTTGAAATGGTGACACACGGTACAAATTTTGAGTCACACTGTACCAGAGAAAATGGTGTCACACATTGATATGAAATGACAATAGAGCCAGCCAGGAACTCTTCAACAAAACTGTTTTGTGGCTGTTAGAAAATGCTGATACTTCAAAAAATATTTGTAAGGTGGGACCATTATGAGAAGTCATTCAGAATCGTCAAAATATCAATCTTGGGCAGTCTTTAAGAAAAGTATATTTTAAGAACTGTATTTAGAAACTAAAGCCATTTTAATGTAATTTTAAATAAAGTGATCAGTACAACAAACGTTACGTCAAAGGTGCTGCTATTTTAATCCTATGTTCTGTATTGGTAGGGTGGAAAAAAATTTAATTTTCAAGTTGAAAGTTTCCATGGAAAAGGAAAAATCACCTCATCCAGGTCTAATCTTAATAATGCAGCATGTTCTAGTAAACAAAATTAAACAAAGCATGCAAATATAAACTCGCTTCTTCCTCATTTTGGAGGTTAATCAGTCACTGCATTCTGGTATTTTTATACTACTGACAAAATAATAGTGAAAAAAAAAACACACTTCTCAACATACAGCTGGTATCTTCGCCTGAAGTGATGAGAATTTAGACACCAAATATTTCAAAATCAGCTTTTGAGGACTACATGCAAATTTGACAGCTATATCCATTTACAGTTCTGCCAGCTACTGCTCCGGATTAAAAGAATTCAATGACCTGGAGGAGCTATGCTTAAATAACCTACAGTAATAATGCTGCCGAGAAAAATCTTCCTGCGGCTCAGACAACCTATTACTTCCCTTACGAGGTCCCACCTGAGCAGCCCTGCAAACTCTTCATCTGGAGGCACGGACTCGCGACCCTGAACAGCGCTACAGCTGTAGTCATACCTGCCCCGAAAAGGAAACCTTCACACTGTGAAGGGTCTACTTGAGGCAAAATGTTATACAGTAGAAATAGGCCTCTGGGAGCAGGAACATCAAGGGAAACAACAGGAGGAAGTTTCTGACTTCTGAGAAAGCAGGTGGATCTCTGAAAAGTATCCAAATCAAGTAGAGGTTGCAGATGGTGGATGAAGAGCTTGGGGAAGAAGGAAGGGTTACCCAATTCAGAAAGGTGAGAGCAGATCTTTGGGACTCACAGAAAGGTACAGGTTTCTGAGCTTAGTAGAAAGAGTCAGGGAGGACAGAAGGAAAACAAAGTGGTTTTAAGCCAGTGGGACAAATGGCACAAACATATGACAATAAATGGCTGCTGGTCCCCAACTTCATGGCTGGCCATTTAACATACCACCTAAACGCTGATAGATGCAAAATCTAGCACAGAAGTAATCTCTCATCATAAAGCATCTGGTGATTGTGGAAGGAAAACTACTGAACAGCCAGAGTAACTAGGAAACTATGCCCCACAAAAAAATATTTGGATTTCCAACTGAACCACCCATGTGGCAACTCATTCCTTGTCACTAAGCATGAGCTATGATGTTCATCTAACTTCATCTAACCTGCTCTTAAAGGTTTCCATTGCTGCAAGTTCCACCTCCAATCCGATGCCTTCAGTTGAAGAACTGAAACTGAGGTAGGGGTGAACCTGTATGTCGTGTCTCAGCTTGCCCATGGGGACTGGCATTAAGAAAAATGATCAGATTTCTAAACCAAAGCTGCACCCTTAGTATTAAAAGATCCGGTCAAAGCAGTACGATCCTTGGCTTACATGGGAGTGAGATTCTGGTATTGGAACTAAAAAGCATGAAGCTATTTGACCTCTACTGCATCGCAGGGGAAGTCTCCACTGAGTTAGCAAAAGCCCTAGAAAAGTGACCATTGGTATGGTTATCAAGTAGACATTCTCTGAGCACACTTGCTCAAGCAGTCATCAAGGAGCCAGAGATGCCCTGATGCTTCCATCTCATTAAGACATTCATAACCCTACGGCACAGCCCATGCCAGAAAATTCAGCAGCGCTGCAGGGTTCAACTCCTTACTTGCTACTAGTTATGGGAATGCTCTCTTGTACTGTGCAGTATACACTGACACCTGCCTCCATTTTGTGAGTGGTTCCTGTCAACTGTGTTTCAAAGTCATGATTAACTGCTTTAAGAATACCTCAGTTTTACAGCAAGGGAAGCAAGGGTGCATCACCTCTGGTGCTAAACTGAAGACCAGACCAGCTGTAGCAGAAAACACCTCCTAAAACCCCCGATGACCACCATAAGACTTACCTTGCATGGGGAACTTTGATTCCCAGGGAGCTACTACTAAAAGAGTAATGACTTCCAAGGCAAGTGCAATGGCTGCAGTCTGAGTGTTAGTTCCCATGCTAGGATGGAGTGCCTCACACTGGTCCCAGCTCCGCAGGATATCATGAAAGGAAGTTGGTGTTTACACTGCAAGAGCAACACGGGGTCACTCCCTTAGAGGAGAACTGGGCTTCTGGATTCTAATTTGGTCACTGGCCTCTTGCTTGACTGCTGTGTGTCTCAGTTTCCTGGCAAGGCTGACCTCCTTAAAGCATGCTGGGACTTACTCATGAGAAGTACAATAAAAGCACTAGCAGTTGTGGTGGGCCTGTCATTTTAATTTATCTACATAAAATAGGCAAGTCCTTTAGCCCCTGTGGGAATTAATCCATTTTATGCATATAATACATTGTGATTTGACAGCAGTCTAATTATCAGATTCCTCAGCTGTTCAAGGAGCAGTGATAACAGGATATATCCTCCTTTGGACCACCTGATATAGTTAGAAAGCTCAGGCAAGCTTTCAACTACATGATCCCATTATATTCTTAGACCCACACGACTAAAATAACATAATTAAGTACATAGAAAGTGTTTTCACCCAGAGTCCCTAGCATATCTTCTCCATACACAGATGAAGAGGAGAGAGCTGGGAAAGATCAACAATGACGTACTCAATTTCCATAAGTCAGTCCTCAGCTTTCAAGTGCTTTTACATTCCTCCAGAGAACACTTCCCATAACCTGAATCTAATCTCTGACTAAGCTCAGCACACAAGTGGTATTTAACAAACAGCTTCAATTATGACTCCTGGTCCACTTAATTTCTCGCTGTTCCTTTTTTGTAAATAGCCTTAAGTGTCTGTTCCCCTTGCTTCCCAAGAAATGCTTTCATCACGTGAACCTCTGAGATCTCAACCACCATCAGAAGCAACGTTTGTTTCAACTGCAAGAAGTATTTACAAAAAAAAAAAGAAAACAAAGTAAACAATGGAAGTTGGATTAGAAACAACAGCAGCAGTAATTATTTGAGAAATGCTATCAGAAATCTCATTTATCTGTCTTGTTATAGTAGAATAATCAAGGAGTATGCTAAGGTATCCCATGCTCTTATTGGGCAGTGATATTTTCTTTTAAGCTGAAGCTACCTGTAAATTACTGTTTTTAAGTAGAAACTAGAAGTCCCAGGTGAGGACAGAGCACTGTAGTCCTTGCTTGAAAAAGGTGACATCTTACACTGACAGGATGAACAAGAGACAAGGAGAACAGCATGATGATGTGACTGGCCCCAGGTAACCTGGATCAGCAGCACAGCTGGGAAAACACGCCTTGTGTCTTTGCCCAACCCTTTAGTCTGTTTCCTCTTCAAATTTATCACTGTTACTTCTTTCCCACTTAGTCATCAACTGAAGGATAAACTCCTTAGCCACTGAAAAAACTCTGGTGCTCAAGTCCCTCCTTGAACCAACACTACTGCGTTTTCTGAACTGAGTATCTAAGCACGTAATGCCAACAGATAGCAATTTACTCCAGATGCCACTCAGTGTTCCCTGCAAAGCCTGTAGTCCTAACCTATCAGAACATGCCCCTTGATGATAAACACTTCACCTGAGAAATCCAGTTTTTTATAAAACATCAGTGCGAACAAAGTTTTTATCACACCAGCCATGTAATTTGGCATTACCACCAGACTGAAACCTGTACAGACCCTTAATCACTTAGCACTGTGTAATGTGTGCTCTGAACATCTGTTTGAACAATGTAATTCCTTTAACAGCCATACCTTTTGCTAACAAATCAGATTATATGTGTAGTAAATTTCCCCTGAAGTGGCAGGACTATGAGTGAACCTATCCATGATAAAATACAAACAGTTCAGAGTAGGATTTCAATTGCTTCCAAAAACTCTCTGCAGAGATGCAGTGCCCATAATGACTAAATATACAACAGAATTTCCTTCCACCCTGATCCTATATCAATAACCAAGACTTAAGGAGATCCATAGCACTGACAACCTTTCCAGACCTTCCCTACATAATGCCAAGAAAGAACTAGGGGTAGCAGTAGAGGACCACATCACGGTAGATCAATGAGCAGAGAAAGGCCTTACCACCACTTACGCTTTTCCTGGTCTTGGCTCTGGTCCCAGTCTGCTCTGTTAACCATCAGCAAGTTACTTCCACTTGGAAAGTAGTTATTTCCATGAACAGGGGATAAACAGATCACTTTCCAGGAACTACTTAAGTGAGCACTACATACAAGCAATGCTACAGACAAGGCACATGGTTCAATGAAGCAACCAACCAGCTAGAAGGCTGGCAGAACCACAGACAGAATCTCTACCAGCGTGTTTTCTGACACAAAGTGTAACCAAGACAGTTTCATGCCATATTTTATGTCATCTCTATAGCCTTGGCTTCTTCCCCTCAAAAATAATCCAGTTATGACTGTCCTGTGAGGGTAGCTCATGTGCTAGTACCACAGATCTAGGCAGGTTCACTGAAGTGAAAGGACTCAAAGTAGCAGCGAAACTACAGACCTCTCCTTTGCTCCCCTCCTCCCAAAGAATGAGAGCTAACACTTGCAAGATTTGTAATTCAGTGAAGACTATAGTAACTAACTGCAGGTTGTTTTCATGAACACATTGATCAATATGAGCAACAGTGAACATTGCACTTGATGAGGAATCACAAACTCAGGCAGCTACACACACTTTTAACGAGGTATACAGTGCAACTTTTGTTTGACTGCCATGGTGAAAACCTCAGCAGTATCCTGATTGCACAATCTTTTCTGTACTCAAGCACTGCCTACATTTCATGCTTGCACCTAACAAATACAGTAACCAAATCCCTCTAGTGACCCCACTACCCTCAACTTTTGTGAAAATCCACAAAAGGACATCGATCTAAGTATCTCCCACCCCTTGTCAAGGGAGTCAAACAGATGTTTCCAAACCACTGCTTATCAGCACAGCTCACAGTAATCTCACTAGCAGAAACAAGAGTAGGTTTTACTACAGCTTTTTACTGTAATGTCTGTTACTACTGGCAGATGCAGCTGTTTATTGAAAAAGGGCTGACTTTACTGCAGACTTTGAAGGCCTGATACAAAATAGCTTCACAGTCAAAGACAAATCAGCAATTGTTTTCACCATTTAATTTCACAGCCCTTTACCTTACAATTTAGGATCAGTTTTCTCTACCCACTCCCAAGCCTTCTCCCATTTATTGTGGGAGAAATTACACTGCCCAGTATGCCAAAAACTACTGAAGTACAAATTCCCATCTCTGTGGGAACATGCTCTGTGCTTCTCTTACTTAACACCATCCTAACACTCCTCATACCTGCCATTTCCCCAGTAGCTTAGTTTCAACCTCATACCACCAGAGGCAAATTGATTCCTCCAGCATCAATGTAAGAAAATCTTCCTCAGAATTTCTGCCACACATTAGGACCAGACTTACTCCTGCAGTTTTCACTCTGCACTCGGAGCTCCCCTTGCTTTACATTAACCTTTCTGCTGTCTTTACGATCCCTGGTCCAAACAGCATTGCTCACAGGTCTGGCCTGGAGCTGCTGCTGTGCTCCCGTTTCAGCTGCCTAATGACATCCACCACACCTGTGCTTTCTGCAACAGCCATCACCAAGAACAAACCTCACACTCAAGCATCAAGTGCAAATCTTTACGCTCAAAGCCCAACTTCCAGATCCCACAAGGTCACCTCCACAGTGCAAAATGTATCTCCTAACTATGGTTCTGTATTTCCACAACTTCAGCCACATGATATACAGGGGCTTGGAGGGGGCAAAACAGGACAACTGCCAGGTTGTAGCTTCTGGAAGATACTCAAGTGTGTGTTGCACATCCAGGGACATACCATGACAACACAAAGCCCTGCGTGATGAGGTTGATAATTAGTGCAAGTCTGAAGCAGGTAAATTTAGTGTGGTCCACAGTCAGCGTGCTCAAAACAGATCCTCCAGCAAGCCATCCTGGCAATCATGCTCATCTCCTCCCTTTCCACGGTTCTTCAAAAGCCTATATGCATTACTGATTGATGGTGTATCAAGTAGGGAAGACACCCTTTACAGATGTGTACTATATGGATCCAGGATTGCAAGTTCACATCACACCTCTACCAGTCTTGAGCCCATACCATGCATCTGCACCACACTTGTGCATCAAAGTTCCCAGGCATTACTTCATCCCCTCCCTCATTCACCAGTTTCTACTGTCATTTAGCACAGAACTTTAAACCCAGGTTCTTTCTAAAATCACATTTAGAAAAATGAAACAACTTTTGTCTAGCTTGAAAGATAAGACTAGAAACATCTGAACCTATTCCTTTCTTTGTATACCCTTGGATAGTCCAGCATTTAACCTCATTCCAGCCCAATTACAGCTCAAGCCTATTGCTTATTTTTAGGTATTAAAAAAATGGAGCACAGGTATGCACTTGCTAACTGGGGGGGAAGGGGGCGCACTTTTGGAGAAGAAGGAAGAGGGTACCTACTGAACTTTTCCCTCAGAACTGCGCGTGCTTGTTTTCAGTGAGGCTGCATAGCAACCATCAACACATGTCAAAATTAAAGCTGCTTTGCTAAACTCAGAGGCACAACTGAGATTAAGTCCTTAACACAAAATGGCTGAGTAAGCACATCTGAGTGTGAAGTTCAAATTTTATTGTTACAGCCAAACCTTGCACCCACTAAGGGAAAAAACCCAATGCTACCTCCTCACCAGCTCCACATCTGCTTTGTTAGCTTCTCTAGAAAACCTGTACAAGTACCCAACGTTGCAGTGCACAGGTTATTTTAAGGTTGCTACAGCTGTAACCCTAAACCTAGCTGCCACTTGCCATCACACTGATGTGTACCACACTAGATTCACCTGCTTCGAGTTGCACGTGAATGAGATTACTTGGGCTACAGATCTTGTAAACCAGAAAAGTGACGCTTCACAAATGAGCAGACTGTGCAGTTCAACTTTTTTATTTTAATAAAATCAAGAATATGCACAGCACATGCAGTGCTAGCATCTAAACTAATACAATAAGCAATTCTAAACCTACAGTGACTTGAAGTTCAATTTCACATTCAGCAAGTTTAAATCCATTCTTGCATATTGTTTTGAATCCTTGTATCTGAACTGAAAATATTGCTGGCTGATAAAACTTGCTAAAATGCACAAGTCACTGATTATGCCAATACAACAAAGATAACCACATGTTTGAGGATTGCAATGTGCCAGACATTCACTGAAAAAAAAAAAAAACACACAACTAAACAAAACTCACGCAACAAACATCTGAGAATCCGGACACTTCACATCAGTGTTTAGAAGTGTTGCATTAATATCTTAAGACAAGTGTATCAAAACCTTGGCATGTTTAATTTTAAGTTGCCAATTTTTGTTTTACTATCAGAAAGTTATGGCTACACTGCCAATGCCGGGTCTGCTTAATTTGACTTAAGAGTTTAATATGACTTAAACATTAAAAGCTCACACTACCCCGAAATATATAATTTCACGCATACGGTGACATTCAACATTCAAGTGCCAGTGTTTTTGTACTGTCTTTTGGTCAAGTTTCTTTAAACTTTCAAAGAATCACTTTTAGGCTTACAAAAATAAATATTTGTCAAAAATGTTCAATAAATATTACACAAAACTAGCAGCAAAAAGTATCTAGAAATCTGTCGTGTGCAAATAGTTTTCTTCCCAGCTATCATTCCCATGGTCCCAAATAAGTTTTAGAATCTATTTCCTTCTCCTTAAACAAGCTGCGTTCAATCTCCAAGAGACAAAATAAGATTGGAAGTTAAGGACACGCACACAAGACATATATAAAATTCTCTGAATGTGCAATAAAAGAAGTATTTTGTAAAAAGTTATGGGCAAAATGTACAAGGGCCTAAACCTAGACTTGAAATAGCACCATAACAAATGACCTCAATACTGTCAAGTGCACCTACTTAATAAAAGTTTTAGAACAAGGCACAATACACTTGAAAAAATCTATTGCACTTTAGGAGATTTTTGCCATTTTCCTATGCCACTGTAGATTAGTTGTTAACTGCTCTGGCCACGAAGTTAGCACAGAAATTCCAAGTGGCAGAGGCATTTTTCTGGTGGACAATACTTATCTTTGGCCAGATTTAGCATAAACAGACTATAAATACAATGGAAACCTATGCAACTAAAACTGACTAAAACTGCACTTTAATAGCAGAATTGAAACCTTGTGCAGTTTATGTACATTTCCAACCTCTGTGATCTCAGGTTTGTTTGTTACTCTTCTGGAGCCATTTTACAAAGTCTACAGTAAGCCAGTTTAACATCTCCACGCAGCTTGAACAGAGTAATGTGAATCTGCATTAAAATAAAGCCTGCTGCATAATTCTTCCTGTTCATACCCTCTTGACCAAAAAACATCAACACTAGCATGCGTTATTAGACCAAAAATTCAGTCAGGCCCTTAAGGAGGACCAATCACTGCCATGGTCAGCCATTCTACCATTTCAATTTCATATGGCAGGCATTTTTAAAAAGTCTAAATAGATGAATTCTCCTAAAAACTATTTCAAGTTATCAGACCTTTAAACATTCCCTGTAATGTTCTGCCCACATTTGGCTAGCTCACATTAATGATCTGCCTAATATTGAAAAAGGAATTGCTGTATTTACTTGCATTAACTTCAAAAACAGTGCTTTTAATGTATGCATGTATCCATACATCATCTCATCATGACTGGAATGGCTTATTAAAGGCTATCAGGTTCTAAGTACCTATCCAGGATAGAGTGAGCAAATCAGAACTTTAACTTAGTACAGTTTTGCCACATTAGAAACTAATTGCATTGATATGCTTCAAGATGTTTTATTTTTCAAATCTGCAGATACCAAAAGCCCTAATGCAGGCTACCGCATAAGTTTTTCTTTGTATTATTATGGATGAATCAGTGATTCCTGTTTAAGTTGTATCACACCTGTGTGCCAAGGTTTGATTTTAGCCCAAGTTCAGTAATTTTTTATTTTGTCAAAACAATTGATATCTTGAGCATTACTGAGCCAACAGGACATCAAAATAAAAGTTGTCTAAAGTTAAAGGCACAGTACATTAACAAACAAATGATCCTCAGTCACAAAATCATAAATGCAGTTTCTGGGTGGGGATGGGTGGGAGGGGAGTTAATCCTGACTACAGCAATAGAGTCTTCAAAACCACCTTCAAGATAGGGCTACTTGTTCCTTTATTTCCATCTTGTGACCTTGAGCTCCCTTAAAAAAAATTTCAGTGGAGAATCACAGCTGGTAATGTACTGCGAGTTCTTGAAGCTACACAAGGTATAGTCTGGCTAAGTTACATGTGGTTTCCATATTAGCTTGTTTGGTAGGATATCTGCTGCAAGCAGATTCAGTTGCCCCACCAGTCAACCCCCTGGGAGTTATAGTTTCCTCCATATCCATCACTGTTGTAGAAGCCTCCATAACCACCACCTATGAAAGGCAAGAGAAAGCGATGCTTAATTAACCTGCTGAAGACTTCACAACAAGAAAACAACCCAGGGCACAGACAAGATGTCTATTGCCTACAAAAGAAAACCCACCCAGAAGTACTGTCAAAATGCACACAAACTAAAATACTAGGAAGACAGGTAGCATCAAACTAATCACAGACAGACAACATGGATCTAGCCTAGATCCAAGAAGGATACTGAGACTCTGCATAACAAGCATGACCTGACACATTTAAGCCTTACCTACACAAGTTTTCTTACAGCAAGCATTTTAATCTGGTTTTCTATTTGCTAGCACTGCTTGCCCAGTTTCTTACCTCCAAATCCTCTGCTGCCACTTCCTCCACTGCGGCTGCTGGTTGATCGACTGCTACTAAAGCTACTGCTGCCAGAACCGCTACTTGTTCGATAGTCTCTGGCACCAAAGCCTCCACTGAATCTACTGCTATATAAAGGAAGAAAATAAACACATAAGGCAATGGTATTTTAAGCACTTGCAGACACTGACGTTCAAGTACTGAATTTAACTCTGGTTACCAACTACAGCTGGGCAAGAATGAGTACAAGTATTGTGTTCAGCATGCTTTACAAGCATCCCAGGGTCATCCATGAAGAGCATTCAAGGTAACAAAGATTTTACTATTCAAACAAGGTCATAAACTTGCCATGTTACACTGAAGATTACTTTCTGAGGTCCTCGTGAGTTGATTCAGCACAACCTCTGCTCCACAGCATTTCCAAACCTATCTTACTGTTTCACTGATGCACTTATAACTACCTTTCATATCATGGAAAAGGACAGCCATTTTACGGGCATACTTCCAAAGAAAAAACAAACCCCAAACAACTAGAATTCATGTGGTCATCTCATGTTAACTACATTCAGAGGAAGGGGGTTGTTTCTCTTCCCACCCCTTTAAACCATTAAACATAGCTTTGTATTACCAGCTTATAAAGCATTTTAGGTTTTCCCAGCAAAACTATTTTATAAGTGGCCTCACACTCACAGTCTAATAACTCTCACACCTTTCCTGTTTTATGTCAGGAGGCAGGCATTACCTTCTCCTAAACATGAAAATAGCTGCTTAAGCTTACTTCTCTGGTACATGCAGGTATGTATTTCTAGTTAAGTGGGTTTTTAAGTCCTTTCACGGAGTTCTAAAGTCATTTTTGCTACATGTCACTACCTCAGCTATATCTAGCTGTCCGCTTAAGCAGGAAGAAGTCTAATGGCTTACTAATTGCCTTATCATAAGACAAAACAAAACCAGACATCAAGCTGTCACCTCCTGATGCACCTAATGCACAATTTATACTGCACTGGTTTGTCTTCCTCTTAACTATATTTTTAAACTGAAAAGAAGTCCCAAAACTGCCTCGCACAATAGATTATGTATACCTTTAGCCAAAGTTGTGGTCATTACCTCTTAGATCGTCCACGGCTGCCACCTCCTTTGTGATGCTGTTCGTAAGCCATGTTCTCCAGCCAAGATGGCACCTCTTGCTTAGCCTCAACAAGAAGATCAAGCAAGTCCTTGGTGATATTTATGTTCCTCTCATTGAAGAATGAGGTGGCAAGACCTGAAGTAAACAATCAGTTTTAGCCTCACATAATGGAAGTACACTACAGCACTTAAACCCATCCCATGCTCCCATTTGCAGCTGTGGCAAGTAGAGTATCAGATTCCTCATAGCCAAGCTTGAGGACAGTAGAATTACCTGAAGAGAAAGCTGTTTAAGACCATTATTCCACAACAGCTAGTCACAAAACCCCCTGGCTATTTACTGACAGGCACAGAAGATACCAAGCTTACATGTGGTATCAGAGCTCTTTAATAGCAACAAAAGCACTAGCTAAAGTGATTACTTTCAACACTGGCTAGACAGCAGTGACCAGCTTCTGGTCACAGAAAGTAGCACACGGGGTTCTCTTGAGTACTTAGCTGGAATTTGCTACTTAGTCAATACTATTACACCTATAACTCAGGTATGAAGTGCTATCTATGAAAGTTCCAGATCATACTCACCAAGGTTTCCTACACGGCCTGTACGACCAATACGATGTACATACTCTTCAATGTCACTTGGCAAGTCAAAGTTTATGACATGCTTTACATTTGAGATATCCAGTCCTCTTGCTGCTACCTAGCGGTTAAAGGATTAAATCAAATCTTAGCAAAATTCCGCAGGCCATGAAACAGGCTTATTGGCTCAAACTTCATAGATTTTACTTACGGCTGTGGCAACAAGAATTGGGCTCTTGCCCGAACGGAACTGGTGCAGTGCTTCCTCTCTGTCCCTTTGAGAGCGATCTCCGTGTATGCTTGTACAGGCATACCCTTCATGGTACAAGAAGTCCTCAAGAGCATCTGCACCCTTTTTAGTTTCCACAAACACTAGAGTCAAAGAATCCTTGCCTAAAAATAATTAAAGCTCAGGTTAGCAGAAGAGCTGCACAAATACTTGACTCCACCACCTAGTAAAAGGCACTTTCAGTTCTCTGCTCTTGTCGATTCTAAACTGAAGATACTGAAGAACCCCCCATTTTATATTACCACAAAAGCTTACATCAACTTAAAACTGACATTTAGCCAGTGCAAGGCATTCACTGCATGTTGAGGAAATACCCTTTCATTCACCTGCTCAATAGAAGTTCTTACTATCGAGTCATTAGACTCACCTCACCTGAATTTTGCCTATTTGCTTATCTGAATCCAGTCTTTACCTGTGGCATTTAGCAGGTCAAGCAGAAACGATCGTTTGTCTGACTCTTCCACCCACACTACTTTCTGTGTGATATTCTCAGATGTAGAACCTACTCTGCCAACTGCCAGAAAGATGTATTCATCAAGGAAGTCACGAGCAAGCATCTAAAAAAAAAAAAAAAATAACAGGGGGGGAACACAAGTGTAAAAAAAAAAAATATATAAAAATCAGTACCTTTTCCCCCTTCCAGAGACAAAATCTGGCTTTATGAGTAAGCTATTAAGACATTTGAACTTTTGCGAAGTACCTGGATTTCCTTGGGGAAAGTAGCACTGAACATCATGGTATGACGAACCCCCTTTGGTGGCATAGTATCTTGTTCAACAATTCGACGAATTTGAGGTTCAAACCCCATATCAAGCATTCTGTCAGCTTCATCAAGCACTAGGTACCTAAACAGTAATTAAAGAGGTTACTCTTCAGAGCCATTTTCTTTAAGCTGTAACCCAACACAGACACTGGACCACAACTTCTCAACTGGATGTTTACACCGTCCAAAAGCTAGAACTTAAGTGTCATAAACTCTAGATCTCACTTTAAAAGGTAGTTTCTAGTTGTCAGGTCATTCACATACGGACAGAACTCTTTTACTTACTTGCAGAAATCCAGTCCAATCTTTCCCCTCTCCATCATATCAACCAGTCGCCCTGGAGTTGCTACAAGCAAGTGACATCCACGTTCTAAGTCACGTATCTGCTGACCAATGTCTGCACCACCGTATACAACACAGGGACGAACTCTGGAACGGTATGCAAACTACAAAACAAAGTAAATTAGCTCCAAGGAAAACTATACTTAAGCTATTTTATAATGACATACTCCTAGATATACCTTTCTGGCTTCCTCATAGATCTGCACAGCCAGTTCTCTAGTGGGAGCCAACACCAGCGAGATCGGATATTGCTTACGGCGCCCGTATCTTCCGTTCTCCTGAAGAAAAAGAAAAAAAAAATACGTTTAATTCCCCTCATATTTGGGGTACTCATTCAAACAGTTACTAGAGGCTATACTGAGACTGGTCAACCAAATCTGTCCTAACTAGAAAGAAAAAGCACAGCTAAGAGGCAACTTGTTTTAACCACTCTGTCTGAAGACTTCCTTATTACAGTACCCAAGATTCAGCTATTGGTTAATATATGAACAGCAACATAGCTACGCAATCTTGGTTTCTACAACCTACACTGTGACCAGTAACTTAAGCAGCAGAGAAATGATAGCCATAAAGCCTGTTACTTCCTATCCTAAAGTCAACATACACATGTGTGACCAAGTAGCTTTTCTGAGGCAAGGGAAGAGTCTTTAAAGCTTACACAACAACCATCACTTGTAAACAATCTTTTCTCTAGACCATTATACATTATTTACTCTTTAGGCAGGAAAAAAAAAATACATTCCACAGCCTGTATTTTAAGGGCAACAGCTGAAGTCTTCCAGAAGTTGAGAACCTTGCCTATCATACCCAAAATAATGATGACATTAAAACCCAGATATTACGTTCAGTAGCAGACATCAGCATACGGGGCAAAAATACACATTGGTCATAGCTTTTCCAGAACAGGGTATTTAAATACTTGCCTTCATAGCTCTCAAGGCATCACCAGGGCCATCTGCATAGATCTGGCTCAATATTGGTAGAAGAAATGCAGCTGTTTTCCCAGATCCTATTAGGACACAATTCAATGTTATTAACAGTTGTTTTCAAAGCTACTGTATTGTCAACTACCACACTAATCCTGTACCACTAGCATTTCCTAGTAACATCTGCACTACTATGTGGATACTACCTATGCCACTGGAGTGCGCTCCTTTGCCAGTAGAGGTTATTTAAAAAAAGACCTATCACTCAAGCACCTCAAACCCCTGAAGTGAATGAGATGTAAGCCATAAACACTTCTCTCAGGACAAACAGCAAATCCAGTCAAGCCGCATCTAAAGCGGTTGCAACTTACCAATACTGCAGGTGTTTTAGTATACTCTGAACAAAGTTCTACTACCTTACAGACCTCTTATCTGCAGCTTGAGGAATACAAGACCCTATTCCTACTGAGAGAAACTAAGCAGTACAGAGTTACTAACTTACCTGTCTGAGCACAGGCCATCAAGTCTCTCTTTTCTTTAATAATAGGTATTGCATGTTTCTGGACTGGAGTAGGACGGGTGTAGCGTGTGAGCTCAATGTTTCCCATGATAATTTCTCCCATGTCAACATCACTGAACTGTAAGATCATTTCAAATTATTAAGATAGGGATTCTTCTCTCCAGCCACCATGGAACACATCATTTACTTTAAAAAAATCATTTGTCACGTATATTTTGTTTCAGCTTTTCTTATAGAACATTTACAAATACTCAGGAGCTAGTTACCAAGAGCCTGGTAGCTACATAGTCCAGTCACATAAGCAATTCTTAAAAAGTCAGCCAAGCCTAAGTCCAGACTACACTAGCATACTACGCTTAGCATGACACAGTGCATATGCTTAAGCAGTTACTCCCAAACCAGCAACTCCAACTTCTCTACATGTTTACTGTTTAAAGACAAATCACATAGTTTAAAGTAAGCTACAAGTGTAACTGAACAAGCTTACATGACTTCCCTCATGTCTTAGTTCACGCAACCCTCCTCTGCAAAACAGCTTAGCTGCAGGAAGGCAAGCATTTCCTTTTCCTCCCCTAAATTTATGACAGCATGACATCAAGTTTCACATGCAAAGCAGTCACTGTTAAGATACATCAGTAAACTAGATTTTAAGAACACTTACACTTTCAATATGTGGAGGACAGTTGCTGCCTGTTGCTTCCACAGGAATGTCATCATATTTCTCAAAGTTAATGCCAGTATTGCTTCCTGAAAAAAGCTCTCTAAAAACAGAAGAGGAAGTATTTTACTTGCTAAACGTATCAACTGACCCTGTCAAGTTAATTTACACTATTCCATTACTTACTGTTCCAGGCGTTCACTTGGGGGAAGAGGCTTTGACCAGTCATCTTCATCTGATTTGTCAGACCAGCGGCTATTCCCACCACGGTCAAATCTACCAAAGCCACTCCTATCATAGTCACTGCCTCTTCCACGCTCTTCATATCTAAATACAAGAAGAGTATCAGACCACCATTTCTGGGCAACAGGATTTTTTTGACATGCAAAATTAAAGCTATAGTAATCTAATAATGCATGCTCTGTATTACATATAAAACCATGGAACCATCAAAATCATCAGAACATCTGTACTTGCTTCTTGAGCTATGAACTGAAGTGAGTTTAGTCCCAGCCATCAGGTCACATTATTCTGTGTCAGACAGGAGAGTTTGGCATGATTTCACAGCTCAGTTTAGCACTGAACCTCAAATCAAAATGTTGTAGTTGCTTAAGCGTAAAGAACAGGTCATCCTTCCAGTAGACCTGCAATTCAAGTTGCTGAGTCTTTGACATTTTTTGTCAGGGACTCTGCTTAAAACACTTGGGACATTTGGTACTCCTCCCTTTCTTACATATGTCTCCCACATCCAGACGAAGCCCTCAAGTGCTGTAATTTGTTCCTTTATTCCCCCACCACACGTGACCAAACTAAATACCTCAACTACATGTCACATTATTATTTTATAAAGAGGGAGCTCACCTGTATTAGTGACTCGGAAAGAAGGTGGAAGTCCTTACCTCAACTGCTTAAGTTTTTGGTCTGGTAAACCATGTTTGATAAAAGTCTGGATACAGGACTAGCGTCAGCTTTACTAGTTGATAAAGGTCACTCTCACCACACTTGTGCATACAACGCATGATGTGTGTAAAGACTGATCAAGTAAGGTAGAGAACCTGCAAGAGTCTCACCCAGTTTTATTAACTACACTTTTTAAACAAGAAAAAAGGAAATAAGAAATTAAAATCCATTTTTATCTATTTTATGTGCTCCCAGCAGCTCTTGATGATTTTTCTGGAAGTAGCAACCCATCTAGAACATTTTTGGTGAAATGGTTAAGTCTGCAAGTCATTATAGCTGCAGTGAGTGGCTGATGGTGGACTACAGGGCACATTTTTCAACATAGGCACGTTTCTCATCCTTGAGCTCATGTAGCTGTAAAAGCAAGATTCTCCGACTCTCTCCTCCCCTCCCAGTCTCCTCCTACTTCATCCTGCTGTTCACACCTAGAACTCTTTAATTTTAACATCAAGATTACCGGTGCACTACTAGAACTACAGAGACTTCATATGCACCACCCAGACAGCAAGTACTTACCTCCCTCCTCTTGATCCATTTCCACGGTCAAAGAAGCTTGATTTTGCTCCACGGTCAGACCGTGCACCAAAGCTGCTGTATGCATCCTTGTCTCTGCTAGAACTCCAGCCACCACTATCAAAACCTAGAACAGAAAGAAACGTTAGCCATACGTTACATGATCTAGGCTTTTACAAGAAAAAGCTAAGCTCTGTCCAGGAAGCCTTACTATAAAGTCTACAGGACTGAAAGGCAGCTAGACCTTCAAGAATGGTACATGTACAAGTGTTAAGAGACTTATTCCAATAGGGACTAAGCATTTGTCATTACCTATCAGAACTTGCTAAAACCACTCTACTCATGTAGAAGCATGTTATTTTTTGTAACACCACACTTGCCTTAGTGCTAATACTTAGCTGTCTAGTCTGGAAAGATGGTTAGGTATCAGAAGAAACAGTAAGACATTAAGTCTTCCCAAGCCTCACCTACATTATCTCTCCAACACAAATCTTTGATGACACATTTAATTGTTGTGAGGTTAACAAGGCCTCTGGCAAAGATCAACGAACAGTGTTAGCCGTTGCATTACAAATCCATACAGAAGTTAGAATGTTTTGTCTTGCTGCAAGTACACAGAGCAATCTGATTTATGGACCAAGACGAATTAACAGCAACATGCAGAAATAAGGAATATGGAGTTCTTCACAATGAATTACCATATTGCATTTTTCCACAGAACTTTTACACCTACCTACAGTACATTAACTCAAAGAAATAGGACCAAGTAGAATAGAAAGTATATCCACTTGCCAACACCATGAAGTAAAAAAAGGCCTTGTTTCTATTGAGCTACCAGGAACTGGATCATAGGCAGAAACGTAGAGTATTAAGTAGTGCTTTAGTACTACATTTGGTTTGAAAATACGACCTAATCAGAGCCTCAGCCATGGGATTCTGGTAGAGAGTAAGTGAAGTAATGAGACAATGTCACTCCTGTTAGTGAGCATGCTTTTGCTAGCTCCACAGCACAAAACCAGTCAAGACCTATGCACCAGACCATTAAGTGTCCAGGGTTCAGCTGAGATAACGTTGATTTTCTTCTCAGTAGCTGGTACAATGCTGCTTCGGATTTAGTATGAGAATAATGCTGGTAACACATTGATGTTTTAGTTGATGCTAAGCAGCGCTTACCCCAAGTCAAGGACTTTTCAAGTTTCCCATGCTCTGCCAGTGAGCAGGCGCACAAGAAGCCGGGAGGGAACAGAGCCAGGACAGCTGACCCAAACTAGCCAAGGGAATATTCCATGATACAGAACATTACGCTCAGTATATAAAGTAGAGAGAGTTAGCCATGGCCTGCCCATCACTGCTCAGGGACTGGCTGGGCCTCAGTCACTGGGCAGTGAACAACTGTACTGTGCACCACTTGGGGTTTTTTCCTCTCTTTCCTTTTCATTATAAGTATTATATTTTATTTCAGTTATTAAATTGTTCTTATGTGAACCCAGAAATTTTACCTTTTTCCAATTCTCCTCATCCCAGGGAGGAGTGAGTGAGTGGCGGCATGGTACTTATTTGCCAGCTGGGGTTAATCCACAACAAAACAACCAACCACCGAAGAAAGCAGTTGTGTTCTAGGCCCTATCTCTGAGGAAGTTTTGCTACAACAATGACCCTACTTTGTTAGATGTTCTCGGGAGTGTCATTCCCCTTCCCCCTCACTTCTGTTTCAAGAAAGGAATCCTACTCCTCAGAATCCAGGCCTGCACTAGTCACAATAGAACTTTAAAAACTAGTGTGGTAATTGTAAGTCATTTGCTCTGGCTAACGAAAGAGCACGAAAATTACCCAATGCATGAATTTTATTAGCACACAAGATCATCAAATGCTTCAAGAACTAACTTTAGTCCTTAAGGATAAATTAACTTCACTCAGAGACACTGCTGACAGAAGATCAGGAAAACCATAACGACTTTATTAACATGAGAAAGTTCTTTGTATCTTGTTCAGAAGACACCTGAAACCAAGTTTTCATGTGAGTAACTTTGAAACTACACCAAAAATACTGGGGTATGTCATCCTACCAAGAGACTGAGTAGCAGTGGTGCTGACAGAGCAATCTTCAGAAAGATACAGATCTAGTTTCTCATTAGTGAAAAAACTGGGTTGACTCTGCACTACATGAAGATCTTCTTTTTGGAACCTCTCAGACTTGGTAAGAGTCAAAGTTTTATACTCCAAATAGCTTACTCATTAGCTTGTTATTGCACTGGTTTCTGAAACTGGTACCTTGCCATATTTTTTCTGTAATATAGTACAACCAACTTCTAGACCAAGTCTTAACAAATGCATATATATACACACACCCTGCTTTAAAATTAGGGCCATTAATTTCACTTTCATTTTGGTATTCCTGGTTTGATTTTACTTGTGATCAGCACAGAACAACAGAGATCCAAGCCATACAACTCACTTCTACATAACCAGCTAACAAAAAGACACCATTGTGATTTAGAACACGTGGCAAATCAAAAGCAAATGCACTGAGACAACCCGTAACAGACCACAGACTGACTTCCCTAAAGCAAAAACGACGACCACGAGACTGTGCAAGAATTACCAGGAAATTCCTTAACATATCAAGGCACTTTCTCTTTTTAAAATAAAAATCTGTGTTCTATCCAGCACATATTTCTCAAAGGGCTAAGTTTGGAGTTCAGCAAGTTAATGAATTTCCAGAGCAATTTTGTAGCTCTTGCACCTGTGAAGAGTGGTGGAATTGTCAATGTTTCTCCACAATCAACATTTTAATTCATTTTGTAATACCCTAACACCAATCATCGTCAGCTTACTTTAAAAGCTGCCACGTGCAGCAGCAATCATCAGGGTTTTTTTGAAGACAAGAAAATAGTTATATAGATCAGATTAGATTTTTAATAGCCAAAAGCAGCTTCCAGGAAGTTTTGAAGAAAATGACATTAGAACAAGCTTTAGTGTTATGAAGTCAAGCTGACTGAACAAGACGCTAGACCAGGTAGCCCTATATACTGAGCTCCATATACTGTAGCTTCAACAGCTGAAAAACAACTGCCGTTAAATAACCTAAGGACATATTTTTATTCATGTCCTTATTTCCTGCAGTTCTGTACTGTCTTGTTCCCATATACAAAGCTAAGATTAGTATTACAATAGAGACAGGTGCATGGTAAGAGTAAGCTCAAGAAAGCACTGTAGGAGTTTTAAACAGAAATACTCTAGATCCCTTAGCATGCCTTCCCATCAACACCTACTGAAATCATGAAGATGATCAGCTCTTCATGAAGACAAAGAACAGCTATTTTTAAAGTATTAACTCCACCGCCTTAAGCAATTTCTTACTTAGCTGCACGTAAGCCCATTGTGCAACCTTTAAGTGTCTATGAACTAACATACCATCACCAGTCAGAGGAAAGTGAGAACCCCAAGCTAGAAACTGTACACTACTGTTTCTAGAGCATGTCTAAGGGAACACCACACAGTGGAAACAAGGAATTATTTTTTCAAGTTTTTGAATGCCGTAATAGTTAATTAACACTTTCACTGAAGTCCATGGTACACAAGCAAGACCATTCTACTGGATTGCTGAAATACTTGTAAGGCTACATCAAGAGTTTTGTTACATGGTCAAATACCACTATTATCCAAGGTCTCTTTTGCCTGTTGATTGCTAATGTTTACACCTTGAAAAAAATCTGTTGCTAAAGATTCCAAGGAGCAGCCAAAACACAGAACAGTTTCAACACAGCCAACGCAGCAATCATTAATTTAGTTGTAACAGAAGCGAACATTACTTCTATGAAATTAGAACTGCGTAACAGACTTCAAACCATCCTATGAAATGGCTCAGCTGCACACCACTGTACTGATGATACCCACTTTGCTTCCCAGTAGGGGGTTTGAACTGGAATCACAGCTTTTCCATTTAGCCACCACAAGTCACAGGAGCCATAAGGAATCTAGTGATATAATACTCAACCAGATTATAAGGTAAACCTAACATTTCAAAACTTCCAAGGGCAGCTGGCAGCCTATGTTAGTTTCATGACTTTTTTTACTTTTTTGCAAGGTGAAGCTTGAAGCCCCAAGAAAGGCCACATGTGATCGCATGTACATTGCGGTATCTGGACTTCCACCTTGCACTGAAAAGATGACAGTCCTGTGGTTGGTCAGATACAAACTCAAGGTTAAGACTAAAGTATCCCTCCATATCAGGTATCCCCCAAAAATTATGCTGGAGTTTGGTACAAATTACTATACAAGGAAAGGATATCTATAAACAGCAAATGTCTGCAAGCCAACTTTGCTTCCTGCTTTTGAGCAACCTGCATGTTCCTCTCAGGTTTGGCTAGCCAATTTCTTGAAAGACTGCACACATTTGAACTTAATGCGATCAGGAACTTCAAGAGCATTGAGCTGCCAACCAGTCCCTCTCTTTTCCCCAAAACATTTAGCTTTGGTAACATGCTGATCATCATTTGGTGCTTTAAGGCCATGTTTCTTTTAGGTTAAAAAAAAAGCAAAAACACAACAAAAACCAAACAAAAAAACTCACCAGCTTGGACACAGGCAGAGGCAAGACAAGGACTGATCTGTTTCTTCAAATGCATGAAACTGGAATGGGACTTTTCATAAAATTACACAGCTCCAGAACTACTGAGATATACCATCTTTTATTTCAATTCTCCTCCCACCCACTCCTAATGGAAGGGGTCCTCTTGCAGTACTGAACAGAGAATCTGTGCAAGTCCACTGCTTTAGAAACAGATGAGATCTAAGTCCTCCCATACTATGAAACCAGTTATGAAGCAAAACTGTGCTGCTGAGCTTAGAATATAAGCTGCTGAAAGAACGAAGAATAGCTCACTAAAAGCAGAAGATTAAGTTGCAGTGTTTTGCACAGAATAGTCAAGCAGCCTGTAAAATCACCTCTAACAGTAAGTACTGGAACAGCCTGCTAAGGCCTTTGACTAGAGATTCAGAAAGAGGCCAAGAACAAGGAACAAGTGTTGCCACTGTATTTCTGATACATACCCTGTTTTGAAGCTTCCCTGTTCCGCAGGTGAGGAGGAATGTATCTGCCTTCTAAAAGACAAAAAAAGTAGCATTACAAAACTATGGCATTTGCACCTTCTGAGATATTAGTCTTCCCAACAACTTTTGCTTACCAAAAAGCCTGTCTGCTTCAGAAGCTTCCAGGCCTCTTGCAGTATCTTTACACAAGAGTCCTTTAACACAGCACTCAATATCCCTCTCTCAGAGGGCCAATGCACTGAAGATTAAGTTCTTGTGTACTCATTTAGGTAGTTCCTTTGTTCATTTTTTTAAGGTACAGATGTCTTGCTATTCTTTGACCAAGTCATACATGCCCTTCACAGATATTACAGTATTTATGATGAAAGCCCATCTTCCTAGAACTCATTAAGGCTTAACCTGGTGCCAGACATTTGAGCAGCTTAAGACTTTCACCGTGTCATTCAAGTACTGGCACTCACACTATTATTACTACCAGTATTTTTCCTTCCCCTTAAATTCAACCATCCCCATCAGCTCAGCTCAGATCAAACCAGAAGCCACACATAACTGCCTCTGAATAGCATTCTTCGTTTACAATCCAGAAGCATCTGTGTGCTATGCAACATGAATCAGAAAGTACCAGGCACAAACTGAATATGAATTCCTGGAAGATTTCCCCCTCTTCTTAACATACTTAAGCTTTGCATGTCATAGAATGCAGTTTCTACTCGAAGAATTAAAATTAGCAGAGTCAAATATTAAAAGTCTAACCTTCAAACACTCCAGCTCTAGCTGGATGTTTTGAGAAAACAGATCATCGTATTACTACTACAACCAGCAGCCTCCGTTGTTTGACTAGAGGCAACAGGAGGTCTGGTACAAAATTGGAACAGCAAGTTCCCTCAAGTTAGTTACACATTTAAGAAATTTACAGGCTGCACCACTCCTAAAGTAAGTGCTCCTATCTAAAGCATACAGAATTTTCAAAGCAGGCATAACTAGCAACCTCCATTTCCCCATCCGCCTCTGTAAAATCTTGGCTTCAGAAATTACTTTTCACAGCTACAAATCCCTATTTCTAGAACTGTGTAAGCTTGAAAAGTTTCATGTACTTACTGCTTGAAGAGCTTCCTTCACTCTGAGAGTCTGAGGAGTTCAAGTCTAGACCAGAAAACTGGAAGAAATAAAACAAGTATCAACACATTTTACTTATCAAGAACAAGCAGTGTTCCAACAAGTTATTGCTGCAAAGAAATTTGTCTACAGTGTCGGTTACATCTCCTGTAAAGGAGAACCAAAACCATAGTTAGTACTCAAGGCCATACCATCTTCAACTGCCTTCACATTCACCAATAAACATGCACCACACAGACAAGAAGGCCAGAAGAGTATCTTGCACCCACCAAATTGCATACTGCAGACTTCTGATTCACACACTATATGCAGACTAAACAGCCATTAAAATAGTCTTTCAGTCCGCTCTAATGCATTCTGATTTGGGATCAATGGCAAATTTATTTTATTAAGGTCTACAGAGACTACAGGCCAAATACCAATTCAGCTGGACACTTCACTTGCAGAGACCCAAGTTACTTCTTTAAACTGCATTAACACTACTGAGACGTTATAGTCTGCATGTTTGAGGCAGCTACCACTCACAAAATGTCAGATGACTTCTTCCTACAACTACGACAAACGTATTTTTTGGTTTGCTTTTCTAAAACTTCATGTGCAGCCTTCAGTCTCACACCAAAGTCTACCAAAAGGTATTTCAGTCCACGCACTACCAGCATGTAACCCAAATTATTTTAAGTCAAACACAATATGGACTCATTTCTGCAGAAGACATTGAGCAACTTGCAAAGCTTAAGCGCCAGCTCATTAGTTGCTTGCCTCCAAGGTAAGATTAGAAACTTATTTGGGAAAAATAAAACATGTTTAAATACAATTAAATTTTATGCGAGACCAATTGCACACAAGTGTCTTCCACTGTGACTTGAATCAATCTAAAGCAAAGATCCCAATCCCCATGCACTGTCCTTGTAGATGTTCAGCTGTGTGTGCTGCCATTTAGGACATTCCGATTCTCAAAAAGTCCTTCCATGGCAGGCCTCATATCATCGTCTTTTAAAGCTACTACTTAAAAACCAATCTCTTTAGTTAATCCAAGCATCAACATCAGGCTGAAGAGTAGTTCTGATTTGAACAGTAAACAAAAACAAAGATTCTCTACTAGGTAAAAGTGGCTCTCCAGGGGCAGTAAGCAGAAGCGATACACAAATCTTCTCGCGTTGGACCTCCACCGTCTCCACCGTGGGGGCAACACTTGCCAAAATCTGATCTCGGAGATGGCGCAACGACGAAACCCGGCGCGGCCGCCATCTCAGTGCGGCGGTGCAGCCGGCACTGCGGGTTGGGATTTTCGGCGCAGCAGGGAGCAGCCGCAGCCGCCCAGCTAATCCGGCAGCCGGCACCCGTCACGTGCCACCTCGGGGGGGGGGGGATGGTGCGGGTCCCCCCAGGGTGCACGGAGCCCCTGCTTTGTCCCACTCCGCCAGCC
>JAVJGI010000014.1:82370125-82380954 GCA_035590275.1 Ibycter americanus
ACTGACACATTTGCGCCCTTCCCCCCCCCGCCCAGAGCTATCGCGCGAGAAGCGGTCCCCGCTGCGCCGGCGGGGAACCGTGATCGAGATATCGCGAGACCTGAGCCGGACGCTGCCGCTCAGCCCTCGCCGAGGGGAGCTGCGGAGGTGTCGCGAGACTGCGGGCGCCGGGCCCCCGCTGGGCCTCCCGGGCTTTGCTGGCGATACCGCGAGGTTTCCCCGCGGCTGCCGGCTGTCCTCCGCGGCCCGGCTCCCCGCGAGGTGGGGGGACGGCCACGAGGTCTCGCGAGACCGCGGCACACCGCGCCCCCTTCTTTTGTTCGACGTGCTGGCGAGAGCGCTGCGCCGGCCCTCGTCGCGCGCGCCGCTGAGATGTCTCTAGAAGGAGTCGGATTTTAGGTCACGTGGGCGGCCCGGCCGGCGCCCGCCGCCATCTTGTGCGCTTACCCCGGCACAGTGGCGCAGGTCCTAATGGAGGCGCAGCGGGCCCGCGGCGCGGGAAGGAGGAGGGCGCTAATTGTGGGGCTCGTCCGGCTTGGGTGTCACCGGAAGCTGGGACTATGGTCAGCGGGGGAGGGGCTGCTTCACCCACAAATACACCGGCCTCCTGCTCCCTGTTCCCCCCGGTCCTGGCACGGTGGCTTTGCAGGACAGGAACTCGGGCTGCTTCCCTGTACAGGCCCCTCTGCATCCTGGCATTAGTTTCTGAATGCTTTTTCAGAGGTGCTGTCACCTCACACTTTTCCAGGCAGCCCCTGTCACCCACTGACCATTGCAGCTCAGCTGCCCTCAACATCAATGCAGACACATTACCTTGTGGCTGTAGCTCTGCCTACAGGGCTACAAAATGATCTACTGCATCCACTGTCCAGTTGCACATCACTGCGAGCCACTCACCCCAACAGATTAATGTTGGTGGTCACTAGTAGGTATTACAGACATCCATCTTTTTCCCAAAACCTCTTTAACCATCAAGTCTACAGAGGTGTCAAAGGTCACCCCTATTTTCCCCATAGCAACAGTTTTACCTAGCTATCCCATTATATCCACAAAACACCCAACCCTGGGCTCAAGTTTCCTGTTAGCCTGTAAAATGGCAGTCAAATAACCAGCATTAAGCTACCTGTCACTTTTCAAAAAAAGAAAAACAGTCACATACCCTTCCATCACATCACAGCCTGCTGACACAGAAAGTACTAGACCCATTTCCTTGAATTTAGGTCAGTAAAAGTACTGGCAAACATGCTTACAGGATCAGAATACCTCTGGGTCTATTAAGTCACAAGGAAAAGGACATGGCGTTTGGTTGTCCTTGAGCCATACATAGCAATTATTCCTCTATTTCCCTCCTCCTTGGGCTCCTGCCTCTTCCAACAAGAGGATATAGGAAAGATACATATTCCAGAAGGATGGCTAGATTCACTGTGGGATTTAAAAACAAGACAAAACTTTTCCACAGTACTCACACACAAAACACCCATCTTTACCTAGTTTTTTCCTGAACACAGAGTTCTTTCACAAAGCTGCCCTTAAAGTTGGATCTCTAGAGCCAATGTCCTTCCATTCCACAAATTAAGCCCTACAAGATTTAAACACAAACAAATCTTCAAATGATCAACACATACTCCTTCTCACAGACAAACCAGCCAGTTTTGGACAGGACAGGATCTAGCCCTTAAACAAAACACTTACCATTCTTCTGCTTTGGTCTTCCATAATGCTTCTTTAGTCAGCTACAGCTCCAGAGCTAAAGGTTTATACTTCTATTTCTTCCCCAGGTGCACCTACTTACTTCATTTAAAAGCTTGCAGGTGTGCTCACCAAGGCTGTCTGACAGTTAAAAGGGAAAAAAAAAAAAAAGATTCTATATTAAAAAAAAAAAAAGCTGCTACTGGACTTTAGGCCCAAATTTTGTTTTTTGAAAGCAAATTTCAAATAACTCTTTTAATTCCTTTTCTTCTTACAACTTTGCAGACAGTTCTAAACTGTAAACAATTCTGCAGTGTTTACATCCCTACAATGTCTGCAACGCTTTTGTAAACAAGAGCATTGTTTGATATAATTCATATGCACTAGAAACCAACATTAATTAAGCCTTCTTCACTGTACAGGTTTTAGAGCTATCACAGCAATTTAATTCCTGTTCCTGCAGTCAGGAAAGCAGGTGGGCCCACTTGCCTCCATGACAGGGACCTCTGTGTGTCATACTGTGTCACCATACCAGCTGCTTCAAGGTAGTCTACCCAAGGCAGAGCAAATTGCAAAGTTGGAGTCTTCAGCTGCAGGCACGCAAATGCTCCCATTGCTTAGGGAAGTCAGTTTTCCCTTTGTTATTAAGTTACCATCTGCATTAGGTCGGACTAAGTATTCTCAGTTTCACTTTTTATTCTCCTGCAGCTGACTCACAGACAATTTGCTGGAGGAAGTTGAGCAGCTAATGAGTATTTACTTGTGTCAAGCATTAAGTTAACACTAGAGTCCTCACAAATCCTGCTCGCTTTAAACTCCGTAAGTTTTTCCTGATGGACTCAAACAAAACTGCTTAAAACCTGACACGGCTGGGTGCTTGGGCACTCGGTTCTTAAATCCTAGCAGGATTCCCAGATTTGCTATTCCCTCACCTGCAGAGCCTCATCTCGTAGGTGTTCTGAAAGGCTACACTTGGCCTCAAAGTAGCTAGAGATACAGCTTTATGAGTATTGAGGAGATTGTTGCTGTGCATTAGGAAAGTAGTATCCTCAGTTGCCACCAAGCAGCCTGGGTTGTAAAGTCAACACTGTTTATGAAGTTGTAGCTGCCTTTTGGAATATTTTTACCCAAAGCGGATAGACGTTGGCCTTATGTACATGAGTTTCCTTATCCGTTTTTAAACTATCAACAGGTCATATGGTATTAGCCGTCTTAACAAGAAGATTTCCCATCTTACTGAACTATGGGCTTACTTCTAAGGGAAGGAGGTATTTTAGTAATGATAAGGCAACTCAGACTTAGGCCCTGAAATCCAGAGTGTGATAAAAAATAAATCCTACCATGGATGTAATTCTCAGGCTGCAGTACTGAAAACTTGTTTCTTGTTTTACAGAGCTAGGTATGAGACTAAGACTGCATACCATACTTTTGTAAGTCTTCCATATTGCAAGCTGGCAGGGCAATAAAAAATTAAAAATTTTATGTTGTCCAGCCACAAATCAGCAAAGAGACTGAGAAACAGTCTTTAGCCAATGGTGTATATATCTCAGTAATATCAGAGATCTGTCTTTAACAGCATAATTTTTAAATGCTGCATCTGATCAGTTCCCAAATTTGTGGAGATATTTTTAGGCATCAAAAGGCAGAGTCTTACTAATCTGGAGGAATAACATGAAAAGAAGAACCACATGCAGCCATTGATACACTGTTAGTGAAGGCTTCACTACAAAGTCTGCATTTCCCTACAGCAGCGGCTACAAAACTCTTTGGACCAATGGATAACTTGTGTGTAAAAGCAATTTATGTGGCAGAATAAAAAGAAAAAACATTTTTAAAGCTGGCAGCCTTCCTCTGACTTCAAAACAAAACCAGGCCTGTTGCACAGAATGGCCTTCCCAGGTTCCTCACATTTGGCAGGCTGCTGTTCTTCAGACATTTCTCTCGACAGCAGTACTGGTGTAGGCAATTCCCAGCACTTGCCATTTGTTCCTGTCCTCAAGGTGTCCCCTTGACTGTCCTAGTACAGCTGTTAGTGATGCCAGTCCATGCAAGTGGAAGAAGGAGCTGATCTGGGTTTAAAATAACTCTGTCTGTTTTGTAGGGGTAGAAAAAAAAACTGCCTAAGTCAACTCTCTGCCCAGAAAACTGCCTGTGGGAGATTGGTTTGTAGTCAATGGGTTTCTTCAATGTAGTGAATATTTCCTGCCATACATGCCTTAACTCAGTGTGCAGGGCAAAGCTGCTACACTTCAGCCAAGCATTTCTTTCACTGGCACTGGCAGCTTATGTAGTCCCTGCCTCACTCTGCACCCCCAGCTCACTTCAGCCTCTCAAATAAACCAGTGGGAAGTGGTGTTATTTTTCACCCAGATCAGTCCTTCAGTCTGGCTGGGGTCGCCACACAAACATCTATGCCAGTCCAACAAGAGCAGGGTAACTAGCCCCAGGCGGGGAAGACAGGGGCCTGGAGCTCCGGCAGCCAGCACTGCTGCTGAAGAAGCCTGTGTGGAGCCACTGCCTCCTTCTCTGGGTAGGCAGGGGCCGAACAGGAGAGCACAGGATGCGCGCCCACATTTTCTCAGGGAAGGAATGCAGCGGGGTGCTCATTACACAAACCATGGGACTCAGCAGGGAATCTCAGGAAAATCTGGGCAGAGTTTTCTGTTGCTTGTAGAACTGCATTAGGTACTTTAGCCAAAATGTGCAGAGTTGGGTTTCCTGGTTTGGGTCCTTTTGTCTCTGTTTTGATATAAAATCTCACTCTAAGGAATAAAGGAAGTTGCTAATAACAAAAATATTATTATTAAACTGTGCCTGGAGAGCAGTTGACAGAATATTTACAGAATTTTCCACTATGCTGCAACACTTTGTTCTATCATTGCCTATGCTGAGTACACCTCTATTCTAAGTCTTACAGAGCACATTATGTCTTTAACTTACATGAAGAATTAAAAGGCAATCTGATTAAGAGCTCCTCCTTTCTTTGACTAGTGTATTGCCATTCCAGCCTGGCTCCCCTTCCCTTGTCTCTCCATGCTGGTAGAGGCCAGTAGAACATACATAATTGATTGGGAAGGCCTTGATGAAGAGCAGATTCATGATGATTCGCTGAAAAGATGCCTGGAGCGTGTTTGAAAACTTCAAAGACATTCACATCTTGTCCTGAAAAGCCACAAAAGACTGTTAACAGAAAGCAGAGACTCTTTACAGAAAGGAGAGGCAGAATCAGAAAGTTTTGTAAGCTATGACTCTAGAACAGGCATACACAGAGAGGATTTGGCCATTTCAAACATAGGCTAGTCCTTATCTGAGGCAGCGCTCAAGGCTTCTTTTTTTTTTCTTTAATGAAGTCCTCTTTTTCTTTTTTGTAATGGTTTAGTTACAAGATCATGTAGTCACAGGCTTCTGCAGGAACCGTGTAAGTACAAGCATAGTTTTGTCCTTATTTCTTCTGTAACACTAGGATCAGACAGAGTGAAGAATGAGTCCATGAATTCCACACAGGAGATAACTTCTTGAGTTGGAGTCAGGGCCCAGGAGCTGGTCACCTGAGTGCTGCCCAAGGCTGCCTGCCACTGAAATGTCAGCAGCGGGGAACAAGAATATGGGCAAAGGGATGGGCGGCAAGACAAGAACTAGTTATTTTAGCTCTCTGCTGTAGGTGAATAGTTCCTAACGGCACTCCCTTCCTATGTGTCTCTTGCTTGGGTCTTGGAGTAAATCTCCTTTCAAGGCAGGAGTAAGCAGACTAGCAAAGATCACTCATGCTGCTTGCTGTGAGCCTACAACGTTCCGTGCCTGACCCAAGGCAGGACTGGCCTGGTGTCTTACGGGACTGCCTTGCTTGCCTGGGTGCATAGCGAGTGTGGTAGTGCAGCAGGAGAGGCTTGCCTCACCCTCACCCTCGCCCTCTCCCCTCCCTGAGCCCCTGTCTGCACAGCTGACAGGCTGCTGAATTCACTGCCCTGTGGCCTGAATACAGCTGTGCTCAGCCCAGCCTAGCAGGGATTGCAGCTATTAGCTAATGCTCAGACCAGAACCTGATGAAATATCCAGCCCCTCACTCCCAGCCTCCAGCCCATGTCCCAAATATCCCTGCCATGCCAGAGTCCCTCATTCTGCTGTGCACCACTCTTGGCTGTGGGGGTTTTCCCTGGCCACATTGCATGTAAGGAATGGGCAGATATGTCCTGCATTTTCAAGGAAGGGCCTTGCCAGTGCTCTCCCCTCTTGTGTGAATGGGTTTGACTTCTGCTGCCAGGTGTGAACACCTGGCAAGCTTTGACCTTTGCAGGTGGTGGTTGTGCAACATGGTGCAGCTGCCAGGAGTGTTTGGGTTAAGCAGCAGTGGCCTCAGCTATCTGAGGAATTCCCAGGGTTGCTAGTACTCCTTACTAAGTGAGAGAGATATTTTGAAGTATTAAATATTGTTACTGAGAGGCAGCACTAACTGAATGATCCAGCTTGTGCACTGTCAGAACCATGTTGGTCCTTTCCTGTGGCTCAGAATTGTATGGGATGGAAAGGAGAGTGGTTTTTGACTAAAATGGCAAGGGTTGTTGTCCTGAGTGGAAGAAGAAATGGAAGGAAGATGGCAGGTCGATGAACATTGAAGAGTTCTGAGTTGGGCTGTATTTTTTCATATCCCTAGATTCCTTGCTAGCTTGGATTTTTAAAACCTTAATCACTTTTACCTCTCTGCATTCAGATATCTCCATCATTCCCACTGGACTCAAAATTACATTGCCTCCCTCTCTCATTCCCCAAGTTTGCACGCTGCTTTGTCTTCCCAAATGCTGTTTTCCATGATACAATTAGATTGAGGGCTTGCCTGCACAGGAAAGTTGCACTACTATTAATTTGCAGTTTGCTTTAAAGAAATTATGTTAAACCTGGGCAAAAGGCCATGCGGATACCCTGGTATTTCTTTGCAGGAATACAAATGGCTTATATCAGGTTAGATCAGGTCAATTAGGAACAGGAAGAACTTGCAAAGCAATAAATTTTCCTACACAGAACAAAGAGAGTCCAGCAGCTTCTTCAGCAGATTGTGTCCTCCAAATGGGAAGAAAGGTTGGGGACATGGTCTTGACCTCAGCAGGAGCCACCAGTCAGCTAGTCCCACCAAAGCAGCAGCCTCTGCTGCCATTAAGTTCTGGCACATGCTGTGGAGGAGGCTGTTTCACACTGCAGCAGTTGCCTTTTTCCTACCCAAGGCAGCCTGGTCCACCACACTTAGAAAGCAGGAGTGAGGACTGCAGCCTCTGTGCAAGGTATTGGCTTCCACTACATTCCTACAGGTATTAAAAATGTAGTCCTTTGCCAAAAAATTATAGTATGATCTTTTTCAATAGGAAAAGGCTGTGTGTATCCATCTGCTGCCCCTCTTTGAACACTGCATGAATGCCTGGAGTTAACTGTATTGGTTTACAGATATCAGATTGTAATTTTATGAGTGGATTGTAATTTTATGAGTGTGCCTTTCTCTTGTAGGCAAGCTCAAAGTAACAAAAGGTGAAAACAAAAGAAGAGAGACTTACAGCAGCAAGAAGAAATGTAAGAGGCACATCAGTAAATCTTGGATGCTGTGCATTCTCATTGCAAACTGGTTTGAACTGGTAAGCTAGTAATTGCCTAAATCCAAATAGGCACCTAGTCAAGATGGCTCCTATATTAAGCAGCATTAGTATTACATTTTGAAGAAGGCACGAATGCTTCTCACTTTGGTTTCTGTAAAGCTTTTCTCCTCCAATTACCATTTCTAAATACCAAATGTAACTTTTATGTCACCTTAGAGTCTTTGAAAAACCTTTTGAGGGTCACTGGCCAAGTACTAGGGTGATGACAGCTCAAAAATGGATATGGGATTGTCATGGTCCTGCAGGCACCACCAGCCCTGACTGCCCCTTGGCAGCCCCCCAGGACCCCCCACCTGCCTGCAGCTCAGGACTCCATGTGAACCCCCTGGGGCCATTGCCCCCTGCCCCAGAGATGCCACAGCTGGGCCGGTCTGCAGCTCCCCACAGCCCTGCCCTGCCCGGCCATGGGCCCCACTGAGCCAGGCCCACCCACGGCCCACGACCTGGCCTGGCCTTGGCTGTCCCCCAGCTGGGGAGGTGCCCAGTGCCTGAGGCTGAGGCTGAGGCTGCCTTGGTACCCCCAGGTGCTCCTGGCTGGGGAATGGGACGTGCCTGGGCTGCCAGGCCCTGCTCTTATGTCCTAGGGAGCCCCTGCAGCCCCAGCCCCAAGGGAGCATCTGCCCTTGCTATACCCTGCCAGGAACTAAAAGACCTAAGTCATGAAGCTTGAGGGACAAATGAACGAAACCCAATACTGGTCTTCAAGAGAAAGGGGGAAGAATGCCTACCTTCCTGGTTCCCTCAGTGTTGCTGTTGGCTAGTGATTAGGTCTGTCCCTTGGCCAGTGAAGGATCTCCAGCAACTGCAATGGAATGGAAGCCATGTAGAGACTTGTGATATGAAAGTTCACATAGGTGTGAAGTCAGCCAGAAGGAGGGGAAACGCCTGGATGTGGAGGCATCAGCAGGAGAAGGGCTCTCTGACACCCTCCGTTAATGACACCCAGATTAGCAGGTCATCAAGACCACAGGGCATCTACATGCTGTTTCAGAAGACGCTCAAATGTGGAGACAAAGTGATTAGTCCTGATGACTGCCAGAGTTGGGACAGGATGGAGACACTGTTAGTTCCAAAAAGATACAAAAAGATAGCGAAACCCCGTGCATGGTCACCAGCCCAAGAATAACCAAGGAGACATGACGACAACTTGATTGCTGGCATCCCTTGTTGCCCATGGCATTGCAACAGATCCTGGATGTATTACCTGGGCACAATCTTCATGTTGCCTGAATTTTGGATGGATGGCTTGAACGTGCTGACCTGGTGCCTGGTGTCTGCACTTGTGAGTGTGAGACTGTGAATGTCAAACCGGCTTTGTTTCAGCTTTTATATAAAAACAAATCACTTTCTCCCCCCGCCCCCCCCCCCCCAGCCCCAATGTTTTTTACATTGATGATATAGTGTTGGAACTGTATTTCCTACAGAGGAACAAGGAGTAGTAAATAGGAGCACCCAGCTGCATAATCTTTCAGTCATATGTCTTGTGATGTCAGCAGAGAAAGAACCATAAAAAATTTCAAGTCAGGAGAAAATAATCTTTTTTCTATCTGGGTTCTTCAAAGACCACCCTGTCCCTTTTGCTGGCTTTGGTCAGCAGTGCAGGTCACACAGCTGGAGCTCTGGCCCACTCTGTTGTAAGAGGGTTAGCTCAGGCTTCAGTTTGCACATTGCAACCTTTCCACTTAACAAATCATATAAGGTAAAAGGGTTTTGAGACATCTAGTCCACCACACTGCCTCAAGACTAGATATATCCATCCACTCTGGATGGATGCTCATCACACTGGATCTCCAGAACACCAACTGCATCCCCAGACTGGGGGAGGGCTCCCAACCCTGGTAGCAACTGGCTTCTCCTAAGAGACAGGGCACCACACTGCCATCATGTCACCACAGCCACCATTTCTCAGCTGCAAGGCAGGAACCCCTATGTCATGCTAAGACTGAAAAGCTGCTTAGCGAGCCAGGGGCTCCCAGCTCCTTTCAGACACCCACGGGCATGGCGGAGCTGTAACCCTCCCACCCCTTTCAGAGGCAGCTGGCTCAGTGCCTGCAGGGAAGCAGGAGCTGCTGCTGCCTCTCTGTGAGACAGCAGCTCCTGTTGACTTCCCCTTTGTCTGAAGATGGCACGATGCTGCTGTTCAGCTCCAAGAAGTGGCTGCACAGCTTGTTGTTGCATGCCACCTCACTTTGGAGTAATTTGAGTCTCCTTGTACTATCAGCTCATCACTTTTTAGCCCATTCATAGTAAACAGGAAGAGTAGTTTACTTCCTTCCTCTTTGCGGTTACTTTTTATATATTTGTGTACTGCTATTTTGCCTCTCCTCAGACTTCGCTTCTTGAGACTAAATTGTTTTTCAGTGTGCCTTACAGTTCATATCTTCTTAACTTCCAGTAGAGCAGCAGTTTAACATTTAAATGAATACAGTGTTTATAAAATGAGCTGGACTAACAGGCGTGGAAATAGAGACTTCTGTCTTCATAGATTACATGCCACAGTGGTAGGAGGAGTGAGAACTCCATACCTAACTTGTGATCTGGAATATCTCTAGAGGCAAGAAGATAATATAGTGATGAAATTTATCTAAGTGGTTCAGATTTCCTCTTTAATCAGTAGCCTCTAGGCTGTTTCAGCCTGCTAGGATTCATTTGTGCCAGATGTGGTACTGTTTTTGTGATACAGACAAAACATTGCAATAGCAATGAACAGTGTTAACCAACTCATTTCACATAAATTACCAGCCTTGTGGAGGCAGAGCATTCAGGTAGGGTTCATCTAATCAGCTGTAGATGGCTACGTGGAAGGCTTTCCAGCCAAGCTAGTCACCTCAGGCCCCTATTACAGCCACAGTGGAGAAAAAAGACACTCTGAGGTCATGAATCATCTCATCCTAAGGTAGATATTTAAAATAGATCAGATAAGACATACCTTTAAAGTGCCTCTGGGGCAACTGGCTCAGATGTAGAGATAGACACTGTAGACACCTAAAATTAGGTAGCTGAATCTCACCTGTGGAGTCCATCAAACTTGGTGACGCACAGGTCAAAATCCCCACTTCCTGTGGTGAATTCTCAGAGGACACCTTCTGCCTTTTGAATTTACAGCCACCTCAAAACAGCCGGATGTAATGTCTGATGAGAGACATATGAGGGTCTTCCACCAAATGGCTGAATCTTTTCCCTGATTTCAAAATAAATTAAAAAAAAAATGGTTCCTTCTTTTTTGTTTTAGTATTTAAATGATAATTTTTCAGAACAGGAATGGTTGCTCTTTCACTTCTGCTCATGCCACCATGTGGAGCTGGAAAAAAAATATTTGGATTAGGAAGCACTGATGTTCTTCATGGCTAAAATAATGATATTCTGCACAGTGGATTCTTAGGTTGATTCGTATGATACAGTTGAACTGTAAAGACTTATCTTGCAGAATCTTTGGAAAATATGTACTTCAAAATAATCTTTCTTATTACCATATAATTTTCTCCTTTTGGGGGGGGGCGG
>JAVJGI010000014.1:82380964-82399190 GCA_035590275.1 Ibycter americanus
GCCCCCCCCCCCCCCCTTTTTTTTTTATTCCTAAGTTAATTGTTCGTGACTAAGGTAAAAGGTTCTCTTGATACCATAGCACATCTCCTGACCCACTTCAGTGCAAATGCATACATAACCACTTGTTTGTTTGTACTTCTACAGGTGTTGGTGTTGTGCAGATATGGGCTGTGGTTGAAGTTTCATAATGGAAAATCTGACAGGCAGTTAACTAATCCATGAGTCATATTTCGTAATAGCCTAAAGGTCTCTGATGTTCGACCTTCATTTGATACCTTTGACATCAGGGAGTTATACATAACCCATCTGAAGAACATTCTTTATATAGATGACTGCATGTTGCCCTTTTATACCTGCAAGAATGAGCACTGCACTTACTGAACCAAGGAAGTCACCTGTCTGCCTTTCCTCCCCTCTCTCTGTGAGTTTGTTTGCAGGGCTGCAGAGGTGTACTGCAGGAAGACCACCTGATGAATGAGAACTGTGGAATTGTCTCTGCTTAGTTTAAGTCTTCTGTAGGGCCTAGCTGAAAGGTAAGGAGAAGGGTGGGGAGCTGGTTTTGGACTCCATTCACCCTAAGCCTTCTGAAGAGATTTCTGATCAGTGCAGCTCCGGTAATAAAAGCAGCAGTGGAACTACCAGTGCTAACAGAGCTCTGCTGATTTCACCTGTGTGTGGCTCCCTTCTGCTTAAGGCAGTACAGACAAATACAGAACAAAACATCCTTTTGCCAGACCATCCCAAACAGGAATCCCACTGTTGCTGACACCAGCAGAGCTGAGTTAGCATTAGCAATGCCTAGGTGTTTATAGGAAGAGTCTAATGCGGAGAGGGCTCATCTAGAGAATCTACCCCTTTATTTTCTAGCCAAAGGGGGAAAAAGCAACACATTGCTTATTAGGGTACCAGTTCAGTGTTGTCTTTCAGGACTTCTAAAGTCCTCCCTCAAAGGCAGCAAAGGTTGTTTGCTTTGCTGCTGTTTCCAAAGCTAAAATAAGGCAGACACAACTTCAGTAACTGCTTGTGAAGTTTACATACTATGACTCATCGTAATAAAGAAACCTAAACAAAATCCAAGTGTGTCATTAAAGCTGGAATATGTTTTCCATACTAAATTCTTTTAGGTTTGATTTGGCTTCTTTTTTACAGCTGTAGAATAGTAGAGTATCTCAGGGATATTAACCCTTTGCCATTGCAGGATAGAAAGTTCTGGTCTTTGTGAATGGAGTATAAAACACAGAAGAAGGTTATCTTATTTTTTGAAACGCTTTGGCACAACAGCTTTTACGGCAGTGCCAAATGCTAGACAATAATGAGAGCAGCTGAGAAGACAAATGGAAAGAAGAAAGCGGAGGAGAAGAGCTGTATCCCAAGCTTTAACTTAGTCTGTCTTTTTACAAAACTCTGCCATTTCCAATTAACTATTTTATAATTGTGTCTTAAGATATCAGCAGACACCATGAGCGATGTATGTGTAGCATGTGAGTTGCCTGCTGTATATGAAAAACTGCCTAGCGAGGGTCTGGCACAGTGGGAGGGGGAACATGCCCAGCCTGACTGTAGGTGCCAGTAAGGAGGTTAGTCATCCTACTGAGTCAACAGGAGACACAAGCACCTCCAAAGGGTACTTCTGCCTACTTGTTGTCTAATGTTAGACAGCTAAAGTTATGTGGTATGAGCCTATAATCATAGGCTCATATGCATGCTCATTTATGCATGAAATTCATCTTGCATGGGTGATGTAGATTACCAGATCCAAACCTCTTCATCTGGAGTAAAGCTGGTGTTGGACTGGGCTGGGGTCTGCAGTGGCTGTTTTTTAGGTCTTTCCTTGCAGCCCTTCTCAAGCAAATGCAGAAGGTAAGAAAAGGCCAGACGAAGGTTCACGTTCATGCAAATCTAGCACCAGAAGTGCGGCAGCAGTGTTTGAATTCTGACAAGGAAGTTGCTAAGAAGGGGCTAGGAGGAGGGAACAGATTACACAGCAGATGTATCCACCCCACTGTCAGCAGTTCTACCTCTTCACCCACCTCTGCCTTCCACTCGCATAGGAACTGATTCTTGGGTAGTATTTTAATGGTGTGAATTCCCACTTATCAGGACGTGGTAATATTTAATGCTACTTATTTACACAGGCCTAGCTATACAAGTTTCTGTCTAGTCAGTCACAAATTTTCAGCCATCTAGACTCTGTTCCAACAAACAGGAAGAGTTAGGGTTTTTCCATCTTCGCAAATAACTTTCCAGGAAGTCATCACCAGAAGTTGGATAAACACATAGTTATCCTTGTCACACTCCAGGCAAAATGACAATATAGCTGGAATCAGAAAGTCAGAGGTTTTTTTCTGGTGTGCTACTAATTATATGACTAGTACTGAGATAAACCTGGCAGAAGCAGTGTAGTTTAAACTCTAGCAGCTTTAGCTTTAGAGGACTTTCCATCCTCTTCAACTGCTACCTTGTTCCACCATCTCAGGCCACAACCTTGTAGCATCATCCTTACTGAAAGATTTTTGTTGCTGTCATTTAGAGTCCCTGCAAGAAGAAGGGCCCAGCTACACAAATCCCACTGGCAGGATAGGGTTGCTGAAACAAATGTAATATAATAAAATGCATTACAGACTTGTGCAACTCTTATCTGATGATCTGAGGGATTGCTCTCCCAGTTTGGCCTGCTGAAGTCAGTGCAACTATCATCTCCAGCAACTCATCCTGGCATTGGATCACAATATTCACAACAAACTCTTGTTTTAAAGTGCCAAGACAGAGGAACTGTAATTTATGACTGTTCCACAACATGCTGCACTCTTGCTTTGGCTGAATTTTTGTAATTTCAAAAGTATTTTTCTTTTTTAAAAATCATCTTAATATCAGAAGGGAATTTTCATTTTGTCCATCTTTCCTCTTTTTTATTGCAGTATTTATTGGCTGTAATTAAATGTTAACTTACAGGGACATCATTACCTTAACTTTTTATTTCTTTTCCCACCAATTCCTGGATAATAAAAGGAGATATACCCTTTCAGTTCTTTGTTTAGCTCCTCTGGCTTATTTTCAGCTTCTGACAGTGCCTCCCAGGCTTTCAGTTTCACTGCTTCCTCCTTATTTTCTGGTTCCCTAAGCCTGGAGCCTTTGATGCTGCAACAGGGCAAGGTAAAGCACTGAAAAAAAAGGTAAAGTGCTGTGACAAAAGGCAGGCATTGTCCCAGGGATTCATGTACTGAAACATCTTTAAAATTCTTCTGAAAAGCTGACTAGTGGGGAGTAGAGAGTATCCTTTTAAGAACAGTTTATGTTAAGAAACCTTGGTTAGTCTTATGAGCAAGTTTTGGCTGAGCATAGGTGCTAATGACTTTTCTGAAGTGAAAAACATTTCTAAAGACAAAAATAGCTAGTACTGAAATCTCTCACAGTCATTATTTACAATTTCTGTGTGATCCCTTGTCAAGATCTATAATGATTGCTTGCCATGCTAGCAGAACTTAGAACTTTGTGGATTTGTCTTTAATGCTGTAATTAAAACCAGGATGATTTTCATGGGCCCAGAATAAGTTATAATTCTTGTGAGAGCTCTGTCGTTTGAATGGCCTTACATAAGATATAATCTTCACTGACCTGAGCATGCAGACACATTTTTTTACACTCACTGATGTTTTCATCAAGGAATCATATACCTTTGGAGTTATTTCAACCTGATACGCTTAGGTAAAAGTACAATTTTCCCAGCCTTTCTCAAGATTTTATAATGTGTTTAAGTAATCTTTAAGCAAAACACTCCTTTTTCTGCTGTTAGTATGCCTCCAAAGAGCTTATTACTTTTAGTCCTTCTGTGAGAGTTAAAGACATGCCCTTTAACAGTCCTTTTGTGCTGTCTTTCCTTCAGCATGACATTTTCCATCTTACTATCCACCCACTCAAGGCATAGGCTGGGGACCCTGCAGTGACTCCCTTGCATTCTAGGGAGTTCTATATAGGGACTTCTGTCTAGGGAGTCTATATTCTATAGAGCTAAACCTTCTTGTCCTTCTGAAATATGGGATCATTATGTAGTGTAACCCCCGCCAAATCTGATCTCCTACTAGTTCTCCATATTTTTGGAGGGGTGAATGTTTCTTATTATACAACAAAAAGACTAGACTGGCATCACTCACACACTAACCAGGGCAGAAATACATTACAGCAATAGTCAGTGAGGGGCAGTTACACAGGGTTAGGTAGAGAGTTAGTTCCTCAAGTGCGAATTTCTTCTTACTGGAACTTATAGCTATTTTTGAAGTCCGAAGTTTCATTAACATAATTTGTCTATGGATAACTTGTTCTTTTAACTTGTCCTTAAGGCTTTTGTTCTGGGAATATTTCATGTAAGGTGTTTTGAGTCTTGAACCTGCTTGTGCCTGGTAGTATTAATAACCTGGGGCAGAGAATGTTTATATAGTACTGAGCACCATGACAGCACTTTGTAAATAATGAAATAAATCACAGGCTTTGTTTCTGTTTAAATACTCTGTTTGCCCTCTGTGGATACAGATCTTCTGGATCCTGCTCGACAACCTCATTTGGGTGAAACTAGATATTGTGCCAATTTTATTGAAGCTCCTTTAACATATGGCAGTCCTTTAAGTACAGACAATGCACTGGCTAACAAAGAACTCAGGGTCCCCCAGCTAAACCTTAAGAAAAAGCCAAAGTCCCTGGAACCCACACTAAAAATACCTGCCAGGATTCTTAATTTTTATACAAATACATGATTAAGGTAGAAAAGGAAAGAAGCAAGTATGTCCAAATCAATTACAGCACGCAGGAACCATTAAGGCTGCACTTGGTGATCTCAAAGGTCTTTTCCAGCCTAAATGATTCTATGATACATTAGGGTCCAAATTCACTGCCCCATTCCAGACTTCTAGACATGTGCTGAAAATACCAGGGCTGGGAAGTTACTCTGGCTGCTGCAGAGGGGATGCCAAAGCATATGAGAGCCAACACAGAATTAGCGATATGAAGAAAACCCACACTAGTTAACTGTTTTAAAGCACTGAGCAGAGAGAAATTGGGAAGACAAGAGTTATTGCATTCCATGAACTTGGCCTTCCACACCCGCATGCAGGTGCAGAAACTGGGGGGCACGTGTGCTGTAGAGAGGAGCTGTGGGTTTTCCTTCAGAACAGCTTCTCAGAAATCCCAGCACTTAAGGTCGGTCTCAGAGAAGTCAAACTGCAGTTGACTGTGCCTAGCTCACATATGTTTTCAATAGAAACATTGAAAATCGTTTCAAGATTGAGGCATATACATGTTAAACTTCCAGTATAAGCTGAAGAACAAATAGAGCTATGCTAAATTGGTTTCTGGTACAACCTGACAAAATACTCAGGATGCTACCTTATCCCAAGTGATTCCATAAAAACCACTGGTATTTATGTAATCTCCTACCACCGAATCAGTCTTAAATTTGTAGGTGAGGTTACTACATTCTCAGTCTGATTTAACCTCTTTTCCATCAGGAATTGGCAAAGCTGAGAAATACTTTATGGCTAAAGTCAGTCTCTTTTATGTGTTTGAGATGTTTGTACTTTTCTATTTTGAATACAAAATATAACTAAAGATAAGCCCTATAAATGTGTAAAGTCATCATGCATTTATTATGGAATAATAATACTTACATCAAACAAAACATTTATAACATTTGTCCATAACTTCACTACTGCAGAGTAAGCTGCACTAAGGGACCTTGAGCTGGTCCAGAAGTCAAGAAAGGACAAAATTCAACTCCAGCAACTAGCAAATGAGGAATTAAGGTATTACAAACTGAAGCCTCTGCAAAACCAGATTAAAATGCAGACTTAAAAGCCTATGCCAATTCTGGCATAGAAACTAGAGTCTGCTTCTACCACAGGGAAGCAATAGTAGCCAGGGAAAAATGGGAAGGGATCAAGAAACAGTGGGGTGAGAGACAAACTAAAAGACCATCAGGATGAAAGATGAATTTTCCATCGTAAGTGTCATCAAATGAAGGCTGCATGCATGCCCTGTGAGTCTTGATAGTCCATGCCGAGATATTAGGTCCAGCAGAGGGTTTCTTGGTCAGAGTTATGCAGGAGGCCAAGCTAGGAAAACTGGATGGTTTAGGATGTGCAGTTGGAGTTTCAGCACTGTCTCCTGCTTGCTTTATGACAGTAGTTGTAGTAGTATTGAATGGTAAATAGATGAGTGAGTAGCAGCATGCTGGCAGTGCTGCAGTTGCAGTAGGAAGAGAGGTACATGTGTATCCTGATGGTTTGCTCAAACGCACCCCGTGTCAGCAGTGAATTCTGCAGTTTGTGTTAATAGTAGGAGCAACACGGGTGTGTCTGCTTGCCATGGAGGTGGCCAGCAGTCAGGCAGTCTATGTGAACAGTAGTTATGGAGGCACAGAAACAAGGGGCTGAAGGTACAGTCTGAAAAGAAATCTCTGTGGAAAAGAAAGAGGGAGATACCGTTCTGCATGTCTGGGCTAGTGTGAATTCATCAGGCTCCATGTTTGAATGGGAGCCAGGTACAGCATACAAGTAACTCCTGTTTGCTGTGCCTGACCTAGATCCAAGTGTTGCTTTGTCAGTTTTTGTCTGACGTGTTCTGTTTCCCTACTGTGTAGTAACACTGCTGGAGACTGGGTGTTAGCATTGGAAACCTGATGATTCAAACGCAGAAGTATGAAGGCCATATGGCAGCAACAGGGAGGAAGTGGGGACATGTAACCTTACCATGTATTTTATGGTGGTCAGAGGTCTCATTTTATGTTAAAAGAATTCTTATTGGGAAAGTTTCAAAGGATTACACATAGACCACCTTCACATGCTGGATGGCAAGCAATCCACTTCCCTACTAACAGTGCTTATGGGGATATGTCTGGTTTGTTTGTTTATTAAATAGTAATTTTTCAGGATCGACATCTATCAGAGCCCAGCTGTGCAACTCCACTGCCTCCCATTCCTTGGCAGCAGTTCCCCCAGTGACAATGTACAGCTGGCACAAGTCCTCAAGCTGCCCCTGAATCCTTCCTCATCTTCAATTTCACTGCTTTTGGGGAAGACAGGAATATTACACAGGAGGTCTTAGGGTAGTAAGATAAGCATCTGCTATTTGAGCCTCTGCCTTAAATTACCACGTTGCCATGAATTATTAAGTTTCCAGTAGTAAGAAGCCAGGAATTACATTCTATAGGAAGACTGCCAGCTCTTCTGTGATACCCGTCTCTGTCTGGGGCATGAGAGAAGTCCCCCTGGTAAGATATCTGTATGAATGCTGAATCCCACTCGCTGCTGATACTGATGACAAGGTTGAATACAGTAAATGCACTTTATCCACAGATGATGCCAAGGTCCTTTTCTCCGTAGAAGAACAGCAGGTCACCTTGGTGTTGAAGGCGGAGAGGGTGATGGTATCATCAGTAAGAGATGAGAAGACAACAGGCAACTGAGATTGTTGCAATGTAAGTCCACTAGGGCCCCAACGCTGGGATGTGAGATTTTTCCAGGCAGTAAAGGCATTAAGGGTCTTTACTATTTCAAAGATTCATGTTTAAAGCCTAAACAAACAAACAATTAAATAAAAAACAAGCCGTAATGAAATAGAAAAGAAAATCTACAAGCCAAATAAGGGGTGCCAAAGGGTAGTAGGGAAGGGAGAAAAACAACTTTTGGTCTAATTAGGTGACAAATGCATAAAGTTGCTAAGAAGCAGCTGTTTTGCTGCAGCAAGAAACTCCATCTCAAGCCAAGAAGTAGTGGAGGTGAACTGCAATGAGCTCAGTGCACATTCCCCCCTCATGCTCTTAGCACCAAGTGTGGGGTACCATATACATACCGTTAGCCATGCTCACACACCTGGAGTGCACGTGTCAACACAGTGCAATGGTTACAAATGTTGTCACTCAAAGGAAAACAAGGAAATATGGGTAAAATGACTTTTTTGGAGGGAGGAGGCGGTAGCTGTAACTTGACAACCTCAGCTCAAATGACCTATTATTTGGACTATCAACGTTACTCTCTATTCCCTGGCTTACAGGAGATTTAAAGACAACATGAGAGAATGAATTTAAGAGAATGTAGAACAGCGTAAACCAAGGAGCAGTCTTCAGCTCTAATTAGGACAGTACTGCTGTCCTGATGTGGGGTCATCTAGGCCCTGAGTGCACTAATAGTCCTGAACCACCCTGAGGAGCCCAACCTGGGACCCCCATCCCAGCACCTGCTGCCCTGGTAGCACTATGCCTGGATCTGTGCCATGGTGGTGAGGGCACTGTCTGCCTCGGGGCTACCCGGGACTCCCAGCCTGTCCTGCTGTGTGGAGCACCCCAGTCCTGCTCCTCCCTGACATATATCTGAAAGAATAAAACCAAAACCATCTCAAAAGCAGAGACTGTGTTTATGAATGCTGTCATACTTGCAAAATAAAATTAAAGTCAGTGCTATTGCAGGATAACAGATGTTGAATAATAAGCTAAAAACAAATCTTGAAAGAAGCAAAATATATGCCTACAGTACCTGAATCAAGATCTCAGTGTACAATGTACAGGCAGAGAGGCTGTACAAAACATTTAGATATTTAACCAATTGTGTGTGTTCCTGTGGGAAGGGAAATGACGGATTAGTTTTCCTGTGGAGGATTCATTAGTATTCTGTCATCAGTAAGACAGTATTTTTAGCTTAGTGAGCTCAACATGTATTGTGTTTTATGCCTCAGAAGTTACCAACTCTGGGTAATGAATTAAAAGGAAAAAAATGGAGTGTGGTAGGAACTGTAGAGTGATTTTCCGAGATCTTTTATGAACCATCCTCCTCGCTTGCTGGTTAGCATTAAGCGCCTATTAATTCCATTTCAGGAAGGTGGTGATTAAACTGGGTCAAATGGAAGTGATTAGGCTGGATTATCCCTGTCATGGAAAAATTCACTGGAAGGTCTAAGAGGGAAGAAATTGTCACACAGATCCCAGCAAGTTCTGCTGCAAGATATACAAATTCGGGTTTCTCCCCGCAAAAGAGCTTTGGTCCACCCAGGATCCCTCTAAATGCCTCAGACTCACTTTGAATTTAATTGTTTTCATCTTGGAAATTCCTCAGGACTAGTAAGGAAAGCAGTTGCCCCAGCATTGCTCCTACTTGCATGGCTCATCCCAAGTCTGCCTGTACTGGATTTTGGAAGTGTCCCTGAAGACACCGAAGCTACCTTTCCTCAGGGGTCTTTAATGAAGAAAAACTCTCTTTTCATTTCTGGTGCTAAAAATTACTGTGGAAATGTTCAGGCAGACAAGGAAGAATAATACCATGCCTGTTGGGAGAGCAAAGTCTGGAAGGCCAGCGAGAGGGCCCAAAATGGAGAAAACAAATCTTGTACTTGAGACTGGGTTGAGAACTGGAAAGGCACAGGGTGCTGTGCATGTATGTGCATGAGCATATCTGCAGCTCCTGCAGTGCTTTGGATTTGCCCAGCCGAGAGAGAACCTCTCTCCCGTCGGCCATGAGATGGGTCTGTGTGTAGCCTGTGCAGTGAGGCCAGATTCAGCAGCATGAGCCTCAAAATCTGCTGCGTACTAGCAACAGGATCCTGAAAGCCCAGGTCAGGTAGAAGGCTCTGGAGCCCCAGGTATTGTGCTTGAAATCAGCCCCATATGAGCATCTAACCTACACAGGCAACTATGCATGGTTTGTGCAGCGATCACGAGCTCTGGAGTAGAGCTCGGAGTAGACCCATACACTGGCCAGCCTACCTCAGCACAGCCCCAATTTAAGGCCACCCTCTGTTACGTGATCCTGCCACAGAGAAGGAAATATTTTGGGACTGCCACGATTACTAATAAGTAGTATTGTATTGCAGGGACTGGTGCACAGTTTCCTGTTGGCCAGCAGCCAAGGGGTTGCTTTCTCCTGGTGACATCCCTGAGTGCTCTCTGCATGCTTGGCTTCGCTACTCTATTCTATTGAGATTTTCAGCAGACACCATGTCACCGACCCCTCTGTCATAACCCTTCACCTCTCGTGCGGTCAGAGAACTGCCCTGGGGAGATGGGGCCAAGACACATGTATGTGTACGAGCATGTGTATGTGCGTGTGCCTGTGCACACAGCTGTGTTTATTTTATGTTGCATATAGAAGAAAAGAGGATTATTTATGTTCTAATAATGACGTGTTCCCCAAGCAAAATATTTTCTGCTCTGATTTATTGCTTTCTTTAGGCCTGCCCTCAAGCATTGTTCTTATATTTGAAGCCACTCACATTTTTTCCATTTGGAAATGGAAATCTTAAATGTAATGGCATATTTAATGAAAAAAACCCAACAGTTACTTGGAGGGAGGAGGAGTTTCACTCCTCTATTTTCTCATTTTATGGCTGTTTTCTTTGTCCCATCTTTCCTTTTACTCTTTCTCCTATTTTATCTCTGAAAAGGCAAGGAAAAACAGTATCTGGAGAAAAGGCAGGAACAATATTTTTTTCTCTTTTGTTAAGAAATCAGAAAAGTTCCAAAGGTTTTACCCAGGAAAAGTCCGCATGAAAAGTACCTATCATTTTCTCATTAGCACTGTTGCACTATTGATCAAAAGTATCCAGCCAGCAAACCTGTGTAAATTAAAAATGCTTGTGCACTACATGGAACCAGCATTTCTTGGTAAGTACAAAAGAAATGCCCTTTTTTTTTTTTTTTTAATTCATAGTGCTTTACAAAGCTTATGCAAGTGGCCTTAGAGCTTGGTTTTCTTTTTATCCCACGAATATCAAACAAGAGAGGTTCCCCCACCCCCAGACTTCTTTTGCTAGAGGACTTCTTGGAGGACCAACAAAATCAAATTAGTTTTGCAGGTTGCACTTAGACGATACAGGAGAATGCAGGTCTTTAACAAACTGAGCTTTTCTCCCATGTGTTTCTCAGGAGTTTTGATTCAAACAATCTCAGAATTCTGATTTTTACACAATCTGAATAAAAAATCTTTCTGAATCCTTTTCTAAATCTCCCCCCCGCCCCCCCCCCCCTTTACTCCATTTTAATTCCCCTCAGTAGCTCAGGATTCCTTTCTGTTTTGAGGCATGAAATCCCTTCAGTTCTGTTGCCTACCTGGCAAAAAGAGCCAGAACAAAGCAAGAGATTATGGGGGAAAAAATAAAACCAACAAGAAAATAACGAAATTTTCCTTTAAAAAAAGATCATTCATCATTATGCCATAAGAAAATAAAAAATACCAAAACATACACCATTTTCCTCTCTTATGGGTCACATCTATCAAGCAAGAGAAAATCCTGTGCTATTGTATTTGGTTTCTAAGCTGGATGCACAAACTATCCTGGCTGTAGCCTCCAGGGATGCTGTCACCAAACAAATGTTGCCATTAAAGTGTTGGTAGGAGGTCCATTAGGAAATGCAAAGAGAAAAAAAATTTGGGGGGGGTTGGGTAGAAAAAGCAACCAATATTTAAATCTGGAAGTACAGCTGGGTGCTCTTAAATTAGAAAACTTTAGGAGGTCTCCCACACATCCCTGTAAGCTTGCAAGTTTGCTGTAGAGTTTTTTTGCTGTGCATTGCTGCAGATACGCTTCACCTCCTCCAGCTTTTCTGGTTTTTTGCTAAGCTTCTCTATAGCTGTAATCTCTCTTGGTTAACTCCCCAATGTCTCTCTGGGCAGTGTCTCACTGGTCTTCTGTCTCTCCCTCCAATTCTCTTAGTTCCTTGGTAGGGTTTCAATCCCATCTCTCAGTTGCTCAAGAAGAAAGAAAATTAGCTCAGTGGATTTCTCCCCTTTCCCATCAGCTGTCCTTATTATTTATCTCATTAATAAGAAAAGCTGATCCACATGTATATCTAAAACAACACCATTTTCTTAGACATTTTCTTGCATTGCTTTTCTCTACAGGTAATTTTATTGTTGTTTTACAATATAGGTAGAAGGTAATTTTCTCACAGTGTTGCTTCGCCCTGAATCTGGTAAGTCGTCAATTTTTCCCTGTTTGCAGCTGAAAATAATTTTTAAAAAAACATGGTCATACTCCAGTCTGAGAGGGCTAGCACAGTATTTGAGCACACCCTTGCAAGGAATAGTCCACAAAGACTATGTTCTGCAATAATTTACATGCATGTAAGCAACTAGATTATCTCACCAGGTAAGCGGGCAGTTTTTCCAGGATCAGTGATTAGTGGAATATATCGTTAAAGATAACGAAGGAAGAGAAGTAGCTCCTCTTTTACTTGACAATGCACAAAGCAAATTCCTGGCAAAATGACTGTCTCCAGGATACCTACAACAGCTACTGCGCAGACTTTGAGGTTGCTGCACACAGGGAATTATAATTACCATGTTTAGTGGGAGGAAAAGAATAACCACCAATTACTATTCCCCAATACATTCCCCGTTAAAGCTAAACTTAATCTCGGTTTGAAACTAAAATAAAGCAGAACTCTTGTCATGCTTGTTGTTCCGGAACAGAGCAGAGCCTTAGAAATCAGGTGCTTTGGGCTATAGGCCTCTAGAGGTCACCAGAACCTAATTAATAAGCACTGCTAAACCCATCTGTGAAGTGTAAATTGGTTTGATCGGGACTTTCCACCTCTGCAGCTCTGGGTCTCCCCTCTCGCAAGGAATCCAGACTGTCATTAGATGGCGAATAACATAACATAGTCGCAAACCCATACCCTGCTGGAGAGGCTTGGCTATACAGAAGTCAGCTCCTTTTTGGGTAACAAAGCAGAGTCACCCAGCTGGTGTCTTTTCCTCTGCACACAGTTCCAATCTTACCTTTGTGCTTCTGTGACAAAACCTGCCCTGGCACAGCTGGAGTCTCTTGTGCCCCGTGGGTGATGTCTTTGCCACACCTTTTTAAGCCCAGTGAACACCACGGGCATTGACAAAGTGAGAGGGATGCCAGTTCTTCCTCTTGTGCTGACGCATGAAAGTGGTAACTCCAAAGGGGGCACGGGCTGAGCGTGCACATTAGGTAATTGGCAAGGATTTTTCTACATACATTTTTGCCTTGCAAATTATGATCTGCAAACACAGGAAATCCTGTAAAGAATAAGGTTTCCTTCCAGGTCACCCAGTGCTATATTTACAGAAAAGGTTTAGAGAAGAGCTACAACTTAATTATGATTAAGCGGCTGACATGAGGCCAGAGACCTCATCTGCTTCATGCAAGAGCAGAAGGGAAAGCTCAAGTAATTTTCCTGGAGCTCTCTCCAAGGTTTAGGAATGAGACAGGCTGGAGAGGAGGGAGCAGGGTACAGTTGAGGGAGAATATTTATTTCAAGTGAAGAGAAGCTGGTCCTTTCAGGAGAAGTTCCTCTGAAGAGCAAAGGTATTTATTTTGGAAGCAGTCACTGGAATGGAGACCTGTGGCGTCTCAGCAGAGGGATTTTTGTCTCCTCTGAAAAGCCAGAAGAGTTGAATACAGACAAGTGGACTGTGTCTCACCAGGATGCTGAGGGTGGTATGGGGGGGCTGCTGTGAGGGGATCCTCACAAAAGGCTCCTTTCCTACAGGATACTGCAGGCCCAGGGACGCTTCCTCAGAGTCCAGGGAGATTTTCTGGATGCACAGCAGGAGGCAAGGCTTTGCCCCTTCAGCAGTCTGTGCTCCTTTCCATGGCCCTTCCTTTGTCTGGGTGGCAGCAGGTGACTTGCACCCCTTGTGCGCTGTATTGGGAACCTGCAGTAATAGGATCGCCCTGAGTGTGTTTGCTGGCGATTAGCAGGTATGTTATTTTTGCAGAGTGGAACTGTGATGCTGCAGCCTGGCTGGAGTCCTCGTGTCAGTTCCTAATCCCATACAAAGCCCCGGAGAGGTCAGCAAGACCATAAACACAGGTACGTGCCCACCTGAAGGAGGTCAGGATTATTTTCATCGTAGCATACCACTCCCAGAGAGGAAACACTCCCATGAATCTTACAGCCATCTTTTATTTTCTTCCCTTTCAAAAGATGCACAGAGTTAGGAGCTTCCCTTCTACTCAGTTCCCTTCTCAACTGGGGGTCCTAGAGAAACCTTGCTGCTTCTTCCCCTTCTCCAAACAGCAACCTCATCAAAATTTCTCAGTGGCTGCTATCTGTTGCAAGCAGAACACCACCCCTTTTGCTATTTGCAGTGCAATTAACCTTTAGCAAATTAGCCTGTGACTGTCATGAAAGGATTAATTAAGGCAACACACCCTTGACTTGTTCCCGCCATGCAAGCAGTATGCTGTATTTGCAGCAGTGTACCCATGACTCTGCTGAAACCCTTACAGAATCAGGGGGGTAGTTTTTATGCTTTCTCCATTACCCCAGCAAATTTGCTATCCACAGGGAGATGCATGAGGAAGGGCTCCAACCAGCAGAGTCCTGTGGAAGTAGCTATGGTGGTAGAAGACCTGGCCTTCCCCAGCAGTGTGGGTGCTTCGCTGCTGCTGAACCTAACTGGCCTGGTAGCAAGGATGGGGGGCCATGCCTCAGCCAGAGGCGTGCTGAGTGTTGTAGTTTAAGCAGCCAAAGAACAAAGCTGCTGCCAAAATAACAGGCTGTGATGTGCAGCAGCTGTGCTTTGGAAACATACCCTATTTTGCCTAGCACTGCTAGACTTCTATCCAGATTTCTATGCGCGTGTCTGTGTGCGTAATGGATGCACACCAAGGCTTCCCAAGAGCTTTAGACCTCCGGCCCTTGTACAGCGGAGTCGATCTGCACAGGATGTGCCCAGGTGACCTAGACATTCCTGTGCCTGCTGCCAGGCCTCAGAGAACCCTCAGGCAGATGACACAGTTCCCCCAGCTGCAGCACAGCCTGAATTGTGGTGGGAAAAGAGGCCTTGGCTAGGGAAATCCAGCATGCTGGCTATGCCTCTGCTCTGCCCACACGGCTGACACTCCTGGCTGAGAGGCAGGGCAGCCAGTAAAGGCAGTAAGGTCCTAAGTCAAAGCAGCTGCAGTCGCCAGAAATGATGTCCCGAACACCAAAATCTCAGGACATGAAGCTGCACCAGAGAACAGCTGCTGCACAGCAGCATTGTTGGTAGGCAATGCCAGGCAATACCTGTATTGGTGGGTGATGCTTTTGTTGTACTATCAGTAGCTCCATGTCTTCTGCTGCGTTATCCAGCATGGGCTTGTCCTGCTGTACCTCTGCCACTGCCGCCACCTCCTCTACGCAGCAAAATCCCCCACAGACAGGTTCTGGGAAGACAACATCAGCCCCAGCAATGGGGGCTTAGTGCAGAGGGAAACAGTCTTGTTTCAAATCACGGCACCACCTCCACCTCCTAAAAGTTTAACAGACTAGTGATCGTTGGTAGTGCCCAACATTCATATTTCTTCACCATCAAGATGCAAAGGGCACAACCCATAGCAATGCTGTTCTGACAAACCCTGGACAGTATTTTTTAATTGCAATCACGTGTAAACTGCTTCCTTACATTTCTTTGGATCCATGAAATTTTGAAGGCACAGCTAAACAAAATATCTAACCTTACTGTGAGTTCAGTCCATGCTTGGCTGGATCGGGTAATACAATGCTGTTACTCCTTGATGATGAAAGTGTTTAGCTAACATTGTCTCTCATAGCAGGAGAAATCAATGTTACATCATCATTGATGCAGTTCTGTCATCTATTTACATGTCTTCTCTGATTCCCAAACTCTGTCAAGGCTAGAAAACTTGGGTGCAAAGCCCTGAAATCCTCCCATGTATGTACCATAAGGAAATCGTGAGTGCATACAGAGATGAGACCTAGATGGATGCTCCTAGCCTCCTCCTGGTTTTCTTTGATGGAAAACCACTTACGAGCCAGCTTGGACGATATCAGCACTGGAACCCTGGGCACACAGCATGCTCTGATCCAGAGATATGCATAAACACAGCCTGAGGTGACACAAATAGGTAATAACCATTCAGCATTACTGGGAGGGAAGGCTGAAACAGCATCTGTTGTGATGGTGAACTCAGAACTCTTCATACAGTTACAGTACAGACATTTCTTAACAATATTCAGAACATCCCAACAAGCTGGTCAGGAGGAGCAAGGGATTATTCTGGTTTCAGCCTCACCTTCCATGTTGCAGCAATACCTTGGCAGTGAGATGGTGATACAGGATGACACTTTTGGGCTCTGGCCTGCACAAGGCCTCAGACCTTGACATTATTGCTGTGAAAACTTGTCTGTGACTGCGACCTTTTGCCTTTATAAAGGCACAGCTCGAGAGCTGTGCAGAACTAGGGAGCTAGTGCTGTCTTACTCTCTAGAGGACAAACATACAATGGTAAAGTGTACTATTGTTGTAGTGTGCTGTGATACGAAGCACCCACAAGTGTGTCATTCCCACAAAAAGTATCACAAGGCAGTCGATGCTACACGATTTGCACTCCACAATGCAAAAGTACATAATATCATCGAGTTGCAGCTTGGTACTCGGTAGCTTTGTGATGATTATCACATCTCTTTCCTTACAGTATAAATATTCGGTGTGAAATCCCTAAAATTGTCAGACACTTTGGCAGAAGCTGCTGCAGAAGCTTCCACCTTACTGTCTGTCCCAGGGACCCTTCTCACTTTCCATAAGGATTGGAAGTATGGAGCCTCGTATTCTTGCATTGCTGCTAGTTGTTTTATTTGCTACTTTTTAATCTTTGCTGTGTCTCAATGTTCATAATCTTGCTTGCTGTTTCAATAAAAGTTAGTTTTGTATTTTAATCTTTGTCTGTGTTTGTAACTGGGACTGGCACCGGGGGAAGCTGAACTTTCTTGGTAAATCCCACCACAGACTTCTGCCATCATCCATACCCAATGTAGTTAGGACAACCCAGCTGTGCATTTTAACATATGATCAGCTGGCAAGCTGAGTGCTCTTCTATAGCACTGGGCTACAGCAAGCGGCTGGCCAAGCCCATAGTATAACTGAAAGGTTACAGCTTCACAGATGGTGAGAGCAGTATGCAAGATTGCACCATGAATTAAATAATAATAAAATTAATACAAAGTATAGTTGATACAAGATAATAAAATGAATGAGTGTACTAAATCGTTACACAACTACTTATCTTCTTACATAATTGATTACTAAGTCCTTACTAAGAACATGAAAGAGGAGTGACTGATGTAATTTGCGCGTTATACAGACATTATTTGGAAATTCAGATAGCTTCTTAAGGCTCTGATTCTTGTCAGATTTAGTAGCAGAAACTAACAACACTCCTGCTCCCACAACTGAAGTCAACAGGAGCAATAAATCAAAGTCTCTATATATTCACACTCAGTGTATCAACGTAAAACCAAGGTAAGTGGCAGTTTGTCATAATTGATCAAGCTGTAGAATGTCAAACAGGGCTCAGGCTGAGAAGCTGACACACCGGCTGTTTGTTGGAGGCACAGTAACCTCCAGCAGATGGGCAGAGTGGACAACTGGCTGTGCTCATCTCTCTACCTGTGGTGGCTGTATGACAAGGATCGGGACTCAGGGCCCTTAGTATTGGGATTTTTTTCCCATAATGAGGCGTGTGACTTCCATTTGTCCTGGGAAGACTGATGTGGGAAAGCTTCTCTGTCAAGAAATGGTGGATGCTTAGGTTCATCTCCGCTCAAGGCAAGGTGAACAACGGCATGTACGGGCCTACACTGATAAGCTTTTCCTAATTTCCAGTCAGTCAATCTAAAGTCAAATAGTCCATCTCCAGTGAACTGTGTCACCAGCAGTGACCTCTCCGGGAAGAAGGGCCTCTAATGCTGAACACATAGTGCTAAAGAGAAGCTGAGGCACTTTTCATTTCCCCTTCCAGGGCGTAGCACAAGTCGATTACAAACACTAAGATGATCGCCTCTGCTTCACAGTGTCTCTCAGTTATGCCCTAATTTAATATTGATAAAAACCTGGCAAAGGCAGCTTAAAGCAGCTGCAGGGGTTTTTATCTTTAGTCACTTCCCAGCCTGAAATCTGCAGCTGTTAGGGTACAGAAATCTGAAAAAAACCACGATCCATCGAGGAGCCTCTTCCTGCAGGCGGCACCTTTGATCCAGCTAATGAAGAAAGGGCCTAATGAAGAACGGGCTTGCTGTACGGGCTGACTTCGGGGTGGCTCTGGGCCGGGGAAGCGCGGCTGTAGCGGCCGGGTGCCCAGGCCACGGCTGTCACCAGCCCCCCGCATTTTTAAACAGTCACTGCCCCAAGCGGACCCCGAAGGGCTGGAGCCGCGGACTGTGACCGGGCCGCGGCGGCTCCTCCCCGGCTCCGTCAAACGGCGCCACCCCGGC